>CM065733.1:21383950-21386450 GCA_033310375.1 Conus canariensis | reverse complement strand
TATATGTAGTTCGTATGTGTTTACATGTTTATGAAACAGGTTAAAGGTCATCAGATTGTAAAACGGTGTGATCGTTAAAAAAAAAAAAAATAGCGATCAACACTTTTGAACATCCTTTCATTATTTTCTCTCCGTTCCTACAGAGACGAAAGTCTGCTTCAAATAAACTGGGTGGAAAACGGAAACCCTATCTCTTCTACAGTGACTGTTATTTGGAGAGCGCAATTAAAAAAAAAAAAAAAAATTCGACGTTTTCTGAATTGGCGCCACAAGAGGAAGTGTCTGACTTTTAAATGACGGCGACCAAGGTCTTGAATTAAGTGGCTGGTTCCAAGGCGGAGTCTGGAATGGTGGGTCGATTGGCTTCTCTCTCCGGAATAGTCATAAAAGGGTACCAGTAGGTCATTGGAATGAAACGGTTGAATTCGCTGAAAGTCTTATTTGACTTTTTCTTTCTGTCTGTCTTTCTTTATCTTTTTTTTTTCCTTTTCCTTTCTTTCTTTCTTCCTTCCGTCCTTCTTTTGCTCCTTTCTTTCTCTCTTTGTTTCTTTTCTTCTACCTTTTGCAAGTTTGTAGGTTTTCTTGTTTCTTCTCTTCTTCCTTTCTCTCCCTTTTTCGTTCATTTATATATTCATTCATTCATTCATTTCTTCTTTCCTTCCTTCACTTTTTCTTTCTTTTTTTTTTCGGTCTGTACTTCTGTCTCTCTTTACCTCTCCCTTTTTTCTCGCTTCTTCTTACTTTCTTTCTCTCTCTTTCTTTTTAACCACCTTTCTTCCTCTTTCTTTCCTTCGCTTGCTTCCCCCCCCCCCCCCCCTCTCTCTCTTTCTTTTTTTATTTTGTCGAGTATTATCTTCTTTTTTCAATTTTTTGCTATGGCAATGCGATATTGATGGAAAAGTTATATTCTCTCTGAAAGAGCTCGAAGGCGCTTTTATTCGTTCTACTGCGCCGGCAAACAATCGTTCAAAGCGGGTTTCTTTTCTTTTTTTTTTCTTCCCTTCTTTCCTTTGGCTTTCATCTACCTGGTAAGCTGTCATAATTATCATACTCTGGCAATGACGAGGTTTCTGTCATTGTTGGTTCTGGTGGTTGTTGTTGCTGCTGCAGTTTCGCCCCCCCCCCCCCCCCCCCCCCCCCCCCCCCTGCGCCTTCCTAGAATTTGGTAAATCTCCATTGTGCAAATGAGGGAGGTCCTTCTCTTTCTTTCTGAAATGTCCCTGCAAGTCCAGGCTGATCGGATTACACAGAAGTTATATGTTTTCTTTTTTTCAATTTCCTACTCGGTGCTTGTTTGTTTATTTGTTTGTTTCTCTGGTCGCTGTTTGCCGGCTTTGCGTGGATTTCTGCTGTGATGTGGAGCCGATCACTTTGGTTGTATAGTTTCTAGCGTCAAAACATCACCCTGAGATCTGTGAGGCTGAACGATGATAATGATGATGAAGATGACAGTCAATGCTTATGTCATCATCATTATTATCATTACCATCATCATAATGGTGATGAAGACGGTGATGATGATGATGATGATGATGATGATGATGTTGATGCTGCTGCTGCTGCTGATGATGATGATGACATAGCACTGACTGTAGTCATAACAAATTTCATTATGCAGCGTTATTCGATGCCAAGGCTTTCTCACAGCGCTGTTACAAAGTATTCACACACACACACACACACACACACACACACACACACACACACACACACACCGCGCGCACACACACACACACACACACGCGCGCGCGCGCGCGCGCGCACACACACACACACGCACACGCACTCTCTCTCTTTCTCTCCATGTGTACACACCCCCTCAAACTGGCTTTATTTCAAATACATTTTTTAAAGGCGCTACAATCTACAGAGTGCAAATTTTACAAATGGCATTTCGACACTAAACCCCATCTTTTTACGCGAAACTAGAATGTTCTATGATGATTTTCGTTACTTTATTCGACATTTTATAATTGAATTTTTCGGAAATCTACATGTGAACATTTGACTTTCTTTTTATAAATCAACTATTTAGAAGCTTCAGATTATCTTGAAAATGTGAAAATGTGCGAGGATCTACGCGAAAACAAACCAGATTTACGGAAATATCAGGTTCACGAAAAAATAGAGAAAAAACGGAGAAAAAAAAAAAGAATCCACTTTCTGGGTGTTTGACCGGTTGATAAACTCATTTTGCAAGATGGGAAAGCACACACACACACACACACACACACACACACACACACACACACACACACACACACACGCAAGCACGCACGCACGCACACACACACCCCTCTCCCTACTGACGATAGTAAATTGACTATCACATGGCACGTCTCGGGCACACGTGATCCTGCTCACAGAGGGCAACATACAGAACCAACGGAAGCTCAGTTCTGGGAGACTCAACACAAACCTCGACCACTGCATCTCATAAAAAAAAGGGCTGCTTCAAACTGAACGTGGATAGGAGAGTGACATCGTCGAAGAGTACTGA
>CM065733.1:21366450-21376450 GCA_033310375.1 Conus canariensis | reverse complement strand
TTCGGGTTTGTCCGGACAAGCCCCCCCCCCCCCCCCCCCCCCCCCCCCCCCCCCCCCCGCAGCTTGCCGCCGACTGGCAGGTGAATGATGAAGAGAGGCGAGATGGGGGGGATAATACTTGTTAAAAACTGGGCCTGGACAAGCTGAGTGGGGAAAATAATGGTCGATGCCCCCCCCACCCCCACCCCTACCACAAAAAGCTTCTCCTCCCCCTCCCCCTCTTCGTCGTCCACCTTCCTCACTGTCTCCGTGATTTAGCTGTCGCATCCACCTCCCCTCCTCCACCCCGCTCTACCCCATCCTCCTCCTTCCTTCGATGTCTTGTGACCAGCTAAATTCCTCCTTTACGTCTTTCTTGCTTTCTTTCTTTTACTTTCTTTCTTTCTTTCGTCTTCTTTTTTTTTTTCCTTTTTCCCCTCTTTCTTCTTCTTTTTTCAATCTTCTTCTTCTTTCTTTATTTGTTTCTTCTGTTTTTTTTCTCTCTCTCTCTTTTTTTTTTCTTCCTTCTCTCTTTGCTTTGCTTTGCCATCTCTTCCTCCTTGCCCCCCTCTCAGTGACACTCATCCCTCCGCCGCCCATCATTCCAGCTCACACACCCACATAGCCACCAACACCCAGGTTCGTCTTGCTGCACCCTCACCTCCTCACCGACATTCCACGGGGAGCGATCAACATCAGGCCAGCACGTCATCAAAACCACCCTCTGCAGGAGACGCCGCCCTGGTTGCCAAGTCACACTCAGTGGTGGTGAGGTGTTCAGGTATGGATGCCTGTTCTGATGCAACGTTTGCAGGACTCCTCCTTAGGAGACTAAAACGTCCGGCACCAGTCGTGGCCTGGCCGCGGAATCAGCGTGAGGGAGCAAGCACCCTCCGCCCCCAGACGGGAAGGGAATGGTATGTTTGTGTCCTTAACTTGACGTTCAGTATGGGGATGATATCAATCAATCAATCAATCAATCAATCAATCAATCAACGATCGATCGATCAGTCAACCAAACTACTAATTAATCAGCCACTCAATCAAGACATCAATCAAGAAAGCAACCATTTAGTCATTAATTAATCAATCGATCAATCAATCACGCGATCGCTCAGTCAGTCAATCAATCGAGAAATAATGAATCAATCAAAACATCAACCAACCTATCGTCAATCGATCAATCCCACCATCACGCATTCGAGCAACCAAACCATCAATCAATCAGTCAACCAATCAATCAATCAATTAATTAAACAGTCCAATCAATCAATCAGTCAATCAGTCGGCCAATTAGTCAATCAATCGATCAGTCATGTCAGGGAGTGTGACACCACAACGCAGAAACCGACCAGCACCAAAAGGGACAACGTGAAGCGAGAGAGAGGAGAGGTGGGGAAAGAGGGAATGAAAGGGGCGGATGAAAGATGGCGAAAGGGGGGGGGGGAGGAAGGGAGAGGGAAGAAGGAGGGGGGGGGGGGAGGGGGCTGGTGGAGAGAGCGGGACACACATCAGCCACATATTGTCATCCAATCAGCAGACGGCAGGCAGACTGACCAATGGATGTTCGTGTTCTCTTGACCACTTGATTCACTGAGGAACGTCGTTTCTGACAGCCAGGGGTCCAGGATTTTTTTTTTTTTTTTTTAGAGGTGTTTAACATTAGTGTCACGTGCCTGGCTCCTCTTAAGATTCTTATGTTGTGTCTGGCCCATTTTCAGCTGTTTACGAGGTGTCTGGCCCCATGATCAAGATTTCCATGAGGTGTTTGAACCGTGTTTAAGATCGCTGTGTGAGATACTTGAACCATTTCACACATTTCTGTCAAGTGTAAGTCCCATGTATAAGAATTCTTTGATATGTACGACACGTTTACAGTTGTTATGGGTATGACCAATGTTCGAATTTCTATGAGGTGTATGACCCATGTTTAAGGCTTCACTGTTTGCATGAACCGTGTTAAAGAATCTGCATGAGATGCGTGACCCATGTGGAAGATGTTTATAACCTATTCGATTCATGTCTAAGATGTCTGCATTGTGTTCGATCTGAGTGCGAGCATTTCATGAGGTGTGAGGCCCATGTGGAAGATGTTTATAACCTATTCGATTCATGTCTAAGATGTCTGCATTGTGTTAGATCTGAGTGCGAGCATTTCATGAGGTGTGAGGCCCATGTGGAAGATGTTTATAACCCTATTCGATTCATGTCTAAGATGTCTGCATTGTGTTCGATCTGAGTGCGAGCATTTCATGAGGTGTGAGGCCCATGTGGAAGATGTTTATAACCTATTCGATTCATGTCTAAGATGTCTGCATTGTGTTAGATCTGAGTGCGAGCATTTCATGAGGTGTGAGGCCCAACTTTAAAATGTTCATGAGATGTATGACCAGTGCTTAGGATTTCTGTCAGGTACGTGATTCAAGTTTACGATTTCTGTCACGTATGTGACCCATGTTTACACTTTCTGTGAGATGTCTGGCCCATGTTTAAGATTTCTGTTGGTTGTGCTACCCCATGCTTACGGAAGGTTTCTGTAATTGGGAGGATTTTGATAGGATAGGACTTCTTAGAGCCAAAAAACCTATATCCATTGCATCTAGAAGATTGGACAGAGAGAGAGAGAGAGAGAGAGAGAGAGAGAGAGAGAGAGAGAGAGAGAGACTGAAACAGAGACAGAGACACAGGGAGAGGAGGAGAGGGGTCGGGTGAGACGGGAGGGAAAGGAGGAGGGCAAAAAAACAGGAAGAGGAGGGGAAATGGGGTTGGGGTTGTGAAGGTGGTTGATAAGGGTTTCTTTTTAATCAGTCTGGCGGCGGAACAGAATCATCAATCTTTTTTTTTTTCTCCAAAGAGACGGTTGGTTCTGAAGACCAGGGGGCTGAGGGGAGAGGAAGAGGGAGGGCGTTGATGATCGTTTCTTCTCAGCACACTTTCTGACATCGTGACTGAACAAGCGTGACTGGAAGCACTGATGAAGACCGGGCATAGAAGCCAGACATTCACACACACGCACTCACGTACACAAACATGTAGGTGAGGCTTTTGCACATATACATTCAAAGAAGGGGGAAAAAACGAAAAAAAAAGACAGAGTAAGAAAAAAGATAGAAATTGTAAAAAAAAAAAAAATGAATACAGAGAGAAAAAAAAGAAATGCAAAACACAACAAATGACAGAAGGAAGGTAGGCGGTTAAAGAAAATGAATCAGTGAAAAAAAAGGTAAGAAGTAAGGTACTTAAGAGAGAAGGAAGAAAAGAAAGAAAGGAGTGGTAAAGGAAGATATAAAGGGAGAAGGAAAGAAAGAAAGGAAAAGAAGGAAATGCACAGAAAGACAGACAGAAGAAAAATAAATACAGACAGACAGACGGAGGGAAAGAAAGAAGAAAGACATGCAGGTAGACAGACAGACAGACAGACAATTTCAAAGAACAAAGCCAGGGGGAAAAAAGTAAACAACAGGAGATGCAAAAGAAAGAACAGAGGAACTTCAATTTAAAGAAAAGGAAAGAAAAGGGAAGAAAAGACATTGCACCACAGCAAGGCTATCACGTTGTCAAAATTAGAGGAGGGAAAGAAGAAAAGAGAGAAACAGCAAAAGAAACACCAAACAAAGAGAAAAAAAAAACAAGATGCAAAGCATATAAACGTACTCCCAGTACAGTAGTATGACAAAAAGAAAAAAATCAGTCACTATAGCACTTTCTCCCTTTTGGTGGTAGAAATTTTGCATGTAAGAGGAAAAAAATGCTGCTCTCCCCGGCGGGGAAATGAACCCCGGTCTCCCGCGTGACAGGCGGGGATACTAACCGCTATACTACAGAGGAGCTTACAGAATTTCTTTGCTTAAACTGTACATCACAAAATTATCATTTATAGCCGTTAGTAACGGCTATTCTGGTAAAATAAAACACCGGGCATCATCCGTGACCCACAATGAACATACCTACACATTTTCAGAAAGATCGGTCCAGCAGTTTTGTCTGGAGCGAGTGGAACATCTTTTGACCACGGACGGATAGACAGACAGACACACACACAGACAGCATTTCTTCGTTCCCCTTGTAAAGTACTCCCTGTTCTATAAGAACTGGGAGCACAAAAACAGAAAGAAAGGGGGGAAAAAAATCAAGAAAGACATAAAAGACGCCAGGATCCGATTTGACCGGGGAGGGCGGGAGGCACGCATCTGACAAGTGGCACCGAGACAAGGGAACGTGACGGCTTAGACACTGACACTGTCACATGCAGACAGACTGGGCTGGCACCAAACAACCCGCTTTGTTCTTTCTCTTCGACCTTTCTTCTCCCCCCCCCCTCCCCTCCCCCATACACACCTCTCTTTCCCTCTTCCCCACCCTCTCCCTCCACCCTCCCTCCTCAAACAACGGATACCTGCTTTCTTTCTCTCTTTTCGCATCCTCCTCTTCATTCTCTCCGGTCGAGGAAGCGAATATCATCATTATCATATCGTCGTGGTCTTCGTCGTCATTATCATTGTCACCATAGTCGTGAACGGTAGAAGCGAACATCATCATTATCATCGTCGTTGTCTTCGTTGTCATTATCATTGTCGCCATAGTCGTGAACGACAGACGCGAACATTATCATTATCGTCGTCTCCGTCATTATCATCGGTCTCCATTGTCGTGAACGTCGACGCCAAAATCGTCGTCGTCGTTGTCCTTGGAGTCACCGCCATCATCATTATCACCGAGCGACATCAACTTTTATCGTTGTCGTTGAACTGTGGGTTTGGCTTGTTTTTCCTACGTCATTTCATGGACTACGAGGTCGGAGGTCAAATCTTGAAGAGAAATGCACAGACACGCATGCAAGCAGGCGCGCACGCGCGGGCACACACACACACACACACCACACACCACACCACACACACACGCACGCACATACAGAGGCAGGCAGGCAGGCACACAGACAGAGCAGACAGACCAGAGAGACAGCAAGACACACACACACACACACACACACACACACACACACACACACACACACACACACACAACGGCAGGCAGGCCGGCAGGCAGGCAGGCAGGCAGGCTGGCAGGCAGATTGACAGACAGGTACAAAGAGATAGGGACAAGACAGAAAGATTCCATGCCTTCCCCCCCCCACCCCCTGCCCCCCTCCCCCCACCATGCACACCCCGTGTCCCCCAATCTTCCACCCCTCCCATCTCTCTCGTCCCCACAGCGATCTTTCGATGCCTTCATTCCTTACTGTGTGTGACCACTCTTCGACCTCATTACCTGGCAATACCCGACTTCCTGCTGACTGACGGTTTGTCAGTCTACGCCCTTGGACGTCAAGAGCGAGCGAGTAGTAAGCGAGTGAACAAGCGAGAGACAGAGTGAGAGAGAGAGGGGTAGAGAGAGGAGGAGGAGAGAGAGTGAGGAGAGAGGAGAGAGACAGGAGGAGAGAGAGAGAGAGAGAGAGAGAGAGAGAGAGAGAGAGAAACAGAGAAAGAAAGAGAGAGAGAGGAGAGAGAAACAGAGAGAGAGAGAGAGAGAGAGAGAGAGAGAGAGAGAGAGAGAGGCACACAGACTGACAGACAGACACAGACAGACAGACAGGCAGTTTATACAGACGACGGAAGAAGAGAGGGGAGATATTTAGGGATTGGAGATATACAGGGGAGCGAAGAGGAGTGACAAACAGAAGGCGATGGTGTGGGAGAGAGGAGACAACACGTACGCATGTACATGCCCTGGAAGTATCTCGCAAAGTCAGCACTCACACATGTTCGTTTCAACGAAAGCGCCCATAGTCAAGTAATCGCATGCATGCGTTTGCGCTTCTGAAGAAACGCCCTCACCTATTCCAACGGCCGACGGTCTGCACCGACACGTTTGTTTGTGTTTGTTTCCGTTACAAATACGCCACGCTTGTACACACGGTCGGCGGAATTGTGCTGGTGTTTCTTTCTTTTTCTTGATCACCGAGTAATTCCTCCTTCAGATTTTCTGATCCGATCTATTACTTCCCCAACAACCGTATACCTCCTATACAGATGAGCGGCCTTGCTGTGCATCCTCGTGAGGTCCCGTGTCACCTGATAGTTGTTAGGTAAGCAAGGGTTCAAACAGTCTGTAGTTGTTAGGTAAGCAAGGGTTGAAACAGTCTAAGACTTACGTACACTACCCTGGACTTGATATACAAATGACATTCATTTCTTATCATTCATTGCTTACTTATTATGGGCCAAGGCACTGATTATCTGACGGAGAAACCGAACATACGAATGAACAACAATAACAACGAAAACGTAAACTAAGCTATGAAACGCACGCGCGTGCGCGCGTACGCGCGCGCACACACACACACACATACACACGCACACGCACACACACACAATCAGTCCATGCCGCTTATTGTTTGTTGTTAAGTTTCCTGGTTCCACTTGTAACTGCCGTCTAACGTAGATGAGCGAGTGACTGACAGCATCTGTGTCCGAGCATGACTTACCTAATGCTGAACCAACAGCCCCGTTTTCAAAGGATACACATTGAAACATTCAACTCCACACACATTCAACCAAAGATCCAACCAAAACAAATATACCAACAAGCTAATGTCTACTCACGCAAAAGCAACTGATTAAGGGGAGCAGAGGGTTCTTAATGTGTTCTTACGATAGAAAATATTATTCGTATACTTTTGTTGAAACGTTAGTTTCAAATTGAGTTGATTGCTGACGGAAATTGAAACAAATTTTAAAAGAAAAACTAATGTAAATCCGCCAGGTAGCATGGGCAAACAAATTAAAAGACAGAACACGACGCGTTTCGACCTCATAGGTCTTCTTCAGGCAAGATAACATTCAGGACAATGAAAACAACTGGAGAAGTGATTGCTCGTTCTTCGTTTTCACTGTCCTGAATGTGGTTTCTCTCGCCTGAAGAAGACCTAAGAGGTCGAAACGCGTTGTTGATCCTTGAAATCTGGCGGATTCACTTCAATTTCCTTTAAAAATTTTGTTGAAAAGCATTCGCATTAGATTGTAACTAATCGCTTTACACAAAGGCCTTTAGAGAACAGATGATGAAACAACTTTCTGAAACGTTCTGCAAACACAGGCCTCAACAAGTCACAGAAATGCTGGTCTGTATAGCTAGGGCGACTGTCAACTCGTTGAGCTGTTGTAGCAATCGGTAAGCTGAGTGACGGACAGAAAGTGGTGCCGTGTCTGATGGTGACGGTTTGGTGATGGTGATTTGGCTGGTAGATTATGTGACAGGCTGTCTGCAACGTCATTGCTGGGTCGGGTCAACACTGAACGCCTTGTGAACGACCTGCGCAAATGTAGCCCCCCCCCCCCCCCCCCCTCCCCAACACATTCATTTTAAGAAGGAAAAAGTTGTCCACTGCTCTCTGATTGTTGTCTGTTCAGTCTTTGAGTCACTGTACTGATGTTATCTTGCCGTAATGACATTATTTTCCGCTGCTCTTCCAATCTTTACGTTACTTTTTCTGTCGTTTTACCAGCGTCATTTAGTCAAAAAGGATTGTATTCTCTGCTGCTCTGTGACTGTTTCTGCAAGTCTTTTTGTCACTGTTATCACTATCATCTCTTCTGTTATAACATAATTTCCGATAACCATTTGACTTGTTTGTATTAACCTTTCTGTTACCGTGCTAATGCTGTTTTGTCCGTAATGATGTTGTTTTCTACCACTGAGTGGCAATTTCTGTGTCTTCTTTTCACCTGGTTATCACCATTATCTTGTCTATGACAATATTTCCAATAACCATTTGATTGCTTCTGTTAATCTGTCTGTCACTGTATTAAAGTTGTCTGTAATTACTTTCTTTTCTGCCGCTGATGACTATTTCTGGGTCTTCTTGTCATCTGATTATCATCATTATCTTGTCTATGGCGACAATGTTTCCGATAACCATTTGATTGCTTCTGTTAAACTTTGTCACTGTAGTAATACTGTCTTGTCTGTAATGATATTGTTTCCTGCCGCCAGGTGACTGTTTCTGCGAGTCTTCATGTCACATGCCTATCACTATTACATGAGTATCACCGTTACCTCGTCTCTGACAATACTTTCCGACAACTGTTCGATTGTTCTCGTTACTTTTCCTGTCGCTGTGTTAATGCTGTATTGTATGTAATAACATTATTTTCTGCCGCGGAGTGACTGTTTCTGTTAGTCTTCCTGTCACATCATTGTCACTATCACCTTGTCCATGACGACAATATTTCCGGCGTTTGTTTGTTTGTGTTGCTCTGTCTGTCTCTGTGTTCATGCTGTCTTGTCTGGTAATGACATTACGTTTTGCTGCTGTGTGACTGTTTCTGTGCATCTTTCTGTCACATGATTATCACGATTATCTTGTCTATGATGACATCATTTCCAACTATTTGATTGGTACAGTTCCCCTTTCTGCCGCTGTGTCGATGCTGTTTTGTCGGTAATCCTATCAGCTTTTGCTGTTTGTGTGTTTGTTTCTGTAGGTCATTCTGTCACATGATCATCACAATTATCTTGTGTATGACGTCTAGTGTATGACGACACCAGCCCTGATGTGTCCCTTTGCGGTCGGCCGGGCTATAAGCAACATTACCTTACCGTATGACGACATGATTTCCGACAACTGTTCGACTGTTTCTGTGACTCTTTCTGTCACTATGCTTAATGCTGTCTTGTCATAACATCACATGTTGGTTACTCTTTCTGTCACTATGCTTAATGCTGTCTTGTCAAACATCACATGTTGGTTACTCTTTCTGTCACTATGCTTAATGCTGTCTTGTCATAACATCACATGTTGGTTACTCTTTCTGTCACTATGCTTAATGCTGTCTTGTCATAACATCACATGTTGGTTACTCTTTCTGTCACTATGCTTAATGCTGTCTTGTCGTAACATCACATGTTGGTTACTCTTTCTGTCACTATGCTTAATGCTGTCTTGTCATAACATCACATGTTGGTTACTCTTTCTGTCACTATGCTTAATGCTGTCTTGTCGTAACATCACATGTTGGTTACTCTTTCTGTCACTATGCTTAATGCTGTCTTGTCATAACATCACATGTTGGTTACTCTTTCTGTCACTATGCTTAATGCTGTCTTGTCATAACATCACATGTTGGTTACTCTTTCTGTCACTATGCTTAATGCTGTCTTGTCGTAACATTACATGTTGGTTACTCTTTCTGTCACTATGCTTAATGCTGTCTTGTCGTAACATTACATGTTGCTGCTGTATGTCTATTACTGTTATTCTTTTTCGTCACCCCGTTAATAATTATCATCTTGTCCTGGATGAGTCTGACAAAATCTTTCCACAACTGAACATTTCTATTATTATTTTATTTTTCCGTCATTGTATTAGTGTGGATCTTGCCCCACGAGGAAATGACTTTTCAAAGTTGTCTGATGATCTCTGCTACTCCCGCTGTCAATCTATTAGCTGTTTTGATTAAACACGTCTACCATGATTTGAATTTAAGCACCGTAAGCCATTCTATAATGTTGTTTTTCTGTAACTGGCTTACTATTCTAGTTCCGTCAGCCCCTTCCTCCCCATCTCGACCCCCTATTCTTTTCCTTGAGACCCAAGATTCAATTGGAAAAGAATGTCTGAGGACATCGAGTTTTAAGTCTGAAGGGTGGATTGACCGCTCGATAGATCGATTTTTTGTTGTTGTTGGTTTGTCTGAAACTCTCTCTCTCTCTTCTCTCTCTCTGTGTCTCTGTCTCTCTCTTCCCTACTTCTTCTTCTTCTGCCTCTTCTACTATCTCTTTTTCTTCTTTTTTTATTTATTTGACAGCTGACTTACACTTGCTTGCTTTCTCCATTCCTTTCTAGTCAACATTCCTCTTTTTCTCTTTTTTTTTTTTTTTTTTTGCCAGGAATGTTTTCCGTCCTCCTCCTCCTCCTGGTTACTCTTTCAACCTGTTTCTCCGCCTCTGTCCCGCCCCTTTTCCGTCTTCCTCCATCCCATCCCTCTCCACCCCCTCCCGTCCCAGCCATCCACTCATACAC
>CM065733.1:21358950-21361450 GCA_033310375.1 Conus canariensis | reverse complement strand
CACACACACACACACACACACACGGAATTTCCCAAGTTCAATGTACATGTAATGAAAATAGTTTGGGGCCCATCTCTCATTTTTCATGTATGTTTTCCTATTCTTTCCTTTTTGTGTGTGTTTTGTGTTAGGACGGATGACATCTTATCTCTTGCCCGATTAATATCCCCGCAGCGAAAATCGTTGAGGTGGAAGCATGGAGATGTGAAAAACAATGGTTCAATATTTGCCCTCTCCCTCTCTCTCTCTCTCTTCTTCTTTTTTTTTTTTTTTTTTTTTTTTGGTATTATTTTACATTTGTTTACTTGATGCCTTTTTGTCTTTCTTTCAATGTCTCTCTTATCTTTCTTTTTTTTCTTTCTGTCTGTCTTTTCCTCTTTTTACTAATGTTTCTTTTCTTTTCCCCTTTTTGTCATCGTTTTTTTTTTATACTTTCTATCCATTTTCTTTCTTTATTTGCTTCTTTGTTTTTTTTTTACATTTTGATTTTCTTCTCTTTTTCTTCCTTTTTTTCTTTCTTCATTCTTCTGTCTCCCCCTTTAATTTCTTTTTTGGATACCCTGTCTTCTATGAACAATCATCAAGAACCGAAAGATAATACCAGTCCCAACGGAAGATGGATGAAGACGAGAAGGATGTCAACGACCCTTCAGAGCAAAGATTCATTTCCGGCAAAAGGCAGCACGACCAAGGCTGAACACACGGCGCGCTTCGTAAACCTGGAGTCAACCAGGCCCGAGAGATACAGACACCGGCAGTGTTGGTCAGGAGATCTGAGCAGGAGGCTCAGGGCGGTGTCCTGGAAGTGCTCGATGATCACACGAGTGTTCCTCAGTCCGGTCCTGCTATCCTTTCTTTCTGCGTACGCAGACTGATACTCCTGCGGACACTCCCTGTGTAGACAGGGAGATTAATACTTACACTTCCCTGTGTAAGTATTAATCCCATCTACCCAACAAAGGGAGTGAAGTTTTGTGTGTATGACCGTTTTTTTTTTTATCTCGCCATTAAGGCAGCCATATTCCAACTTCGGGGAAGGTGCATGCTACGTGTAACGTGTCATCCATACCAACGGACAAACTGGCCTTCTCTTCCGAAAGTTGGTTGATGGGATTTTACGTGTGTGCAAGATGTTATGCGTGCGTTCACGCACGGATCCTCGGTTTATAGGCTCATTCGAAGGACTGTATGGGAAATGGAGTTAGAACCAATGTTAACTCCGAGGGAAAAATCCCCCTGTACCGAAACGGCCCGGCGGAGATTCGAACCCGCAACCCCAGGATCACGAGTCCGGCGCTCTACCAACTGGGCTATTCCGGCCCCCAGTCCTGCTATCCGATTCCCTGACAGAAGACCCGGCTCCCCAGGGGTAGTCACGCCATGGGGAGAGGAGGGTCAGCACAGGTCAAGTATTTTGCGTCATCTCCATCAGTAGCAAAGACGTCCTATTTTCATCCCCCTCCCCCCTCCCCCAACGACCACCACCACCTTCAACATCGCTGTTGTATTATACTGAAAGAAAGAAGGAAAAGAAGGACGGGCAGAAAGAAGGTGGAGGGGGGAGGGGTGGAGAGAGAGAGAGGAGAGAGAGAGAGAGAGAGAGAGAGAGAGAGAGAGAGAAAAGACAGGTTGAAACAGAGAAAGAGAGAAGAGATAGAGGTGGGGGGAGGAAAGAAAGAGAGAGAGAGAGAGAGAGAGAGGAGAGAGAGAGAGGAGAGGAGAGATGAGAGGAGAGAGAGAGAGAGAGAGGAGAGAGAGAGAGAGAGAGAGAGAGAGAGAGAGAGAGAGAAAGAAGACAGAAGACAGAGAAGAAGAGAGAGAGAGAGAGAGAAGAGACAGACAAGAAGAGAGAAGAGAGACAGAAGAGGGGAGAGGACAGACAGACAGACAAATAGAGAGATAATGGGGGGAAGGGTGTGTGTGTGCAAGCGAACAGATACAGAAAGAGAAAGACCGACAGGCAGACAGATTGCAGGCGCTAGGCGAGGGCCGAAGATCCCGCAGAGGCAGTAAGTAGTCAGGGCAGCAGCTCCTCAGAATCTCACTCCTCGGCGCCAGTGGTGGGAAGGGGGGGGGGGGGGGGGGGGGGAGGGAGGGGGGCAGGGGAGGGAGGGGGTTGAGGAATCCCGTCTTTATCGGAAGATCGACAGGCCGATTGTTTTCTGAAGCAGCGTGTTCTATTCACGTCTCCTTCAAATGGACATGTCGTTATTCAGAAGCAGCTGGGAAGGAGTGAGGAGAAAGCCCCCCCCCCCCTACCCCTCCCCCATCCCACCCCCTTCCCGACCAATCTCTTTTCTTCGCAGCGATGCACATTATTTCTAACACACACCACATCACAACACACACACACACACACACACACACACACACCCACACAAAAAGGAGGTTACATTGTGATATTCCTTTGTTGGTTTTCTTTGTGTGTTGGTTGTCTCGCCTATGGCAGGTTCTCAGAGACTTCAACATTGATGAGAGGCTCGTCCAAGTCATCCAGGCC
>CM065733.1:21351450-21353950 GCA_033310375.1 Conus canariensis | reverse complement strand
TACCATTAACCCAGAGGCAGAAGATGCAATAAAAGAGCAGCTTCCCACAGAGCGGGGGACGGCAGCAAGGAGGGGGAAAGGGGCTGGATAGTGAAGGAGGAAGGGTAGGGTGCAGCCGAGATGGAAGGAGAGAGAGAGAGAGAGAGAGAGAGAGAGAGAGAGAGAGAGAGAGAGAGTGGGGGGGGTGGGGGTGGAGGTGGACGGAAGTTTGAGGGGTCCCGTCTTTATCGACAGGCTGATTGTTTAATCTGATGAGCAGCGTGTTCTGTTCACGTCCTTGAAATGGACATGCCCGTTATTCACATGCACAGCGTGGGAGCAGGAAGAAAGGCTGTTGCGGCACAAAGTGTCGCATGCGAAGGCTTCTCATCTGTTCTGTCTCCACTTTGGAGGATGCGCAATTATTCCCCCCACCCCCACCACCACCACCACCCTGCATGAAAACAAACAAACAAACAAACAAACAAGAAAGCTTAAGTTTTTGTCCTCCCTTCATTATTTTCTTTGTGTGTGTTGGCTGTCTCTGTCAGTGAAATGTCGCACACAATGGCTGAACTGACGTGAACGGACCTTGGCAAGGAACGATGGGAGTGTGGGGATCAAGGATGGATCCATTGAATTTGGATGTGGCTCCGGGTCAATGGGTGAATCAAGTGGGGTTTTGTGTGTTTGTTTTGAAGAACGCTCCTTGACCTTTGTTTCTGCGCTTGCTGCATCCGCCACTAGTTTCAAAAGGCTTCTTCTACTTTGTTTTCTTAACTCTGTGTGTGTGTGTGTGGTGTGTGTGTGTGTGTGTGTGTGTGTGTGTGCGTGCGTGTGCGTGTGTGTGCTTGTGTGTGTGTGTGTGTGTGTGTGTGTGTGTGTGTATGTGTGTGTGTGTGTGTGAGTGTGCGTGTGTGTGTGTGTGTGTGTGTGTGTGTGTGTGTGTGTGTGTGCATGCATACGTGTGTGTGTACGTATGTGCATGCACGTTTGTGTGTGTGTGTGTGCGCATATGCATATGCGTGCGTGCGTGTGTGTGTGTGTGTGTGTGTGTGTGTGTGTGTGTGTGTGTGTGTGTGTGTGTGTGTGCGCCTCTCAATGTCCTAACCTGAACTGCTGGTGAGATTCAAATTTAGGGCTGATGAACTTGGTAACACCAGGCCCTGCTATTAGACTTTGGAGAAGAACGTTCTCTCCTTGTTTCTTTTGTTCTGCTCTGTCATCTTCCACGCCCTCTCCATCATATTGTCCCCCTGCTGCTCGTTCCCTGTCGTAGCAGCATCAAGACCCAGCACTCCACGGGCACCGATCAATATGAGGCAACCCCACAGGAAGAGACTCTGCACTGCTGCCGCTGAGTCACTTCAGTGGTCTTCAAAGATGCCTGGTCTGTTGCAACACACGCAGGACCTTGCTCTCACTAACGACAATGATAATCTTGATTCGTTAGGCCAGTGTAAATCTGTCTGCCTGTCTATCTGTCTGTGCTCCCCCCCGCCCACCTCCCCTACCCCCCCCCCCCCTTCTCCCTCCCTCCCATCTCTGTGTGCTGGGTTTCTACCGGTGGGGTGTACTGAACATTCCCGTGATTTGGTTTTCTTTACCGCTAAGACAATAATTTTGATTACCTGTGTAATTAATTTTCATGTTCTTATAGGCGTTCAATTTCGACCACGCTCCCCATCCCTAACCTGCCCCATTGTGAATGGGTCCAGTGCCTGACACAGCAAACATTCTGTCTGTCACTGACACTCTCTCTCTCTCTCTCTCTCTCTCTCTCTTTCAGCCTCCCCCCACCCTCTCTCTCTCTCTGCGTCGAGGCAAGTATGCTCTCCTATGTCCCCCACCCCTCTTTTCATTAATAGCCTTGTTCAGGCTTTAGTCAACATTGGGTCAACTTGGTGTCAAGCTTTCACCAGAAACAGTGGCATTGTTCATGGTGTGGTTTACCGATGATGTCGTGCTGTACTCTTGACATTCTTTTTAGGTTCACAAATGCACGTGAACATTCTCTACGACAGTGCTGAGCGCATGGGTCTCATCATTAATCTGGCTCAACTTTCGATGGTTGTTTTTCATTGCGATAGTGATTTATCAAAGAGATAGTAGTGGTATTATTTCAAAGGACAGAAATTGAAGGTCGTCCATGTGCACAAATATTCAGGCATTTTTTGGGGGAAAAAAAAAACAAGAAAGAAAGAAAACAAAAAACTCAACCAGAGTATCACTTACACGCGCATATAAAGACTCAGTCGACTAAGAAAGGATTTCTTCTTCAATGTGAAATGTTGTAGACACTTGAACAGGTATCGAAAGATAATATTCTGAAAACTATCGGATTGTCAGGTAGAGCTCAAGTTCGAGAACTGATGAATAATTTGAACACAAGTCCAGGAACTTACTGAAAGATCTAATTTTTCGGCATCGAAGCATTTACATAAAGTGTCGGAACCCCTCCCGCCCTCCACCCTCCCTCCAATCCACCCCTCCCCGCAACCCGCCCGGCATCTGATTTAGT
>CM065733.1:21323950-21346450 GCA_033310375.1 Conus canariensis | reverse complement strand
CTGCAAAAAGCAAACCAAGCAGCAAAACAAAAATTATTAGATAGTAATACAACAACAGCACCAGCACCGCCACCAACAACAACACAATCAAACTATAAGATGCATTATTATGTACTGGGGAGTATTGTTGTTGGTGGAGGGTTTTTGGCATACAAGCGCCTAAAGCCATACTTAGCAACAAAGTCACAAATCCCCACAAAAACAGTAAAAGAACCAGCTTCTGCAAATAAAGTACAACCTCCTGCTGTAGACCCATTTTTAATAAATTAGTTTTTTAAATGTGTTGTTAAGTACTGGCTAAGTACAAGCTAAGTACTGGTTAAGTCAGTTATAACAAGTTAAGTGCAAGTTAAGTGCAAGTTAAGTGCAAGTCATGTTAAGTACTAGTTAAGATCTTAAGTTAAGTACTAGTTAAGATCTTAAGTTAAGTACTAGTTAAGATCTTAAGTTAAGTCGGACAAGTCAGTTCTCCGGGGGCCTATAGCGTATGAAAACTCAGGATTAACGTAAGTTCGCTTGTTATTGTTAGAAACTAGTGACTTCTTATTAACAGCAGTTGTGTTTACTTGATGAAGAGTAGAGCGCAGATTAACATTTGTGTGATAAAATACTTCGCGTTCAAAGAGAGCCTGCTTGTAGTTGTTGTGACTTATTTCTTTTTTTACAACTTCTTTATCTATGCCCTTAGCTTTCTTTGTTACAGAAGTCTGGGTAGCAACGCTATACATCTTTGACCGTAAGCCAACATATTCTTGTATAACCGTCCCATTAAATTCATCCTTCATCTTTCCAATCACTTTCTTGTTCACGGTTGAATGTAAAGGCGAATCTTTAGGATAGCCGCATGTGTCGTACCACCCATCAGCTCCTTTGGCCACTTCTATTTCCATGTCTTTGTAAAAGTCTTCAGTTGGGATGTCCATAATAAAACTATCGGTGTCTGTGTAAAGGACATTTGATTCTGGGTACAGCGGCTTAAAGTAGTCGTATAGAAATTCAAGCATTAATAACTTTGACAGCTCTAGCACGGCGAATCCGATGAACACCGGCTTGTCCAACTTCACACTCAGTTTCTTCATCATAATGCCAACCAGGCTGTCGCTAAATATTCTAAAGTCTTGATAGTTAGGTTTAGAGGTCAGCTTAATTGCTTGTTTTTTGTTTGTAACTAATCTTACATCTTTACGATTGTGTACGTTCTCCATGGTTTTGCCAAAACAACTGTTGTTCATCAACTTAAAAAAGTCTTTTTCTGAAGCGTTAGTGGCCGCAGTCCTAAGATCAGTGTTCTTCATGATGTATGGTCTCATGAAAGGCTCTTGGTCACAGGTAATTATTCTGTGAACGGCGGTAAGTTTCAACCCGTGTCTTAAGTAAAATTGTAACAGCCTGTAATGGCAGACATATTTAGTTTTGTTAAAGAGGTTAGGCACGAGTTTAGGCGGTTCTGTGGGACTCATCTTTAATTTTTCCGCAGCTAAGGGGAAATCGTTATGGGGGTCGTGCAACTCTGCAGGATAATCTAAGTCTACTTCTAAGATTAGTCCTATTGGATTATCAGGTGTGAGCTGTGACAATAGCCCTACCACCCGATCAACCTCATGAGGCCCGTATATCATTTTAAAGTTTCTTAATGGCAGTGTCTGACTCATGGCCCACCCATACAGATTGTTGGCGTCTAAGTACATCAGATAGTTGGATGGTTTGGTTGGATCATAATCGTCTAAATACTTGTTGTTGGCTCTGCGGTAAGGATGACAGGCCATGCTAATGCCTCCTCTCAGCCCGCCCTCAATCATCTGAAGTGTATCCAGATCAGATATTAAGTCAATCTCGACGTTTGTAGACTTCAAGAATGCATCCCAAGACAACCCCGGGGAAGAGATGTACTGTGACGAATCCAGACCGTAGTGTTTCATGCAAGTGGATCTGTAATTCTGAAAGACGTCAGCTAATAAACACACATCGGCCAATAAATATTGATCGTGATAATCGCCCATCGTTTGGCAGTGTAATTCTGTCCAGGCTTTCTGCGCGTATTCATAGTCGGCGTCAGATATGTTCTTTCTTCTAAGACGGCTGTAAAAGTCTTCCTTAAGTGGCAGCGCCGGCTCGTCAAACTTGTCCCACGAGTCCATGTATTCATAAGGATAGACGCCTTTACGGACTAAAGATGGATCGAAATATTGTTTAGTGATTGGATAGTCTTGTAGAGATTCTGCTAATTTATCCAAACTTCCCATCAGATGCTGGGCAGAGTCATAAAAGGACAAACAGTCAAGAGTAAAGGTCATGTACTTTTCTGAAGACTGTGCAATGCAGCTAACCCTCTTATATTTAGAAGTCACTGCTTGCATGATAAAGTGAGAATCATAGCCCCGCAAGTTATGAAAGAAGATTGGCAGTTTCCATGTCTTGGGGTCAACCTTAAGTTGAAGATTACAGCTATTATGCGCCGCCCCTCTGAACTTGCCAGTAATGTGATCATGGTCCCTTACAGCATCGCCTGATAATTCTCTGTTGCATATCCAACAGTGTGTAGATGATTTGTAGCGCCTTTGGTCTTCGGGGGTCATCTTAATGCCTGAAAGGTTCAGCTGATTGGAGAATTGATTGCGAAGGTGTTTCATCTGCTCCAAAAATCGACCGGCTGCGTTGGGGCCTCTGTAAATCTCCGGCTGTGTGTGTCCGCCATCTGACCTAACAACGACAAAGGCATAAGAACAGATCTGATGACGAGATAATAAGGTTGTTTTTTGTTGTGTCCGTTCTTGAGGGCCGTAGTACTGTGGCAAGATTGCTTCAAAGTCAGCATAGACTACGTATGGGCTCATTTGCATTTTTCGTACATTCTTAAACCTGACTTTAGACCCGGGCGGGGGCGCAATAATTTCGGTTTTACAGTCTTCAAAACTTTTACAATGTTTCTTATGTTTGTTGGCCGCCTGTATAGATGGAATTCTAACCAAACATCTTCTACAAAGCCCCTGTTTAGCAGGATCCTTTGTAGTATAAGCCAGAAGTCTGCTCATTGTTCTAATTAATACATAATGGCTCTTGGAACCGTCTGTAAACAGAATCAAGTCGACATGATTCTCAAGTGATTCGCCTAAAGGGGGAGCATTGGGAGAGATCCTTAGAGGGACTAGATTGTCTACTACAGACCATGTGTATACGTTTACGGTTATTGGTTTGTTTTGCTCTTCAAACTGGTCGATACTTTCTATGCTTACTGGAAAGGTTATGTTATCAAAGTTCAGCTCATTTATATACTGCCTATAATTGGAAACTCTGTCTGGGTGCTTTTTAACAGGGTGTAAATGCGCCAAAACACACCACATGAAACATAAGTTATCTGAATTGTGTATGTTTAGGACTGCTCGTTTAAGAACTAACTCTCTCGGGAGAAGGATGTAAGAATTGCCGACTATATCATAGAACTTTGTTTGTCTTAATTTGATTTCGAGGACTGTTCCTTCAGACCAACCGGAGCCGCGCTGTTTCGCTTCTTCAATCGCATGGTTAAACTGTGTAAGCATGTAATCAGCCCAGCCAGGTGTAAAGTTGCGATAGCTGATTACTTTTTTCTGTCTAGTTGAAACCCAGACTTGCATACTACTATCATCGGGGGTTATATAATTAATTAGAACAACCAACATGACTTTTACTGGCGGGTTAATTTGAAGAAACTCTGGAATTTTAGAAATAGCATGTGTTACACTTTTCTGAACGTTTGTAGGGTTAATAATGTCCATGTCTATGACCGTGTCCATGTCTAATTCAATGAACGTATCGCTTAATTGTTCATTACCGTCAAATATCTCCTCCCACGTATATAGTTTTCCAACCTCGGATTTACTTGTGGGGTTCATTTTTAACCCACAATATTTACGTAAATAAAAAAAAATAAATGTAAGTAAAAGTAAGTAAACGCGTTTTTATTCTTCACCCAAGCGTTGCAATACTTCAAGACACCCTAATCTTACAAGAACGCCTGCCAATACTTTAGCTTTTTTTGAATCACTACAGTCAATGTTTAACTCTTTGATTGCTTTGTCAACTAGTTCACTATGATTTTTGATTAAATTGTTTACATCATTCTCAAACCCAGATTTACTAAAATCAATGTTTAACACTTTCATCGTTTCGTCAAATAGTTCATTACAATTTTCTACTAAAATCATTAGATCAGATTCGCTGTGTTTGGCCGTCATTTTTAAATCTAAAAATTAAATAAATAAAAAATATAAAACCATGAGTATAACGCTGGTTAATTATGCAGTGCCTATTGTTGGCGTTATAGTTTATTCAACCCTAGCAAAATGTTTGTTAAGAATAAAACCGCCCCACATAGGAAAGATAGAAGATTCGCCGAAACTAGTTACAACCTTATTTTTAGCTCTAGCAACAAAAGATTATCTGATTAAAAAGCACATAGACAGTCTTTCATATTATGATTATTTTAATTATTTTTTTTAGTTAATAAAAAACATGAGCGAAAAAAAGATTATTAATACGATTTACCACTCTGCTGTAATCAGCGGCCTTAGTATAGGATATAGCATGTTAGCAAAAAACATGTTTAAAATGAGGCCGGCCGATCTAGGAAGGTTAGACATTGAGGATGTTGTTAAGGTTATAGCTGTAATAACGGCGGGGATTGCCTCAAAAGACTTTCTTGTTACACAGGGGATTATCCCAGAAAACATCAATGCATAGAAAGATTAATGCATTTAGGCAGATTGATTTATAAAAAAAAAAAAAAAGATTCATTCTAAAAAATATTGATTTATAAAAAAAAAAAAGATTCATTCATTTATAAAAAAAGATGTCTGGAATAGTTCTGATGGTGGGAGGAGCTATTGTTAATGCATTGGCTTTCTCCGGCAGTAATTATATGTTTAGTAAATTGCGGTCTGATGAAGAGAGAGAACGCCATAACAAGGCAATGGAAGATTTAGCTATGGCAAGAGACGCTTACGAGAAAAGGAGAATTGCTCACTTAGACTTTATTAATAAAAAGTTAAGAGAACAGGGACATGCAGAGCACACATTTACAGACGTTGATGATGCAATGAATGAATATTACTTAGTGACAGGAAAGAAGTTTCTAACATCGGCACCGCCAGAACTGTCTAACTTTTATGAACCGTCTGAGGATCAGAAAATGGTAGAAATAGGCTTTATTATAGGTGCTATGGGAGCAATCTTTCTTCTTGCATATTCAATCAAAAAACATAGTTAAAAATGTAATAAAAACAGTCTCTTATGGACGATACAAAGTACAAAATATATTATTCTCCTGGAGGGTATTGGAAAGGAAAGGCCGCTATTGATAAACTGAGTAAAGCTGCTAGGGTGTCTGAATCAGAAGCGAAAGACTGGCTTTCAAAACAAGCGATCTGGCAAATATATCTGCCTGCCCCAAAAAGAATAATAAGGCCTCGATTTGTTAACTCAGTTCCTAATGACACCCACCAGATGGACTTGTTGTATCTTCCGCATGACAAAGTTAGAAGAAAAAAGTTTAAGTATGCTCTTACAGTTGTTGACATGGCTTCAAGGTATAAAGATGCTGAGCCTTTAACGGATAAAAGCTCAACTGCTGTGGCTGTGGCTTTACAACAAATATACATGCGAGGTCCATTAAAGTATCCTAGGTTGATCAAGGTTGATGATGGGAAAGAGTTTAAAGGAGCTGTAAACCAACTGCTTTTAAGACATCGGGTTACAGTTAAGAGAGGGATTCCAGGCAACCATCGCTCCCAGGCTCTAGTAGAAAACTTTAATAAGAATCTGGCTGAGCGTCTGTTTATCTATCAATACCACAGAGATCTTATGGACAGGACGCGCAACACAGAATGGGTCAGGAGATTGCCAGCAGTCTTACGCGCCATGAACAATGAAGAATTTAAAGCAACGGGTCTTAAACCGGTGAACGCGATCAAATTAAAAAAAATTAGCATTACTGAAGACATCCAAGGTAATCAAAAACTCTTGCCTTTTGGACTAAAAGTAAGATACTTGTATGCGCCTGGAGAAGCAGAGGGCGATGTTAGAATTAGAGCCACAGACCCCATATGGAGCGTAGACGTATATGAAGTTGAAAGAATTATGAAAACAGCCCCTCCTGTGTATTATTTAAGAGAGACTCTTTCTTCTGCGTCTAAAAAGCCTGCCCCTAAAAGATCGTTTGTTCGCGAAGAGTTGCAAGTTGTCCCACCAAACACGGTGCCGATTAGTTAAAAAAAAAAAAAAAGTATTTATTTTTTTGTTAAACTTATGATTTATTTATTTTTTTTTGTTAAACTTATGATTTATTTATTTATTTTAGTTCAAATCTTATTTTTAGTCTATTTTTGGGTTTAACTGATTGTTTGCTTGCTTTTCAATGTTCTGTTTGATTGTCTCAGTGTCTACCTGTTGCGAAGTAAAAGTCTTTCTCCACTCCTTTTGAAGTTCAGTTTTTTGTCGCCTGTAATCCTCACCATCAGCCATAAGATGCTCAAATTCTTCAGCTGTAATGTTTTCGTCCTGCAATGCTTTGCTTATTCTCAGTCTTAATGAACAAAGTTTTGCTGATGCTAGGGCCACAATGGCAGTGTGCTTTTGTAGTTTAGGCGTTAATTTTTTTAAAAAACAGCACTCACAATCATAGACATAGCACCTAAACCCAAACCAAGGCTCCCTAATGCTAAAGAGGCTGGCGCTCCGGCCCCAGTAGCTAAAAGAGCAACGCCGGACCCAGCACTTACGCTCGCTACAGCTGATGAGCCGGTGATTATATAAGAAAGAGTATTTAAAACTTTAGCATATTTCTTTCTAGTAACCCTATACTTATTCAAGTCACTTTCTATTTCTTCTTGAAGTTCAGTTATTTGCTCTAACCTAAACTTTTGAGCCTGATCATCCATTTTTAATTAAGATTAATTTTTTAATTAAGATTAATCTTGTACATATTTTCTTATTAACCCTTCTGGCAGCACTTCATCAACAGAGTAAAACGCAATAAAATCAACATACTTAATAAAAATAAAATCAAGCACTGTTAGTTTGTCTTTGTCAACCATCACAGTGACTTTGTCTGAAGATACAGAAGTGTTTATTTCATCCCCGTTTTTAGTAATAGCAATAACAAGCCTGAGAGGCCCGTGTCATACTGTGCATAAGTGCATGCACACACTCAGCTCAGCATTCACTCCGTGCACACGCACTCTCTCCAAACAACCAGAAGGCGCACTGCAATAACTCTTCTTCTCCCCCTCCTCTCCGGGGAATAATTTACTAAACAATAATCAATTTTCCATCATATTCAACTGGTTTGTCTTCAAGGAATTATTTTTCATTCCTCCTCTCCAGTGGAGGTACAATCATTCCACAGATCCACTAGTTGGGACCAAATTTCACCTCATTATACATAATACTACACAAATATATCTTTTACCGGTTTCTCCTCCTCACTGGAGAAACAATGTATATATTTTCAAAGAAAAATCAAAAGATGGCTTAAAATATAGTAGTATCAACTGAGTTCATCAGGGGAACAATAAAAAAATTCAGTATGGGTCAACATGACAAATGCTTTCTTTTCTCACAACTGGTGCAGTCGCTGTCTTCTACAGCTCGATTCTCCAACCCTGGAGACGATTAGGTGCTGCCGCAGCACTGTAGCCCAAATATTTGTGCGACTGCCTAACTGGTGCTGCCACAGCACTGGGAAGGGCTGGTAATGGTGAGTCGCAGGTGGAACTCGTTCTTCAAACAACCTGTCCGGTCAGTGTCCCCAAGCCATCTCCTTCCTATTCCTTATTTTTCCCTCCTGCGCTCTTTCTGAGTACACGTTCAGTGAGTACTCGTCTAACTCTACGCATTACCAGCCCATGGTTGCTGACCAATGGACAACGTCCGTCCATTCAACCAATGATCGCCCTACGTCTATAGCCACCAGCGACACCGATCACACTGGTCAGGCCATTCAAACTTTCTTTTCTTTTACCTTTCCTCTTCCCTACCTAGGGAAAATGCTTTATAACAAATAAGGGCGTACGCGACGGAACGTCACATGTCGCCATGTGAGGCTACATCACATGACACCCCCCATCCCGGGGTGAAAAAAAAACTTTCGTCAAGAAATTTTTTTTTTTTAAATACACATACATATCTAATTAATATACAACTTCAGCCATCAATCATCAATTTTTTTATCATTCAAGAGTTTCCATCAATGCATAGAACTAACCTTTATGAACATCATAAAGATCCAAAATCACATTCCAAAATCTTAGTTTGAGAAAAAAAAATACAATCAGTTTTGTTTAGTTTTTTAAAAACAAATTCATACTCCATCACCACAAATCACAAGTTACAGTGACACGAAAAACATATGATACTGATTATTCCAAATGCCAATCATATATATATAGCAAAATGTAAACAGTTTTTCTAGCGTGTTGTCACATAATCATATGTCCCAACATCATCACAAAATGAGAATTTCCTCATGACTCACTTGATGAGAAAAATTTGGCAAGTGACAAGTCTTTGTTCAAGCAAAATATACAATACAGTAATCCACTCGAAAGTTAAACACTTTTTTCATTCTTCACAATGGACCGACGTGAAAAAACAACAAAAAGCACTTGTAACACATCAAATGAAGTATTCTGCACCCATTCACAAAGTAGCATCCCACCACGAGCCACCAATGCCAATACATATGCACTTTTGGAGAAAGATCAGTCACAACTACTTATCAATTCAGACTGACGTTAGCAGTCATAACGCTGCCAAAATATCAATCAAGTCTTTCCACAATGAAAACAAACAGCAGAATAAAAAATCTGTCCACAATGAAAACAAACAGCAGTTACAGCAGCACGAAGGATACTGTGCACTCACGCACGAGACAGAAAATCTGCCATGATATTCTGAGTTCCAGGTAATGGCTCAATGTCAAACTTGAACTCCTGCAATGACAAAGCCCATCTTAACAGCCTGCTATTTTTGGTCTTGGACGACTGCAAAAACGTCAATGGCCTGTGGTCGGTTTGTAACCGAAACTGTCTTCCAGTCAGGAATCTGGCAAATTTCTCACAAGCCCAAACAATGGGAAGACACTCCCTCTCAATTGTTGAATATTTGACTTGTGTGTTAGAGAACTTTTTACTTGCATATTGGACAGGGTGTATCAATCCATTCTTTTCCTGCAAGAGTACAGCTCCCATGCCTTTGGAGCTGGCATCAGTTCTCAAAACAAAATCCTCTGAAAGAGAGGGCAAAAGCAACACAGGAAATGAATTGAGGATGTTTTGAATACATTCCAGCGCTTTCTGGCACTCATCTGACCAGACGATACTTTTGTTTTTTGTTCCTTTTGTCAAGTCACTCAAAGGGGCTGTCAAGGACGCAAAGTGCGGTACATATCTTCTGTAATAGGACAACAATCCAATGAGTGATCTGATCTGTTTCTTTGTACTGGGTCTCTTCAAGGCCAAGATCTTTTCTATTTTCTTTTCCTCTGGTGTCATTTTTCCAACAGAAATGACATGACCCAAAAACTCAAGAGTCTGGAATCCAGCACGTATTTTGGACGGTCTAGCCGTCAGACCAAAATTCCGGAGTTTACAAAAAACAGCTCTCAAGTTTTCCTCCAGATCATTCCATGACTTTGCAGCAAGCAAAATGTCATCAAAAAAACTTACTGCTCCACACTCATGAAGTTTTAGTGCACGCATCATTCTGGCAAAAGAAGCTGGGGCGTTTTGTAAACCAAATGGCACCTTCGTCCATTGAAACAGTCCAAAAGGTGTCTGAAAAGCTGTTTTTTCCTTGTCTGCTTCAGCCATCGGGATTTGCCAATATCCTTTAGTCAAATCTATTTTGACAAAATATTTTCCTTCTGAGAGTTGACAAAGAAGTTCCTCAATGTCTGGGATAGGTTCTGCATCAAACACAGTGATTTTGTTTAACTCCCTGTAATCGATGCAAAACCGCACCGAGCCATCAGGTTTGTCCACCAATACAACTGGTGAGCTGTATGGTGACGAGGACGGTTCAATAACTTTCAACCCGAGCATGACTTGAATCTCTCTTTCGACAACCTGTTTTTTCGCAAATGGGAGAGGGTATGGTTTGACTCGGACTGGGTTTTCCGTACTCAAGTGAATAGTATGGGGTTCAATTGCTGTCACTGTCCCTGGGGTATCAGTCAGAACATCCTGAAAGTCCTTCAAAATACCTTCCAATTGTTCTTTCTGAATCAAAGACAAATCATCACACACAATGACATCACGATAAGTTTCTCCCTTGACAGAAAGAGTGGGCAGAGGTACAGTATCATCTATACTGGTAGACGTTAACAATCCCACATTTGTTGTTTGCACAGTCTTTGCTCTGTCTCTGTATGTAACATCAGGTACAAAATCAGAATCAATGATTTCTGTAACAGCCACATCTGTTTCAGACACTGGACACATCCATTCAATTGACTCATTAATGGCAACATTTGTACGTTCAACATACTTTTTTAGCATGTTTACATGGAACACCTTGTCAGTATTCGCCATTTTCACTTTGTAGTTCACTCCAGAAAGTTTTTCAATGACATCAAAAGGACCTTTCCACATGACACGAAGTTTGTTGTGCTCGTCTGTCAACAGGACAAGTACCTTGTCACCTACACTGAATGAACGTGCCTTTGCTTTCCTGTCAGCAAAGTCCTTATACAAATCAGTTTTCCTGTCAGCTGACTGTTGGGCAAGTTCACATGCGTCTTTTATTCGGTTATGTAGGTCATAGACGTATTGGTAAACGTTCTTGTCTTCAGGTATGTCTGTCTTGTTCGTCCACTGTGTGACTAACAGATCCAAGGACCCCGTGGTGAATGTCCAAAAAGCAATTCAAAAGGCGAAAACCCCAACGTTTCGTTCGGCAGTTCCCTATATGCAAAGAGCAATGCAGGTATAAAACGATCCCATTCTTGAGGCTCCCGCCTTGTGACTTTTCTCAACATGGACTTTAATGTTCCATTAAATCTTTCAACCATTCCATTGGACTGGGGATGGTATGGCGTGGTTGAAACAGAAGAGATCGACAGCAGTCTGTATATTTCCTTCATGAGGTCTGAAATGAACTGTGTCCCGCAATCCGACAGAATTTCCTCGGGAAGTCCTACTCTGGAAAAAATAGACAGCAGTGCCTCAGCGACAGATACAGTATCGATCTTCTTCAGGGGAATTGCTTCGGGAAATCTTGTCGCCGTGTCGACCAAAGTGAGAATATACCGATTTCCCGAGGAAGATGGTGGGAAAGGGCCGACAAGGTCAATGGCCACCTTCCGAAAGGGAACCGAAATTAGGGGCATTTTGTGCAAAGGTGCACATGGGACGCGACCTTTTTGAGTTGTTTTTTGGCAAATGTCACAAGAGCGACAATACTGTGTGACTTCTCTTGTGACCCCTGGCCAAAAAAATGAATCCAGAACTCTTTTTAACGTTCGCTTGATACCACAATGACCTGCGAATAATGCATCATGGGCCGTATGTAATACCGTTTCCCTCAGTGGTTTGGGAACCACAATCTGTTTGTTGTCTTGTCCAGGTACATGCCTGTAGAGGATGTCAGAGTCCAGTATGTACGTCGGCTTGTCCGTTGGTTTGTCAGAGACACTCTGCTTTGCAGTCGACAGTACAGTCGTCAATGTCTCGTCGCTTCTCTGCATGGTCTTCAAAACATCTGGCGTAACTTTTAGTTCATCCAGTTTTGAAACCTTGAGTGGTTTTGTTGGTTTTCCCTGCTCTACGACTTTTGATCTTGTACTGATGAGACAAGGAACGAAAGATCCTCCGGCACCACCATGTACTGCCGCAACACCTGGTAAATTTCCCAAAATCAAATCGCAAACTGGATTCTCAATAACACAGGCGGTAAGTGACCCGGAGTAGTATGGTGTATCAACGGAAATTTTTGCAAGTGGAAAAGTTTCAATTTTTCCACCAAACGATCTGCATTTCTGAACACTGTCAAGATATTGGTCTGGTAGAACAAAACGTTTCCTTACACCAGCTGTGGTGCAACCTGTATCTCGCAAAACAGAACCTTGTAAACCATTAATGGCACAATCCTCCAAAAGAAGACCATCAATGGACTGATCTGGTGCCAAAACAAGACCTTCTTCACATGTAGTGGAAACAAATCCAGTCTTTGCTCCACTTCCTTTGAAAGGACAGTCCCGTTTCAAATGGAATTTGCACTCACAAAAGTGGCAACGCATGGTTTGGTTGGCGGACAACTGGTTACCATTAGTCTGTGAACCTCGACCTTGTCCACGAGCTGGACCAAAGGGTCTTCGCGGTTGTTGTTCACCACGCCCTCGGAAAGGAAAAAGTCTTTCCGGTGGTGAGTATTCGTACTGACGGAAATCGCCAGAACCGACATGGCCTTGACCACGGAAAGGTCGTTGTCTGTTGCCAAAAGACGTGTAAGAGTGCGGACCTTGGAATGAAGCGCGATTTCCTCTTCTATAGTTTCCTTGTCCAAAATGCATCTGAAATGCCGCGTGAGACTCGAAAAGGGACGAATGTTCCTTGCGGGCAACACCTTTATCAGGATGAGCAATACAGTACTGATCCGCCATCTGACACATTTCGTCAACACTATCGAACTGTCTTTCTTTAAGAAAAGTGGCCAAATCTTTACTGACGCTTTGAAAAAGTTGCTCTCGAAGTAGCAAATCTCGCAGTGATTCGAAAGTTTTATTTGTCTTTGTTAGCTCTATCCATCTGTCTAAACAATGACTCATTCTTATCAAAAAAGACGGAAATGATTCTCCCTTGTCAGGACGAATAGATCGGAAACGCTCACGAAAACGGTCAGCTGAGCATTGAAACTTCTTTAAGAGTTCTTCTTTTAACTGATCCCAAGTCAACCCTTCCTTTGCCGCAAGTGTGTGGTATAGTGCCAAAGCACTGCCCTTAAACAGCGACGCGATAAACAACGTCCATTTCTCCTTCGGCCAACCACAAGAAGTAGCGTGGTTCTCGAACCGAAAAAGAAAACTGTCAATGTCGTCGGTTTTTTCTTCGAACGGCGGCAACTTCGGAATGTATGTTGACTTCGGATGAAATGTACTCGCGGAACCGACCGATGGAGGTGGTGGAGGCTCTCTCGATGCCTGTAATCTTTTAATTTCCGCATCAGTCTCTAATTCAAGTTGTCTCAGTTTAAACTGCCGTTCCTTATCCTTATCCTCTAGCTCTAGTTTTCTCTGAACCTCCTCTCTGTCTGTCTGTAGTTTTTTTTCTTCAAACTCTATTCTTTTTTTATTTTCTTCCATCTCTTTCTGTAGTTTTTTCTCTTCAAGCTCTAATCGTTTTAGATTTTCTTGTCGTTCTTTATCTTTTTCTTGTCGTTCTTTATCTTTTTCTTGTCGTTCTTTATCCTTTTCTTCTAGTTGTCTCTGTTTTTCCTGTCTCTCTATCTCTCTGTCTGCCCTATCCAGACATTGTTGGACATAGTTTGCTAATTTATCACCTTCAAAGCCTAAACGCTCGGCCTGTCGTACATATTCATCAAAATTTTCCATCATGAATAGTTACCACAAAGAAACAAGAAACAATGACTAAATATGATTAAAATAAGGCGATATGTGATGTTATATCCGTTTCCAACAAAAAAACAAAAAAAAAACACTTTGTTACAGTATGTACAAATAAAGAATTTAAATGCCGGTATAAACAGAAAAATAATAAAGGCTTACAAAAGAAAAGCACTAATAAGAATTGACAATGTGGTCTTTCCAAAAGAGATTTTCACCAATATTCTTTCCGAAAGGGAACAAAACAGCTAAGAAAATGAAATGCAATACTAATAACTCTTTTTTCCAGTGAAAAGAAAACAGACAAATATAAAGTTTTTTCCCGGAAATAAATTCTTTATAATGTTTATGTTCTTAACTGTTCTTACAGTACTTGTTACTTTCTTACTTAGTTTCTTGGTAAAACAATAGATGAGTTCACAAAACAAATGAATCGCCTTAAACAATAAGTGAATACAAAATTACAAAACAAATGAATTAACGAACAATTAAAAAGAGGGGGAGAAAACGTACACTAACGGAAATCCTACCTAAAAGATGACAATGATGAAAAGAAGCTAGATAGGTGCCTATTGAAGAGAAGGTTTGGAGATTTTTTTTTAAAGGGGGTGAAAAAGAAATGAAAGAATAGACAGGTCCGGTATAGAAAGAGGAAATTAGAAAAAGCGAAAGAGGCCCTCAGACAGCACCCTAATGGCAACTGTCTCCCGTAAAGCTGGAGACGGGGAAGTATTCAAGTAATAATACACACAATATACGAACACCACAAAGCAATAAACAATTAATCTAATAAATATACAATCAGAAAAACACACACACACACACACACACACACACACACACACACACACACACACACACAAACCCAAAAGATAATCAAGAAAACAAATTTTTATTAGGACTGAGCGGTAATCCACTCCACCACCTACACTAGTTGAGTGACGGAGGTGAAGTCGATCCCACACTCAGAGGGGTAAGGGGAAAAATCCAAATGAAACGAGAGGAAAGATAAAGAATTAGACAGTAATAAGAGAGGGAGGGACTAGTGACTCCCCAACGCCATGCCCCCCTGCTAAAACAGAGCAGGAAGAGGTTGGGGCTATCAGTCCTGGGGAAGGGGACAAAACAAAATCTAAGCTAGGGGAAGGACAACGACTCCTCAACGCCCTGCCCCCTTGCTGCCAGGTACGAGCAAGAGGAGGTTGAGGCTATCGGTCCTGAGGGGAAAAAGGGTCAAAAGGAAATCCTAAAAAAAAACAACCCTAACAGAGCAGAGCAATCAAAAGAAATCAACATTCGAACACACACATACAGAAACAAATGAAAATAAAGACTATAAACAATAAAGACAACAAACAATAATACACTTTCCTCCCTTAATTTTCCTTGGAGGGAGAATCTTTTTTTTTTATCTTTAGAGGGGTATAAAGAGCAATTTTTTTTTTCCAGGAGGGGGTACAAACAAATCTTTTTCCTATGTTCTAAGTCCTAGTCGGGGTCACCACTGTCATACTGTGCATAAGTGCATGCACACACTCAGCTCAGCATTCACTCCGTGCACACGCACTCTCTCCAAACAACCAGAAGGCGCACTGCAATAACTCTTCTTCTCCCCCTCCTCTCCGGGGAATAATTTACTAAACAATAATCAATTTTCCATCATATTCAACTGGTTTGTCTTCAAGGAATTATTTTTCATTCCTCCTCTCCAGTGGAGGTACAATCATTCCACAGATCCACTAGTTGGGACCAAATTTCACCTCATTATACATAATACTACACAAATATATCTTTTACCGGTTTCTCCTCCTCACTGGAGAAACAATGTATATATTTTCAAAGAAAAATCAAAAGATGGCTTAAAATATAGTAGTATCAACTGAGTTCATCAGGGGAACAATAAAAAAATTCAGTATGGGTCAACATGACAAATGCTTTCTTTTCTCACAACTGGTGCAGTCGCTGTCTTCTACAGCTCGATTCTCCAACCCTGGAGACGATTAGGTGCTGCCGCAGCACTGTAGCCCAAATATTTGTGCGACTGCCTAACTGGTGCTGCCACAGCACTGGGAAGGGCTGGTAATGGTGAGTCGCAGGTGGAACTCGTTCTTCAAACAACCTGTCCGGTCAGTGTCCCCAAGCCATCTCCTTCCTATTCCTTATTTTTCCCTCCTGCGCTCTTTCTGAGTACACGTTCAGTGAGTACTCGTCTAACTCTACGCATTACCAGCCCATGGTTGCTGACCAATGGACAACGTCCGTCCATTCAACCAATGATCGCCCTACGTCTATAGCCACCAGCGACACCGATCACACTGGTCAGGCCATTCAAACTTTCTTTTCTTTTACCTTTCCTCTTCCCTACCTAGGGAAAATGCTTTATAACAAATAAGGGCGTACGCGACGGAACGTCACATGTCGCCATGTGAGGCTACATCACATGACAGCCCGTCCAAGTTTTCAGACTTTATTTGTACACCTCTGATTAACGTATGCTCTGGCAAACTAGGATCAGACTCCCTTGGAGTGATAAATAAGCGAAAAAGCATCGTCATTTTTCTAGGCAGTGATTCTAGTTTTGGGTTAAACTCTAAGCCGACGGTGTCACCCCCCACTTCAGCTAAGGACTTCTTTCTCCGCAGCATATATACAGAGCCCTGCCTGGTTATTTCAATCTGCTTTTTCTGTTGTAATCCTGGGACTAGGCTAGCAAGAAGGCGTCCTTCATTCAAAGCTTTTCTAAAATTGTATTTCTTATCAAAGTATACATGGGGGCTTCGTAGTTCAAACTTTAAATCCCAGTTAATGTCAGGAAGCAACGCCCAAGCATTCTCTTGTTTATGAAGTTTGTATTCGTGTTTGCCAAAATCGTTTGCCCTTAGATTTCTTATCTCTTCCAGGGTAGGATATTGCTGTCGTTTTTTATCTTCAATTTCTATTCGTTTGTAAACACCATCGTCGGTGTATTCAAATCCATAAACATTTCCTGGCACTCCTATCAGATCAAAGTCAGTTGTATCTGCTAGATCTTTTATCTCTACTGCAACGCATTTAGGAGCTAACTCTGCTTTTGATTCAGGTCCTCGAGACATTCTTTTTAATATAAACAATTTATTATTAAACAATTTATAGTAAACAATTTATTATTAAACAATTTATAGTAAACAATCTATAATGAGCAATCTATAATGAGCAATCTATAATGAGCAATCTATAATAAACAATCTATAATGAGCAATCTATAATAAACAATCTATAATAAGCAATCTATAATGAGCAATCTATAATAAACAATCTATAATAAACAATCTATAATGTGCAATCTATAATGTGCAATCTATAATAAGCAAACGTATTGAACTGGCGGGTCAGTCCGTAAGCATAGTTTAGCGTGCTTAGATTTTTCTAGCTGCTCTTTTATCTTTTTTAGTTCATCCCTGTCCCTGATTATATAGTTTTCACTTAAACATTCTTCAAAACTGTCCCGGTCCTTAGTATAGAATAAGATGACTGATTTTAACTGCGATCTAAAGTCTTTTAAGACAGCATTGTATTTTTGAGTTAAGAGCCAAACAGAAACTAATGCGTGTCTTCCGCTAAAGGCTAGCTTAGACAGAGTCCTTTTTTTTTTAACAATGTCTTGTTCGGCTGAACAGTCATCAATAATAAACAGCGTTTCGGTTCCCTCAAATAGCCTATAGTAATGTTCTAAACAGTCGCTTAGCTTGTCAGTAGGATCAACTAAGAATATATTCTCGTCTGTCCAAACAAACTGCCTTTCTTTGTAAGACTTGTGCTTAATGGTTGTGCAGAATATAACAATGTACTCGTAATGAAACCTGTAGACTGTTTGTAACAAATCAAGCACGAAGACAGTTTTCCCACACCCAGTAATCCCACAAATAAGCGAACAGTGCGGGTCTTTAGGTAAAAAGTTCAAACTATCCATCTGTTTTAATAGGCTATTTCTTTCAGTCTATTTTCTTCAATGTTCAGCTGGGCGTCATAAACCACAAAAACGTGCATTTGTATCTGGCCATTCTCCTCCTCTTCCTTATTAATCTGTATGAGTATGCCATCTGACCCTACCCTTCTTCCACTCCCGTGCAGTCTGTTGTCATACGTGGATCTAAAATCCAGCCATAGTCCACATTTGTCTGTTAGATAATCTTCAAGTCTTACATTGTGAAGGTGAAGTTTTTTACACACATGATCGGCTGTGGGGCTTGTCTGTCTGCCTCCAGCAAACAATTTTCTTATTTCATCAAAGTGTTGGTCAGGTAAAAGTCCGGCTGAATACAGCTGAAAAGGCTTGCCATCTACTGTGCAAGACAACTGCTCAATTTTTGGGTTGTAAAACACCTCAGATTCTCTCTGAAAAGGAGCTGAGGGTTCAGTAAATAGCAAGAGAACCCCCTTTAGGGACCTTAAAGAATTGCTTATAGCTATTTCCCAGACGGTGTCTTGCTTGTTTTTAATCGCTAGACTGTGGTGTAAAACTCTTTCAAAGTAAACAACCGCCCTACTTTTATACTGGTTTAAGATTATTCTAGCTAGTTCAGGGTTAGTAACAACGTCAAAATTAAGAGAGATGTTGCTGACAGTGTATCTAGCTGTTGGGTCATCTGATAGAATAACAGACCCGCTGTCATTGAATGTCAGTTCGTAAGTAAGTTTTGTCTCTTAGTGCACCTTGGTAATATGGCTGATGGGTTTTTAACAGTTCAAAATCTAGAGGGATGCAAAATCTGTTTTTAAATGCTCGCGCTATTGCCTGGTCTCCCTCGTCTTCCTTTGCATCTGCAGCATTAAGCCTGTGCTTAAGGCCGTTTGGGCTCTGGATTCCCTGAAAGATTTTGTCTTTCCTTTCTGTTCTAGGCAGCCACAGATCAGAATAGAGATTAAAAATGTCTGCGCTACTCAGTGAGAAGACTTCTCTACCCTCCAGTTTAATTACCATATTTTTAATGATGGCCCTGCCCAGGTTAGCAACGACAGTGGCATTAGGATCCGCCGACTCAATATCTATTTTGAATGACAGTCTGGCAGTGCCTGGCATTACAACATCGTCAGGCCCGAGGTCACTAAATCTTACTGTTAACATTTCATTTGGCTCAATTGTTGATGGATTATTTACAACCCGCACAGTCTGTCTTATGCCTTTTATGCCATGGGGTTCCTTCGCTTTTCTGAATGGATCAAGGTCGCAACCGTATGGGTTCATTTTTTATAAAACAAAAAATAATAAATATATAAATATGGCTGATGAAGATTTTGACGCGATTAGTCCTATTGAAGAAGAAGATGAAATAGAACCAGGTCGTTCAATACTAGATGAACTTGAGGGGGCAGAAGCACGTCCTTTACTCCCTAGACAACCTCAAGATGTAGGTTCTTCACTCCTTAGTGCTCGTCAAGAACTTTTAGGAGTAGGCTCTTCACTCCCTAGACAGCGTCACGAACTATTGCAACGACGAATTGAATCATTCTATAAAAGTATAGAACGGGAGCTGCCAGAAATACTTGATCTTAACGATTTTGAAGAAGATGACGGCCATTTGTATATTAGGACTAGTGAAGGAGGCCGCGTAAGAGTTACTACAAAGCCAAACGCGACCAAGTTTTTAAGTCTAAGTACAATTAGACGAGACCTCCCTGCTGCTGATGCAGAACGATTAAACATTACAAATTTAAGGTCTGATGCTGTTAGACTTTTACATAAAATGGGGCGGTTGTTGCCAACACGATCTGAAATAGAAATCGCCACTATTCCAGAGGTAGGTCAAAAAACAGATAAAGTAATAACAGAATTTGAGGCAAGTTTTATTGATGAGACGAGTTTTATTGAGGGGCCAATTGGCGGTTCGCCTAGGCAAAGAGAAGGTGAGCTGAGTCCTGAAGAAGAAACAGCTTTAAAAACAATTGTTGATCCTCCATTGTCTACGAGTGAACTCAGGGATATTAGAACTGCTCTGCGTGAACTCTTGAATATTAAGTCTGCTTTAACAACTACGAACGAAGAACTAAAAAACAACTTGGCAAAATTTAATGAGATAAAGAGAGAGATAGACGAAGAAAAAAATAAGCTGGCTGATGCAGATGATAACAATTTAGAGCCGGAAGAAAAGGCTAGAATACAGGCGAAAATACAGGATTTAATGAAAGAAAAGGCAAACGTGTTAGCAGCGTTGTATATTAACAGAGAAAAAATAGCAACCCAAATAAGCAGAATCAGAGAAACTATAAACAAAATGATTTATGAAAATACTACGCTAGCAGAAAGAATAAGGACTCTGTTCAGAGAGCAGGGGATTACAATAGTTAGTATATTAACGGCCGTTGGGTTTGCTATCTCTACACTGGTTTATGCATTAACCGGCAGTGCGCCAACAGGGTCAGTAGCGCCTCCAACGCCTCAACCTGGTAAAAGTTGGATTAGAAAACAATTGCACCATCTGGCAAACCTATTAAAGAAGTTAGCTGCCAAAGCGCTTGGTGCACTGCCTGGCATAATAGTTGGGTTTTGTCTACAATAGGCAAAGTGGTTGGTTATATGGCTAACCATCTGTGGACTTTGGGGGTGCTGGCTGCCGGTTTAATTTTTAGTAAAATAAAGTATGACCAGTCCAGTAAAAGTTAAAAACACAACAAGGGCCGTCTTTTCGCTAGTGTGTCTGTCGGGGTGAGGTACATCAACAGGCGGTGGACTGCTTTCTGGCTGTGGGCTGCTTATAACTGGCGGGGGGTCGCTTTCTGCAGGTTCTGGGCTGGATACTTTTTTCAAAATGGCTGGTGCGGGCCTTGTGTTTAAGCCTTGATTGTGTCCTAAGTTTTGATCGTCTCCGGCTATGAGAATTTCATTATTATAATTCTGTATCATGCCAATCTGCAGTCTAAGGTCAGAAGGCAGCATGTATAATCATGACCCACAACAAAGTCAACCTTTGACCTAGCATGTGAAAGAACGTTTTGGTACCTTTGTATGCTGGAAGGCAAATCAACGGCAGAGTTAATAGCATCTTCTAAATTGGCTAGAAATTGTTTTCTGGCGTCAAAACCTGTAGATTGATCCACTATGCTAGACTTGGTCTGTGCTTGCGCTCCTAATAGACACCAAACGTACGTCCGTATGGAGTCATTAAGTCTTTGCACTCCTGGCATTGTTAGGCCTTCACTTTTATCTAAGATAAATGTTGCCCAAGCATTGGGGTGTTTTTGTTCTATTGATCCCAATCTAACTTGGGAGTTTGACTTAAAAGAGGTGTGGCCGGGCCAGTAGTCAAAATTATATTCTCTACGCTGACCCCACAAATACAATGTGCCCTAACCCGTGATTGCGGTCTAACTTTTGTCTAAAGTTATTTGAAGGGTTAATGTTAAATTCGTTGCAGATTCTTTCATATGCATTATTATCCATTGGGCTGAGAAATGGATTAAACGCTTGTCATTGGGAGGCGTACTTGTAGTTCAGTTAGTATGCGCCTATACTGTAATAAACATGAAAGTTATATACTGACCTTACTAAGAGGTTGGGGTGGTTTAAATGGTTTGCATATGAAACACCGCAGCCAGTGGTTGAGCAGTAAACTGCAAAATTTAACTGATTTTGGTAAAAAGCCATGGGGTGAGTTGACCATGCTGATGGCACTCTATCACTCTTTATTGGAGGATTTAAATATCTAGTTAGTGGGTTTACAAGCCTGACTAGAAAGCCATATGATTCATCCACTGCGATGGTTAGGCTACTAAAGTCCAAAGATTTGGGCTCATAACCCCCCCCCCCCCCCCCCCCCCCTTACATCGTAAGTAGCGCTTTCATTATATTTAAAAGGTTCCATTTTTAATAGATTTTTTAAAAAGGATTTAAAAAAGGATGTTCCTTTATATAACCAAGCAAAACACAAGTGTGTTCTTAAAGTATCCAATTAACAATAGGCGCGGTAATAGTAGGGTTGCTCTTAGAAAAATTGGTTTTAAAGTTAAGTGGTTTAATATATCTGAAGAAGCTCAGAATAACTGGATTAATATTAGTAATGAAGAGGGCAATCAAATAACTCATGAAAAAATACCAGAAGGCTATTACAGCTTTTGTTCTTTAAAAGAAGTATTTATCGAATTAGGCATATTGCTAAAAATTAACGAAGCAAACCTCAGAATTACAATGCATTTTCCACTAGAAGAAAAAAGAGAATACACTTTTCCTAAAGGCCTTGCGCGAATCTTGGGTTTCCACAGTACTAGCAGATCTTATAAATTTAGTACAAGAGAAAACATCTATCAATTTGAAGGTAATGAACCATGTGATTTTCTCGTTAACCCGATGTTGTATGTCCATTTACGGGAGTTAAAAACAAGTACTACTTTATTTGATGGCAATCCATCTACAGTTCTAGGAGTACTGCCATCAATTAAGGCGGGGTTTTGCGATTATCAGTTAAGCACATTTGGTAAAGACAGCCGGTTTAAAGAATTAGTTGAGGGGTCTATAAATTCAGTGTGTGTAAAAATAACTAACCAAGATGGAAGGCCGGTTGTTTGCTCTGATTTGTTAGTGGTGCTTGAGATAGAAGATTAATCAGAAGAGAAGAGAGAATGTCAATATCTAGACTCTATATCACCCATTTTTTTTGGTTTTGCACGTAAGCCCCCCATTTTAAAATAACGATTACGTCAATTTTGGAGGTTTTTGCATGTTAATTTTTGATTGTAAAAAAGGTGTCAATTTTGGCAAAAAGTAGCATGAGATGGACGAGATTTGTTTGTGAAAAGGGGGTTTTCGTGCAAAATAAGATGTGGTGGAATAGAGTATAGATATTGACATTCTCTCTTGCTCCTCTCTCTCTCTCTCTCTCTCTCTCTCTCTCTCTGTTTACGGGGGGGAAGGGGGGGGGGCGTCTGGGAGCAGA
>CM065733.1:21303950-21318950 GCA_033310375.1 Conus canariensis | reverse complement strand
GGGCACAGGCGGAAGTGGGACGGAGTAGGAATACAAAACCAGCACGATTTGCTCGCGCACACGGGCAGGGCGGATAATCATGTTTACCGTGTTCACCTCGCGCGTATGTGCATGATACGTTAATCCGTCTGTGAGCTTGAAACATCGGCTACTGTCATTCTGAGCAAAGCTACAACAACAGTAACAACAGCAACAACAACAACGTGCGTGCGTGCGTGCGTGCGTGCGTGCGTGCGGCGCGCGCGCGCGCGCGTGCGTGTATGTGTGTGTGTGTGTGTGTGTGTGAATTAAAAAAAAAAAATCTAACTGCTTCCTGCTTCTGCTTCTATGAGCGCACTTGCCAAATACTGTGTCCGTTGCTTTCACGTTAATGGCACACTGAGCTTTTTTATCGTTTATCTCCTCTTTATGAGGCTGCTCGCAGAGCATCAGCCAAATACTCTATCCGTTGCTTTTACGGGAATGGCACCATTGAGCGATTTATCTTTTTATCTCTCAATTGTGCCCCCATCCCTCTCCGACCGTCCCCCTTCGACACAGTACGCGTACACACAGACAGACACACAAGCATAAGCATACCGATGCAAACTCCTTGCTTTGTCGAGAGAGAGAGAGAGAGAGAGAGAGAGAGAGAGAGAGAGAGAGAGAGAGAGAGAGAGAACGCTAAGAGAGGAGTGGTGTGTGGGAGAAGGGGAGGGATGGAGGAGGGAGTGGGGGGGGGGGGGGGGGGGGGGAGTGGCGAGGGCGACTGTGACAGTGGCGGCACAGCGCAGGAACATGGTGGCCGGATGAAAGTGAGAACACCCATCGAGTTGTGCACCAACCAGAGGGTGTTACTATTCATAGAGCCTGGTTTGTAGAGAGAGAGAGAGGAGAGAGAGAGAGAGAGACAGACAGACAGACAGACACACAGACAGACAGACACACAGTAAAAGAACAGCGCACAACAGACCTGTTCCGGATTTTCAAACAAATCGGGAAAGATAACTCCCGTCTTTTAATTAATTCCAAATAGAGTTACCTATCTTCAAAACTTAAAAAAAAAGAAGTTTACTGTTCCGCCGACCGAAAGAGACGAACAAAATTACACGATCAGTACACGACGCGTTTTTGTCCTCTTTGGTCTTCTTCAGGCAAGACCCCCCCCCCCCCCCCCCCCCCCCCCCCCAAAAAAAAAAAAAAAAAAAAATCAAAACAATGTATAAAAAGAAGAAGAAGAACGAACAATCACGTTATCTCCTCATACTGGTTTGCTCCTCGTTGTCATTCCTCGTCCAATTTTGCGCCCTTCTTGCGAAGAGAAGTGACTGTACGTTCTTTGTTTTCATTGTCTTGAACTTCTTTTTTTATGTGGCATCAGTTATCGGATCAATGGAGCACCTAAGGCGGTGATTCCCCCCCCCCCGCCCCCCCCCCTTTTTTTTTTTTTTTTCCTTTTTCTTTTCTTTTTTTTCTCTCCTAAGACCGAAGTCCACCTCTTCATTTTTTGGTGCTTCACACTGTCCTCTTCATCTGCCAAAAGCAAAACAAAAAGCGGGGGAAAAAAAACCAACCAATTTCCACTACCAGCTTTTTTTTTCGCTCCTCTCCAAGCAGTCCCTTACACACCATGCGCAGTCTGTCTGTTCTCTTGTCTTCAGTGTTGTCTGTCTTGCCTCAAAAGAAAAAGACCAAAGAGGTCGAAGCGCGTCGTGTTTTGTCTTGCATTTTGTTTCTCTCTTTCGTTCAGCGGAATAAACAGTACGTCTTCTGTTCTAAGTTTGTTTCCGTTTCCCGCCTGCAACCACCACACTTTGTGAAACCACCTTTTTTTTTCAGTTTATGGGTCAAGTAAATAGATCCACAGAGTTATACACACACACACACACACACACACACACACACACACACACACACACACACAATATATATATATATATATATATAAACTTGTGCACCAGATGGATTTAGGTGATAGGATAGAAGCAACAGCAACAAAAGAGAGCTTTTATAACCCTCAAATACCACAAACCTAACTTCCACAACAATCCTACTTGTAGACTAATAAACCCATCAAAATCTGAATTGGGCAAAATTAGTAAAAAAAATCCTGGAAAAAGCAATAGAGGACATAAAAACAAACACTGAATACAACCTCTGGAAAAACAGTTATGAAGTTATCCAATGGTTTAAAGTGCTGAACAAACAGAAAGATACAGTGTTCATTACTTTTGACATAGTGGATTTCTATCCTTCTATTGATGAGGAATTGCTCACTAAAGCACTAAGATTTGCCAACAAATATACAAATATAACAGATTCTGAGATGGAAATCATTTTCCATACTAAGAAAACCCTTCTCCATAGCAACAATGAAACTTGGATTAAAAAAAACCAGCAGAAACTCCACGTTCGATGTCACAATGGGATCCTATGATGGAGCTGAAACTTGTGAATTAGTTGGACTTTTCATGTTGTCTCATATACAGAAAATACTTGGTAAACAGGTTGGCTTATACAGAGATGACGGCCTCGCCACATTAAACAATAAACCAAGAATCATTGAAAACAAGAAAAAAGAACTTTGTAAACTCTTTCAAAGCTACAACCTAAAAATCACAGTAGAAGCCAACAAAAAAATAGTAAATTATTTAGACATAACATTAGACCTTAAGGACCACACATATAAACCATACAAAAAACCAAATGACACGCCTGTCTATGTACACATCAAGAGCAACCATCCACCCTCCATTTTGAAAACCATACCTAATGGTATAAACAAAAGATTATCCAAACTGTCATGCAATGAGAAAGAATTTAACAGTGCAGCAGCCGAATACCAAGAGGCGCTGAAGAAAAGTGGCTACAACTACAAATTGCAATATAACCCAGATAACAACATGAACAGTAATAAGAAAAACAGGAAAAGAAAAATTATATGGTATAACCTTCCATATGATGGAAGAACAAAAACCAACGTAGGAAAAGAATTCCTCAAAATCCTTAAAACATCATTCCCAAAAGAACATGTACTATCTAAAATATTCAATAAAAACACTGTCAAGCTGTCGTACTCGTGTATGCCCAACCTTAGAAACATAATTGATTCTTCCAATAAAACCAAAAACAACACAACCAAAGAGGGTGACGAAAAGAAATCTTGCAATTGCACAAAAAAAGACCAGTGCCCTCTGAATAACAAATGTCTCTACAGCAACATTGTGTACCAAGCTACGGTAACAACAGACAGTGATAAAGAAACATACATAGGGATCACGGCAAACCAGTTTAAAACCAGATATGCAAACCATAAACAGTCCTTTAAAAATGAAAAATATAAAAACCAAACAGAACTAAGTAAATATATTTGGAAGCTTAAAGATAAAATAAATTACAACATATCATGGAAAATTATAAAAAGAGCAACACCATACAACAACATTTAAAAAAAATGCAACTTATGTACTACAGAAAAGTGGCTGATACTATGTAAACCCCATCTGGCATCCCTGAACTCTAGAGTAGAAATGATCAATAGTTGCAGGCACAAATGGAAATCCTTGTCAATACACCATCCCTTGGCACGTCCCCCCTGAACGCGCCCCAAAAAAGAAAATCTACAGGCCACGTGCTACACGTGCAGAGCTCACACACCCACACATTATAACATTGGTGGCGGGCCCAGATTACGCATACCCTGAAGAGAGCTCCCGCTCGAAACAGATTTGTAGGGTGGTTTTTATACTTCCACATTTTAAATCTTTTAAACTATATATATATATATATAGGTTTGAAGCGCACGCTTTGATAACGATCGAGCTATCGACTGTCGGCATTCCAGACGCACCCGTTTCACACCCATGTTTTGGCATTTCCTCTCTCTGATTGAGCTGTTAAACTGACTGATGAGGGCAGAGTTGCTCTGGGCACGCCCGCCACTAGCGGCAATTTGTCCCATGAAAAATGGCGGGGGTCACTCTCGCAGAACGCGAGCTCTCACACAGATTACTCTCCCTTGCAGATCTGGCGGACATGGTCCATCAGAAGACTTGCTTTCTGATCTCTAGCCTTGAAAGACATCTATCTTTGTGTGGAAGATGAGGTGGAGTCTATCATAACGGAGAGAAGGTGAATCAGAGATCAGGTTGTTGACGGAAGTTTGAAAGTGTGATGACTCCCGGCGCGAGTGAACTGTTTTTTTTTCCCTCTCATTTTTCTACGTTTATTTTTGTAAGTTGTTTACGCTTTTCTGTGTGTCTTTCTCCTTGTTTATGTATATCAATGATATGTCTCGGACTTGGCGATTCGCCAAAAGTTTGTTATCTGTCACACCACTGGTACTCAGCAAGATCTCTTTCCACATTTTCTACTCATTTTCCTTTTTTTTTTCTTCTTTTCTTTCGTCCTAACAGAGGTGTTGTAAAATGTCCGTTTTGCATGAAAGAGAATTTGTCAAACACACACACACACACACACACACACCACACACACACACACACACACAGAGTGAATACTGTTTTCCATCCACGCTTACATCGGCATTGCCGTTTTCACCCCAGTACCAACACACGATATTGTAGAAGAGAAATGAAAAGAAAAAAAAATGCCCTCATCATTCATGTGTTATCAAAACTCTCAAAAAAAATATGACCAGGAAGTGTAAATGTTGTCAGTAAGGTTACACTTGACGCCACTGCACGCAGGGTCAAAAGGTCAGACTCTTTAAATGATCATTTCCTCCCCCCCCCAACCTCTTCTATCCCCTTTCACTTATCTCCCCCTGCCCCCCCCCCCCTCCTCCGTCCCCGCCTTACTTTTCCCTGCCCCGTCTTTCCCTCCCGTTCTCCTTCCTACGGTCACTGACCGGATCACACAGTTTCCCTGTCAGGACAGACACCGCACGTGGAGAACAAGGAGAGAGAGAGAGAGACGAGGAGAACTGGGGAGAGAGGGGGAGAGAGAGAGATGGAGAACACAGAGAGGATGGAGAAGGAAGAAGAGAGAGAGAGAGGGATGGAGAGAGAGAGAGAGAGGAGAGAGAGAGAGTCAGACAGACAGAGAAGAGAGAGAGAGAGAGATGGGAGAGAGAGAGAGGAAGGTCAGACAGACAGACAGAGAGAGGAAACAGAGTCAGACAGAGAGAAGAGAGAGGAGAGAGAGAGGGGGGGGAAAGAGAGGAGAGAGAGGAGGGGAAAGAGAGAGAGTCAGACACAGCACAGAGAGAGAGAGAGAGAGAGAGAGAGAGAGAGAGAGAGAGAACAGAGACAGAGACAGAGACCCATTGGCAGTAAATTTCTCTGCAGCCAAGGCGCCCAACCTCGTTTCCTTTCCTGAAATTCTCTCTCTTTTCGGCAGAACAAAACGCGCCTGAAGAGAAATGCAAATCGTCCTTTTTCTTTTTTTCAAGGGCGAGGAGGGGATGGGTTGTGGGATGGGTATGGGGTGGGGGGTGGTGTTATCTCTGTGTTTCCTGCATGAATGAAAATCTAAAAAAATTATACGCAGAAAAAAACACAGCCCTTACAGCCATACATCTAAGTTTACATCTGTTTTGTTAAGCGTTGCAGCAGACCTAACAAAGTCATACTTTATGTGTTGTCGCAGATCTAAGAAAAGCCGTACGGATGTCGTCAATGGCGTACTGCTTACGCTCTTGTATGGGCTGGAGAAATTGAACTGGCACCAGTTTCTTCTTCTTCTTCTCTCTCTCTCTCTCTCTCTCTCTCTCTCTCTCGTGCGAGCGCGCCCACATTTACATGCCCGCGCATGCACGCGTACGCACGCACACACACACACACACATACGCACGCATTCACACACACGCACGCACGCGCGCGCGCACACACACACACACACACAAATTTTGTCGTCTGTGTGTTTGTTGTCAACGTATGTGTAGGCCTATGTCTTTGTGGGTGTGGGTGTTGTCAATTGTAGATGTGAATTATTTGTTAACGTGTTGGAACTTCTTTCTTTCGATGACATAGTCTATTCATGCAGTAACTGTAACCCCCTTGCCAACAGGGCTTTTTGCTATTGGCAATAAAAACTGTGTCAGTGTCAGTCTCTCTCTCTCTCTCTCTGTCTCTGTATCTCTCTCTTACTCTCTCGTGCGAGCGCGCCCACATTTACATGCGCGCGCATATGCGCGTACGCACGCACACACGCATTCATATACACACGTACGCACGCACGCGCACGCGAGTGCATGCACACACAACACACACACACACACACACACACATATACACAAACACGCACACTCACAAATAAGTTTGTTTTCTATACTTTTAAAACGAAAATCACGTTACTGTAATAGGATGTTTCAATCCATAAAGGCCAGACACACCGCCTATCTATGTCTCTCTCTGTGTCTCTGTTCTCTGTCTGTCTGTCTCTCGCTCTTTCTCTCTCTCTCTCTCTTTCGGGAACACGCACTCGCGCCCCCCCCCCCCCCCACACACACAACATACAGACACGCACGCACACGCACGCACACACACACACACACACACACACACACACACACACACACACACACACTCACACGCGCGCGCGCGCGTTTGTTTTCTACGCTTTCAACCATTGAAAATCACAAGTGAGTGTAATAGCATTTGTCAGTCGCACCGTTTAGGTTCAAAAACAATACGAAATGGCCAGAAACATTGCCCCTCCTGCCCCCCCCCCCCCCCCCTCTCTCTCTCTCTCTCTCTCTCTCTCTCTTGTGCGCAAGTGCCGATTGTTTTCTCTGAAGAGCAGCGTGTTCTAGTCACGTCCTTCAAATGGACATGTCGTTATTCAGAAGCAGCTGGGAAGGAGAGGGGAGAAAGACCCCCCCCCCCCCCAACCCCACCCCCTTCCCGACCAATCTCTTCTCTTCGGAGAGATGCACAATTATTTCCTAAACACACACACACACACACACACACAGTTTTTCTATGCGTTCAAACACCAAAAACCACAACTGAATGTGAAGGGTCGTGTGTCAGTTGCACCGTTCAGGTTTACAGACAAAATAAAAAGGCTAAAGACCCTGCCTCTGTCTGTCTGTCTATCTGTCTGTCTGTCTGTCTGTCTGTCTCTCTCTCTTTCTCTATCTCAGCAACAGATGTCATGCAAACGAAATGCCTCTCTCTCTCTCTCTTTCTCTCTCTCTCTTTCTCTATCTCAGCAACAGATGTCATGCAAACAAAATGCCTCTCTCTCTCTCTCCTCTTCTCTATCTCAGCAACAGATGCCATGCAAACGAAATGCCTCTCTCTCTCTCTTTCTCTCTCTCTCTCTTATCTCAGCAACAGATGCCATGCAAACGAAATGCCTCTCTCTCTCTTTCTCTATCTCAGCAACAGATGTCATGCAAACGAAATGCCTCTCTCTCTCTCTTTCTCTCTCTCTCTCTTTCTCTATCTCAGCAACAGATGTCATGCAAACGAAATGCCACTCTCTCTCTCTCTTTCTCTATCTCAGCAACAGATGTCATGCAAACGAAATGCCTCTCTCTCTCTCTTCTCTCTCTTTTCTCTATCTCAGCAACAGATGTCATGCAAACGAAATGCCACTCTCTCTCTCTCTATCTCAGCAACAGATGTCATGCAAACGAAATGCCTCTCTCTCTCTCTTTCTCTATCTCAGCAACAGATGTCATGCAAACGAAATGCCTCTCTCTCTCTTTCTCTCTCTCTTTCTCTATCTCAGCAACAGATGTCATGCAAACGAAATGCCTCTCTCTCTCTCTCTCTCTATCTCAGCAACAGATGTCATGCAAACGAAATGCCTCTCTCTCTCTCTTTCTCTCTCTCTCTCTTTCTTTATCTCAGCAACAGATGTTATACAAACGAAATGCCACTCTCTCTCTCTCTCTCTCTCTTTCTCTCTCTCTCTTTCTCTATCTCAGCAACAGATGTCATGCAAACGAAATGCTCTCTCTCCTCTCTCTCTCTCTCTCTATCTCAGCAACAGATGTCATGCAAACGAAATGCCTCTCTCTCTCTCTTCTCAGCAACAGATGTCATGCAAACGAAATGCCTCTCTCTCTCTCTCTCTTTCTCTATCTCAGCAACAGATGTCATGCAAACGAAATGCCTCTCTCTCTCTCTCTCTTTCTCTCCAGCAACAGATGTCATGCAAACGAAATGCCTCTCTCTCTCTCTCTCTCTCTCTCTCTCTCTCTTTATCTCAGCAACAGATGTTATACAAACGAAATGCCACTCTCTCTCTCTCTCTCTCTTTCTCTCTCTCTTTCTCTATCTCAGCAACAGATGTCATGCAAACGAAATGCCTCTCTCTCTCTCTCTCTCTCTCTATCTCAGCAACAGATGTCATGCAAACGAAATGCCTCTCTCTCTCTCTTTCTCTATCTCAGCAACAGATGTCATGCAAACGAAATGCCTCTCTCTCTCTCTCTCTATCTCAGCAACAGATGTCATGCAAACGAAATGCCTCTCTCTCTCTCTCTCTTTCTCTCTCTCAGCAACAGATGTCATGCAAACGAAATGCCTCTCTCTTCTCTTCTCTCTCACAGCAACAGATGTCACACGAAATGCCCTCTCTCTCTCTCTCTCTCTCTCAGAGGAACAAATGTCAAACTGAATGCTTCTCTCTCTCTCTCTCTCTCTCTCCCTCTCTTTCCATCCCTCTCTCTTTTCTCACTCTCCCTTCCTCTCCCTTTCCCCCTCTCTTTCTCTTTTCTCCCTCCCTCCCCCCTCTGCCTCCCTCCCTCCATAGATTGTTCATTTAGTTTTGAAGTCACATATTATCATTATTTTTTTCTGCTTCATCGAGGGCAAGATGTAAAAAAGCCTGTATTGTGCTTATTCCTTATCACTCATTAAAAAAGATTCGTTCGTTCGTTCGTTCGTTCCCCTTTCTGTCTCGCTCTCAAAGTTTTCTACACTTTCAATAACACTGCAAATATATGACGAGGTTTCGCGCACGAAGTAGATAGCTGTAAAACTCCTCGTTGACGTATGTTTGTTGGTTTGGTTTGGTTTGGTGTGTGTGTGTGTGTGTGTGTGTGTGTGTGTGTGTGTGTGTGGTGTGCATGCGTGCGTGCGTGCGTGCGTGCGTGCCCGTGTGTGTGTGTGTGTGTGTGTGTGTGTGTGTGTGTGTGTGTGTGGCGCGCGCACGTGAGTCAACACCAAAAGAAAAACCAAGATGGTACGGAATCGGCGAACTAATGAACTAATCGGCATGGGTTGATAATTTCCTGTCCGGCATTTTTTTCTAAAAGGAGAGAGAGAGAGAGAGAGAGAGAGAGAGAGAGAGAGAGAGAGAGAGAGAGAGATGGAGAGAGGGAGAGAGAGAGAAGACAGAAAGGGAGAGAGAGAATGGGGGGGGGGGGGGGTGAGAGAGGGAGGAGAGAGCAGGTATGGATTGAAATGGTATTTCACCAGAATTCAATTAGGTTCCAGCCGAGAAGGAAGGATGGAGGTGTGCGTGTGTGCGGGGGGTGGATGGGTGGTGGTGGTGGTGGTGGATCTTTAAAGTCGGAATATGGAATTGCTGTAAACTGTGACCTTGTTTCGGGAGCTATGCGATTCCGGTCAGCGCATGACTAAACATAGTGCGAGGATCGGAACTTCGACGAGGTCTCTTTGAACATGTTTGGTCACGCGCGCGCGCGTGCGAGAGAAGAGAGAGAGAGAGAGAGAGAGAGAGAGAGAGAGAGAGAGAGAGAGAGAGAGAGAGAGAGGAGAGAGAGAGAGAGAGACTGAGAGAGAGGGACAGAGAAGACAGACAGGCGGACGGACAGAGAAAGGACAGAGAGAGAGAGGAGAGAGAGAGAGAGAGAGAGAGAGAGAGAGAGAGAGAGAGAGAGAGAGACAGACAGACAGACAGAGGGAGACAGAGAGAGAGAGGGGGGGGGATCAAAGAGACAGAGAGAGAGAGAGAGAGAGAGAGAGAGAGAGAAAGAGAGAAGCAGACAGAAAGACAGACAAACACACAGAGAAACAGACAGACAGACGGAAAACACAGAGAATATCTCGCATGATACTCGCTTAGTCAAAAGACAAAGGACCATTTTCTCTACAGTCTACACAGAGGACGAAAACTAACAGAACAGCTTCACGGCAGAAGATCCTGCTCAGGTGCAAAATGCACACCATCTTCTCCCAGCTCATCAACGCAGCTACGTACGTCGAAAGCGTTGCGGAAAATTTAATAATCCCTGAAGCTTCCCCTCCCCTCCCCCTACCCCCCGACCTAAACATAGGCTGTGACGTCAATCAATGGCTGTCCCACGCGCACGTGCACACGGACAGCGGAAACCGTCATTAACACGATGGAGCTCAAGAGGACAGGAAGATACCTTGCTCAACAAGGTGACAAGCCAGGTCACTCGAACACTGCCGGACTAATCAGTGAACGACAAATGCACCGAAGTGTCTTTTTATGATGTACTTATACATGGCATTCTCGTTAACCCATTAGTGTGGTGTGATGTGGTGTGTGGTGTGTGTGTGGTGTGGTGTGGTGTGGTGTGGTGTGGGTGGTGGTGGTGGTGGTGGTGTGTGTGTGTTGTGTGAGGAATACCTTCCTCAAGGTGACAAGCCAGGTCACTCGAACACTGCCGGACTAATCAATGAACGACAAATGCACCGAAGTGTCTTTTTATGATGTGCTTATACATGCCATTCTCGTTAACCGATTAGTTGGGTGTGGTGTGGTGGGGTGTGGGTGTGGGTGTGGTGGTGTGTGGGTGTGTGTGGTGTGGTGGGTGGTGTGTGTGGTGTGGTGTGGGTGTGTGGTGTGGTGGGGTGGGGTGGGTGGGGTGGGTGGTGTGGTGTGTGGTGTGGTGTGGTGTGTGGTGTGTGTGTTGTGTTGTGTTGTGTTGTGTTGTGTTGTGTTGTGTTGTGTTGTGTTGTGTTGTGTGTGTTGTGTGTGTGTGTGTGTGTTGTGTGTGTGTGTGTGTGTGTGTGTGTGTGTAAAGATCGTGTACATTGAACTGGTATTTCTTGATATTGCCTTTCATCGTCAAATTAAGACCTTCCCACTTAGACTGGAAAAAAAAAAAACAAAGAAAAGAAAAACCAGCAATCCCTTTTGGTCGAATAAAGGAATGTTCTGGCATATTCGGGGATTGTCTCTATTCAGAAACTGGGATTATTATCTTTGCTGGTGAGACTGAAGAATCTGTACAGTGGAAAGTCCCCCCTCTCAGTCTGTCCCCGAAGAAGCTGTGATTAGTATTTCTACTTGCAGAACTGGCGATTGAAACAAATTACAGCGTCTCCTGTGGCCCCTCTGTGTGTGTGTGTGTGTGTGTGTGTGTGTGTGTGTGTGTGTGTGTGTGTGTGTGTGTGTGTGTGTGTTCATGTTATTACACACACACACACACACACACACACACACACACATATATATATATATATATACATTCACTAAACATGTCGAAACGTTTAACTTATCCAAACGTTTCATTTATCCGAAGTTTCATCAACCAAAAGGTTCGACGTAGACGGCGGACACTGCGGACGGCGGAGACTGCCAACAGTTCTCCCTGTATTATTCTCTCTTTCCTTTTCACACACACACATGTCTGATCCATTAACAGACAAAAAAAGTCTAAAGGAAGGAGAGTGGGGAAGGGTGGGGAGTGGAACTGTCTACCACATGTTGAGCTGCGAGGAAAACCTCTCCCAGCTCTGTCGTTCCACTGCCGTCTGCCGCCGATAGCTAGTTGTCTATGATCTGGCACCCGTGGATGTGCGATGCATACTCGTTTCCCTTTCCCCTGTGGAATGGGAAAAATTGATCCAGACTGGAGCGTCTACAGACAGACGAAAAGGGCCGGCGGTGGAATAGAGAGAAAAGCGTACACGTGCGAGATCGCAGGTGCGCATGCGCGCAAGCACGCGCGCACACACACACACACACACACACGCAAACCACACACACACGCATGCACGCACGCGCGCGCGCGCACACACACACACTCAAACGCACATCCACGCATACACACATTCTCTCTCTCTCTCTCTCTCTCTCTCACCACACACACACACACACAGGACGCGCGCATGCGTTTCAGCAAGCAAGCACACACATATGTGCAAGAGAGAGAGAGAGAGAGAGAGAGAGAGACAGACAGACAGACAGACAGACAGACAGACAGACAGTCATACAGTCACAGAGAGAGAGACACACACACACATACACACACGCATGCACGCACGCACGCACACACACACACACACACACACCACACACACACACACACACACACACACACACACGTGGAAATAAACGAGGGACGCGTACAACAGCGTTATACGATACAACCCCTATTAAAAAAATATTCGGTGAAATAATCTCTTCGTATAAAAGATATTTAATTGAAACAGAAGAAGAAATTGATAGGGAATATGGAGGGGGGGGGGGGGGGGGGGGGGATGGGAGACAGGAGGTTAATTTTTTTTTCCTTAAATGGCCAGACTATACCTCGAATCAAGAAAAAGAAATATCAATCTGCGAGAAGGAAATCTCTAAAAACTAGAATGCAACATTTCGACATTAAATATCAGTTTTCCTTCCGAGCCGTCAGTGAGTGCAGTCGGTATCTGTGCTGTGATTTCGTCTTCCCTGACCCGAAAACAATCCAAACAAATTTAAGTGAACCCATCAAAAGTTTCTCCAAATATTGATGTCCAAGCGTGTAGGTGGAAGGAGAAGATGGGGCGAGGTAGTGGGGTTGAATGGGGGGGGAGGGGGGGGGGGGAAGGAAGGAAGGGACCTCTAGCCTTTCTACGAGGCGCAGACAAAGAACATGAAAGCCGAACTCCCAATTTCTAAGGGAAAGATAACTCCAAACGTAAAAATGGTCTGTCATGGAGACATAAAATGTGTGGTGTCCATGAGCTTTTGTTGTTGTTGTTCTTTCCCTTTCTCTCCTTCGAATAAAACTGGGTCGAGTTACTGAATAAGAAGTTGTCCACTGGTTTTTTGTTTTTGTTTTTTTTTCTCTTTATTTATTTATTTTTTCTTTTGCGACGTGGCAGTTTCGCTTCTTTGTTTTTCGTATGCTGAATTCATGTGCATCGCATGGAGGAAAGACAATAACAGCCATATTTCATTTCCCTAGTCAATTAGCAAAAACTTTTTTCCCTAAAAATAAAAACCGGCACAAAAAAAAGAAGAAAAACGAAACCGAAACAATATTACTGTAATTAAATAATTGAATTCCTTTCACTTCTAACGAAACCATTCTTCTCCAATCTCCTTTCCGAGACCAAGGCTAACAAAAAAAGATATGCTGCATACAGACGCACTCCCTCCCCCCCCCCCCCCTCCACACACACACACAGACACTTCCACCTCCATCAAACCAAAATGCATACACACACACACAAACACACACACAGTGCGCGCGCGCGTGCGCGCGCGCGCGTGCGCAGATATCTGTCTGCGCTTTTGTCCCATCTCAGAATGGCTTCATGATATACCTGCCTCTCTTTCTCTCTGTATGAGAGAGAGAGAGAGAGAGAGGAGAGAGAGAGAGAGAGAGAGCGTGTGTGTATACATTTGTGTGTGTGTGTGTGTGTGTGTGTGTGTGTGTGTGTGTGTATGTGTGCGCGCGCGCGCGCGCGTCCTATATGTGATTGGAACAAAGTGCTGAGGATTTAAACTTTGTTCATGTTTAATGACGCATTACAATCCCCCCCCCCCCCCCATCTCTGAGTGCGTGCGTGCGTGCGTGCGTGTGCGTGTGTGTGTGCGTGCGCGCGCGCGCGCGTGCGTGCGTGCGTGCGCGCGCGCGCGTGTGTGTATGTGTGTTTGTGTCCGTGTTTCTCCGTGTGTGAGCATGCGTGCCTGCGTGCTTTTAGTGCTTTTATGATATGCGTAGACCGTATATGCGCGTGCGTATTGTCTTACCTTGATTACATGCTCCGAATCCCTGGTGATGAAATCAGACCCACACCTGAATGAAACACATCTTCAGTACTCCATTCCGCCTGGCCCCGCCATTACAATAACACTTATAACCAACAACCAACAATGAAAACAGTCCCTAATTCTTGCTTCTCCTCAAACAAGATGCCATTTCTTGTCTCCGTCGCTGTCGGAAAATACAACCCACAATTCTCGAGCTTGAAGTTTTCTTCTAAAAATTCACAAGAGTCTGTGTTCACGTACTCATCAATCGCATTCACTGCACATTTTCAGCTGAGTCGGACAGGGCGTGGCCACTGCATTTGGACATATCAAGTGTCGTGAAAAGATCGCTGACGGGCAAAGAGCGGCTTGAAGGGCAAGGTCACACGAAAGTTGTCAGACAGGATTTGCTGCCTAAAGAAAACGTGCAGCACGGCGATTTTCGCATGTCAGCTTCGAAATACTCACTGCTTTGCTCTCAGTTGTGTGAGTGGGTCTGTTTGGCGTGGGTATATCTCGTGGAAACCTGAGCCCGTGACTTTGGACTTCGAGGATGTTCCGTTTTGCCTTTTCCCCAGTTTCGCCTTTTCCGCTTTCGTTGTTTCCCATTCCGCCCCTTTACGGTTTTGCTGTCATGACGATGGAGATTTTCGTAAAGTGCAAATTCTCTCGTTGTAGTTGTTGTATTGTTGTTATGTTTAACACTTGTTTATGTCCCGAGTTTAGCCCATGTTCTCATGGCTATGTTTTAACCTTCTCTTCCGTGTCATGTCCATATTATAACCCATCTTCCACTTTCATGTCCGTTTTTTTTTTTTTTTTTTTTTTTTAACCCTATTCATTTTTATGACCGTTTTTAAATCCTTCCACTACCTTATGTCCGTCCTGAACCCCTATTTTATTTCATTGTGTTTCTTCATATCTTTATCCTTTTATTTTGGGTCTGTATTTTTTTTTAATCCCTCTTCTATTCTATGTCCATAGTTTTACACACACTCCATTTGAGGTCCATAGTTTAACCCCTCTTCCATTTTATCACCATATTTTTGTAACCACTCTTCCATTTCAGAACCATGCTTGTTTTGTCTCTCTTCTATTTTATGTCCCAATTTAACCCCTCTTTATTTAATGCCTATATTTTAACAC
>CM065733.1:21296450-21298950 GCA_033310375.1 Conus canariensis | reverse complement strand
CAGTGATGTTCAGCCAAGCTGTCTTCAGAGAAAGAAAGAAGAGAAAAGCTAGCTGAGCAGTAATCCTCTTTGCCCAGGGAGTTGGGAACTGCTGTCTCACTTCATGGACTTTGGGCCTCAAACTTCTCTGGCCGCTTTCCTGATGCACTCTAGTCACGTTCTCCCGAGCTTTTCTTTCACACACACACACACACACACACACACACACACACACACACAACACACACACACGAGACCCGGACACACACACACACTCACATACACACACACTCACACACACACACACACACAGAGACCCGGACACACACACACACACACTCACATACACACACTCACACACACACACGGACACACATACATACATACATACACACACACGCACGGAGAGAGAGAGAGAGAGAGAGAGAGAGAGAGAGAGAGAGAGAGAGAGAGAGAGAGAGAGAAGAGAGAGAAGGTAAACAACAAGAGAGAAGAAGACGAAAATGGAAGGAAAAGAGAAGGAAGAAAAACTGGGAGTAAAAACTGAAAGAGGAGAAAGAAGAGAGCAGACTGTGTGATGAAGAAAAACTGCAACAACAACTAACACTATTAGCAGAAGAAGAAGAAGACGGAGGAGAAGAAGAAGAAGAAGAAGAAGAAGAAGAAGAAGAACGGAGGAGGTGGAGGTGGAGGAGGAGAAGAAGAAGAAGAAAGAAGAAGAAGAAGAAGAAGAAGAGCAACAACGACAACAACAACAACAACGAGGAGGAGGAGGAGGAGGAGAAGGAGAAGGAGGAGGAGGAGCAACAGCAGAGCAGAAGAAGAAGAAGAAGAAAAAGAAAAACGAAGGAGGAGGAGGAGGAGGAGGAAAAACTAAATAACAGATACAAGAAAAAAAACAACTACCAAAACAAGTGATGTGAAAATGGGGGAAAATAGCCCAAGAAGAAGGGGAGGAGGAGGAGGTAGAATGTCTTTGAAACTGTGCTTGGCCTGACCGACTCTTTCACCCCGGACAACGAGCTTGGCTTTCCTCCACGCCGGCCGAATCCAAGAAGCTCAAAAAGGATCTCTTCCGTAACATGGCTTCAAAGAAAAACGCTTCCCGCACGTCCACATGGCACAGGACAGGACAGGCAGTCAAGGCTGATTATCGCCCCTGACTGACCGGAACGTCAGCTCCGAAAGCTTGCTAGACTTGGAACCCTGAGATAGACTTGGAACCCTGAGATAGACTTGGAACCTTGAGATTAATTATCAAAAAAAAAAAAAAAAAAGGGGGGGGGGGGGGGGGGGAGGACCGAGTGGAAGACCAATGCACAAGCATGTATTTGCATTTGAAAAAAAAAATCTTCCTTAAAGTTTTACATCCAATGAAAAATGTTTGTCTTTCATCAACTCAAAAGTTACGTTTGGTAGGAAAATCTCTGAAATCTGAAGAGGGTTTTAATCGAGTTGGTATAACGTAGTTACATGCAGCATTATGCAAGCTCTGGCACTCTATAAGAACTTGTTTTATTGTGAGTGATGGTACACCACATGGAATGCACCACATAGCTTCTCCACCTTTTAAAAGATATGAGTGAGGTTAAAAAGGAATGGCGTGTGCGTGATCAGCACACATTCTGTTTCTTCTGTACGTCCACCCAGTGGCAGATGGGAAGCAACTCTGTAATGTTTGGATACATTTGAAAGAATCTGTTATCCGTCAGCGAAGTTCTTCCTCTTGCTACAGGTCTCTGATGTAAGTCTGAACTTTTAGAAAAGATTCCTGACTGCTGACTTTTTTTTCACAACTATAAAAACTTGTCTTTGAGGATCTTCTGAAGATTTACAATAGGAAGAAAGGACGATTTCTGTTCTTTTTTTTAATCTATTGTAACTCTTCAAAACATCCTCAAATATAGGTTTGAATTTCTGAACCTTGGTTTCAGATCGGTGATGGATAGAGGATCTGTCCAAGTGTTCATTCAGGACATTCTCAGCAAGTTGGTCAACTACTTCAAGTAAAAAAATCATCACAGGAATGAGTGGCCATGCGGCATCATCATCATCATCGCCTATTACCCTCCTGGGGTACAGGCCGCCAACCAAGGACCTCCATGCATCTCTGTCCTGGGCTCTTCTTTCCAGCTGGTTCCAAGTCATCCCCATGTTCCTGATGTCTGCTTCCAGGTCCCTGCGCCAGGTGTTCCTTGGCCGACCTCTTTTTCGTTTTCCTTGGGGGTTCCATGTTAGGGCTTGTCTGGGGACGTTGCTTGCAGGCTTCCGCAGCTTATGTCCAATCCAGCCCCAACGTCGTTTCTTGATTTCCTGTTCTGCTGGCAGCTGGTTTGTTCTCTCCCAGAGCTCGGAGAATCTTGCGCAGGCAGTTGTTGATGATGAACACCTGCACTTTACTTGGTGGTGGCGACTGTAGTTCTCCAGGTCTCCGCTCCGTACAACAGAACTGCCTTGATGTTGGTGTGGCCACGCGGCACTGGTCCACCCATGCCAGCCCCCGCATCCTCCTGATCTGTCC
>CM065733.1:21283950-21291450 GCA_033310375.1 Conus canariensis | reverse complement strand
AAAATAATAGTTTACGCTGAGTGAGAAATCAGTGTCCATGTACAATGTTGTGTGAATGCAAATGTAGAAATATAAAGCTGCGCGATGGACGAAGCCTAGAAGAACTTGGGGAAAACCAACGCCGAGTGTGAGGAGAAGTTAACAAAGTCGTAAGACAGCAATGTTCTAATCACACGAACCTATGCAATCACAGAAGGATATTTGACTGTCTTAACTCACGTGTGAAAAAAATAATCACGACTGGAATTATGGAAAAGAATGGACAGCTGTAGGCAGCACAAATACGGGGTATGTGTGGTGGGCGGGTGGTGTGTGTGTGTGTGGGGGGGGGGGGGGGGGGGGGTGAGAAGGAGACGCAAATTTGGTTTTCGTGACAAAAGACGAAAAAAAAGTACGGGATTTTAACAACCACAAAGCAGATGTTTCGTGACAGACAAATGCCACGTGCAGCATTAGAGCACGATGTATTAAGAACAGGAACCTGGGGGGCAGCAAACGCTTTGCGTGTTCAGCCGGAGTATTGATCCAAAGACTGGGCCGCTTTCAAGTCCGCTTTCCTAGACTGACACCAACACCATCCCCCTCGCACCCCCCCCCCCCCCCCAAACTCTCCCATACCTCCATCTCCTCTCCCTCTTTATTTGTGCAAACTTGTTCCAAGTGTTTGTCACAGATTGTTCCACATCACAGATATGACGTCCTTTTCCTTTTTCTTTTTTTAATTGGATGCACCCATTTGTCTTTTTTTTTTTTCATGATAAGGCTAGCGTCTACTTTCGGCCATTCTACCCAAGATATCAGATTTATTCGAAAACTTTTCGGAAAGATCTGTTATTGCTGTGACATGCATGACTGTTTTGCTTGTTGCTTTCCTGCTGCTTGATTACCATGAATGATCAACCCATATTCTTAGCCATATTTTGGGGGACACAGACAGACAGACAGACAGACAGACAGACAGACAGACAGACAGACAACACACACACACACACACACACACTTGGTGTTCAACAAAATCATCAAAAGTTGTTTCTTACTTGACAACAACAGTTTTTAAAACAATAACAGCAGTAAAGTTTCCAGTTCAATATTTGTTAGAAACTTTTCTTTTGTAGCATGTCATAGTATGGACATCCCATGGCAAACTATACACGCGCTTAAAAGAACGTGGACCTCTTGAGAGAAGTCAGTTCGTGAATGAAAAGAGTTTCTTTCCGCCCAGGGGAAGTAATATCATCCACGGACTGAAAAAGTTACTTCCCATGCATTTTTGAAAAAATGTTATGGAAACTACAAAAATGTCAGCTCATTTTTTTTTTTTTTTTAAACCAGAAATGATTTGAAAACACCTTACTTTATAGACAGTTATCATTGTGACGGTAACTTCACAGTGTTCATATTCAGCAGTAAACTTGTCATCACCCTGATTCCGGGATACCCTGTTTAAATTATTACCCACCACACATATTCGCCAAAATTTAACAAATTGATCCCCATGCCGTCTCTAATCTTTCTGCCAAGTTTCATTACAATTTGTTGATTAGTTTTTGTGAACAAACCAACCAACCAACCAGGCTATGTGGATAAAAGCGCCCCCTAGTTGGAGTAAGTCACAGTCATCCACCATGACATACATGCCACAGCTGGCACAGAGCCTTATGTTCCAGAGCTGCTAGGATGGAAAGGGTTAAACCCCAGGCAGAGGCTTTGCTCAGAAAAAAAGGTTCATTCTTCCGTGAAAGACACACAACTGGGAGACAGACAGACAGCGTGGGTGGAGTGAACTGTGTGAGAATCTGAGACATGTGAACTGCATTGCATTGCATTGCATTGTATGGTACCATCCTGTTTTGCTTCGTTTCGTGTAGTATGAATCCTATTTCTTCTCTTCCTGCCGCGTCAAGTCATATCGTATCTTGTGTTGTTTGGAATTTCACCGAGAAGTATTGTTTGATATCGTTTCCTCTCGTTTCAAATCGTATGGCGTTGTTTGGTATCTTACTGTAGTGTTTTGTACGTGTTGAATTGTAACATTTCGTAACATGTGGTATTGAATCGAATCGTTTTGTTTTCTATCATATTGTACCATATTACATCGTATTGAATCGTGTTGTTTCCATCATATGGTATCATATCTTGTCATATTGTTTCGTATAGTGTTTCATCCAATTGTTCTGTATCACCTCGTATCACACATTCTACCGTATCGTAGTGAACTGTATCGACTGGTGTTGTTTCGTTTCGCGTCGTATCGTATCGTATCATCTCGAATAGTTTCGTATTGTGCCGTCTCAAACCGCACTGTATCTTCTCTAATTGAAATTCACACCTCTCTCCCCGGGGAGAGGCCGTCGCCACAGTACAGAGCCACACCAATTAGTTGTCTGCCTTTTGTCGTATTTGGGCTGACTCTCAAAGTGGATTTTCCTACAGAACTTTGCCAGGGACGAAGTCCTCTTTGCCGTGAGGTCTTTAACGTGTGCAAGGTGCATGCTGTACGTTGGGACCGCAGTGTCCTCCCCTGATCCGAAAGACTGGTCCTCAGACCACCGTTTAAGGCGCGGTACCATCGGTCTGTTGACGGCTTTGGCCACAGTCGTGGCATCTGTTGATGCGTCTGGCAAAGGTCTGAGTGTGCACCAGACTGGTAGTGATGCCGTCGTACTTTTTGTTGTTTTTTTTTGCGAGCGTTGTGACACAGTGAGTGATTCATTTCCATTCCTTCGCTTTTCAGTCATGGTACTGCTTCACTCTCTGTGTCTCTGTCTGTCTGTCTGTCTCCTCTTTACACTGTGTTTTTCGTTTTTCTCTTCTTCTTCTTCTTCTCTTTTGTTTTGTTTTCCCCAGGGCTGGGTGGAAAAAAGCATGTACAATTTGCTTATCTCATTACCCTGGTAAAATGAAATTTCGTTCGTTCGTTCGTTCGTTCTCTCTCTGTGTGAATGTGTGTGAAAGAGAAGCTGTCCCATATATTCAGCATAAACGGGACTAACTTTGCTGTACATAAAACGACCCAGCCATGGTCAAATAAAGCCACGTTCCCCCCCCCCCCTCTCTCTCTCTCTCTCTCTCTCTCTCTCTCCAGTTCTCAGCAGTTTCCAGCTTACTCAGCTTTAAGCGTAGTTCGTCATCTTAATTCCGGGATAACTATCCAGTGTCAAAAATAGAACGGAAAGTCACGAGAAATTATGGAAAAACGACAGACACATGGATCCAGTACTGCTTTGGTCGCGCCACATGCTGGGGTCAAGGTAGGCGTGTCTGTCACTGTAGCCGTTGCCGTAAATGTGTCCGAACACGTGAAATCACGCCTTCTATTCGTCATTTCTGCTCACGCCAGTTATGCCGTGGCCGTTACCGTAACCGTAAACGGACAAACGGAATCGCACCCTTAGGATCTGCATGGAAAAGAGGAGTGAAAACACACACGTCGCGCGCCCACACACACACAGACACACAGACAACACACCACACACACACACACACACACACACACAACAACGTCCAGTCCAAGACTCAAACCAAGGATCAATGATGATCTCGCTTTTTACGCCAGTGTCTTGTCCACAGATCCATTTTCTCACGTATGGAAATCCAACAGCAGAATGAACACAATGGCACCATTGTTCAAAACGAGATTTGTCTGGAAGCATTCATGTTGCTCCGCCTTCCCGTCTCATAAGCCATCGTGAGCCGATTCTGGAGTTGTTGCGCTTTGTCTCGCCCCAGCCCACCGACAGAGGTCGCTTTTTTTTTCTTTTGTTGTTCGTAGCCTCGCTTTCTCGTTCTCGATCGGGAGACTCATCCGTCGACGGCCACTGAGCGGAATGGGGAACGGGCCAAAGGTGGAAGGAATTTGGATGCCATTAGGACCCGTGGCTGTGGGAGAGTTCAGGGATGGTGGCAGGGAGGAGGGGTCAGCAGGGGGAAGGAAGAGAGATTTGATGCTGTAGCTGTCTGGGAAACCTCATAGAATGCAAGTGAGTCTGTTTTTTGTGAGAGCTTAGCTTGTCTGATGGAAATCGGTGAATAAAACAACAGCTATGGTAAAACAGAACAGTGAAAGAGTAGAGTAATATAGCGCTGTAAATGACAGAGGGGTATGAAGACTCTCTCTCTCTCTCTCTCTCTCCTCTCTCTCTCTATACACACACATATATATATGTATACATGTATATATATACATATATATACATAATATATACATATATATATACATATATATATATATATATATATATATGTGCGTGCGTGCGCGCGCGCGCGCGCGCGTGCGTGCGTGCGTGCGTGTGTGTGTGTGTGTATACGCGCGCGCGCGCGCGCGTGTGTGTGTGTGTGTATGTGTGTGTGTACATATAGATATATAAACAGAACTGTAGCTTTATAGAACTGTAGGAGGAGGATTTAGCTCTGGGACAGCAAAGCTTTAAGAAAATAGAATTATAGAAAGATGGCAGTTTAGATTTAAAAAAAAAAAAAAAAACACCAAACAAACAAACGGTTGGAACGCATAACGAGAGAAGCAGTGCTTCCACCTGATTCTCCTGTAGGAAACCAGACCAACAGGAAGATGGCTCTTCAGCAACACGGAGGAAAGAAGAGCCATACAAAGACAGCACTTCAGTGTTGGGGCGGGGGGTGGGGGTGGGGGTAAAGCTTAGGAAAGATGTCATTTCAGCAAAATAGAGCTGAGGGGGAAAAACTGTGTGTGTGTGTGTGTGTGTGTGTGTGTGTGTGTGTGTGTGTGTGTGTGTGTGAGTGTGCGTGTGTGTGTGTGTGAGTGTGCGTGCGTGTGTGTGTGTGTGTGTGTGTGTGTGTGTGTGTGTGTGTGTAGTGTGCGTGTGTGTGTGTGAGTGTGCGCGCGCGCGCGCGCGCGTGTGTGTGTGTGTGTGTGTGTGTGTGTGGAGTGTGGTGCGTGGTCGTGTGTGTGTGTGTGTGTGTGTGTGTGTGAAACATCTGCCGGGAAAATGATGATGCAGCAGCAATATGCAGCTGCAGGGTGTTGTTAAACCATGAACACTGAGCTGTAGAAAGTCATTATAAGTGTAGGAACGCTGAGACGCTGTCAGACAGAACAGAAGCTGCCAGAAGATAAAGAGGACAGAGCAATTGGAAGACAGGTAAGTGAAAGGAGGGAGACAGTCCGAGCGATCAGAAGACAGAGCTTTGATTAAAAAAAAAGATACAACCAAAGGATGAAAGAGCAATAGAGAGACAGGAGACTAAGTACTAGGAAGACAGAGTGATCAAAAGATGGAGCGGGAAGAAGATAGAGCTCTGTGAAGATAGAGCGATAAGGAGTTACAGCTGTCAGGAGATCGAACGACAGGAAGATAGTACTGTAAGAGGACAGAGCGATAGGAAGATAGTGTTGAAAGAAGACAGAGCGATAGGAAGATAGCGCTGAAAGAAGATAGAGCGATAGGAAGATAGCGCTGAAAGAAGACAGAGCGATAGGAAGATAGTGTTGAAAGAAGATAAAGCGATAGGAAGATAACGCTGAAAGCAGATAGAGTGATAGGAAGATAACGCTGAAAGAAGACAGAGCGGTAAGAACATACAGCTGAAAGAAGATAAAGCGATAGGAGGATAGTACCAAAAGAAGATAAAGCGATAGGAAGATAGTGCCATAAGAAGATAAAGCGTTAGGAAGACAGTGCCATAAGAAGATACAGCGATAGGAAGATAGTGCCATCAGAAGATAAAGCGATAGGAAGATAGTGCCATAAGAAGATAAAGCGATAGGAAGATAGTGCCATAAGAAGATAAAGCGATAGGAAGATAGTGCCATAAGAAGATAAAGCGATAGGAAGATAGTGCCATAAGAAGATAAAGCGATAGGAAGATAGGCCATAAGAAGATAAAGCGATAGGAAGATAGTGCCATAAGAAGATAAAGCGATAGGAAGATAGTGCTGAAAGAAGACAGAGCGATAAGAAGAGCAATGAGACAAGCTCTGTGAAGATGCGACAGACAGATAGAGTGTTTCGAAGACAGAGTGAAATACGGAACAACAGGAAGACGAGAGCTCTAGGCGGACAGAGCAAAGCTAGAGCAGCAGCATATGACAGCGCCACAGGAAAGACAAACCTTGTAGGGGCTTTAAAAACTTTTTGAGACATGAACCAGTGAGAAAACTGAACATACAGAAGACACAGCCGACTTACAGCGTTGGATGGTAGGAAGCTTTGCGAAGACAGGCCTTAGAGGGGACACAGACTTAGGAAAAGAAAGCTGTGACGAAACAGCCCTGCAAGAAGACAGCAAGCACCGAGACGATACCACAGAGAGATACAGCTACAGGAAGATAGACCTTTGGAAGAACTGCAAGCCCACAAAATCCTGAGGACAAAAAAAGTGAATGCGCAGGAGAGCCAAGAAGATGGCATTTTGGTCTGCACCCAGCTAGAGAGCTCTCTGGCAACAGAACTGCTGACATCACAGCAACAAGTACAAGGCCTTTCTGACTGTTTGTAACAAACTTGAATTATCCCCTCCCCTCCCATCCCCCCCCCCCAACCTCCCCCCCCTCCTTTTCTAACCCCTCCCTCATTTCCTTTTCTTCCCCTAAACTTTACCATTTCCTTTTCTCCCCCCCCCCTCCCCACCATTTCCTCCCCCCCCCCCCCCCCCCCCCTGCCTCTTCCTTTTCTTCCTCCAGACGAAGCTGCTGCACTCTTTCATCCTTGGGCTTAATCGTGAGTGCAAGAACGCCCCCCCCCCCCCCCCGCTTCACTCCACACACACACATACGCCCCCCACACCCTCCCCCACCCCACACATCCGTTCAGTACCCGTTCCCCTCGTTCGGTAAAGCCTCCCTGAGCCGATAATGGAACTTGCTGGACATTGCTTTGGCCGGGAGAAGATAGGTGGGCGGCCTCGGAGACCTTCTGCTGGAAGCATGCACTGCCATCAAGCAATTAGCCCCGGCCAGGAAACGGGAGGGAGTTTGAAGTGGATGGACGCAATTCTCTGAGCGGGAGCAGAAGACATGAGAAATACAGGCGGGTGGGAGGGGGAAGGGGAGGGGTGCAGAGAGGAGGTGGGGTGAAGGCAGAAGGAGTAATGTGATGAAGATGGAGGGTCAACCAGCCGCCGTGGCAAAATGGTTTGCGTCGCAGACTCCCGGCTGGGAGGTCGTGGGTTCGATTCCCCATCAGGGCCATGCGGGGTTTTCTGCCTCGACCGGCTCCTACCCGCAGTGCGGAAGGCTGGGACCACACAGTCGTCGAGTTTCATCCACTAAACGGATGCATCTGTGAGAGTGTTGCTCAAATTTTCTGATCAACACTGCAGGCGTGTGTGTCTCTCGGGCCTGGTTGACGCCGGATATGTTATGAAAATAAGCGTAGAGTACAGCGCTGTCATGCTGTCTAAGAGCAGAATGGAAATCCGTCGCATTATCTTCATCATCCTCATTCTCGTCGATCAGGAGAGAGAGAGAGAGAGAGAGAGAGAGAGAGAGAGAGAGAAGGGGAGAGAGAGAAGGAAGGACGA
>CM065733.1:21261450-21273950 GCA_033310375.1 Conus canariensis | reverse complement strand
AACAGACAGACAGACAGACAGAGACATAGAGACAGAGAGGGACATAGGGACAGACGCAGACACAGACAGACAGACCTGGACAGAGAGACAGAGAGGGCAGGGACCAAAGGATGTGAAAGGGAAGGAGAGGGGACGGGGCGGTCAGGGAAAGGGGAGGGGACGGCAATGGGGCGATCATTTATATTTAACTGTCAGAAAGACTGGCAGACAAAATTGATCAATGAAATTAAATCGCTCCATTGCTTCTAAATCATTTTCCCATTGTGAAACGCACGCTGCCTCCAGGAAAGCGACAGAGCTCTAGCACGCATTTGCCTCCTCTCCTCCCCCCCCCCCCCCCCCCCCACCACACACACACACACAAATTTGCACACATGACGCAGGAACTCACCCACCAACATACAGACACACAGATACAAAGATTCACAACACAGGCAAACAGACAGACAGACACAAAGACACACACAACGCATGCATGCACACGCACGCGCGCGCACGTGCACACACACACACACACACACACACACACACAGAGATACACACTTACTCACTCACACTTGCACTAACTTACACACACACACACACACGCGCGCGCGCGCGCGCACGTAGGCACGCACGCATGCACGCTCACACACACATACACACACGCACACACACACACACACACACACACACACACACACACACACGCACACACACACACACACACACAAGCACGCGAGCGCGCGCAGAGAGAGAGAGAGAGAGAGAGAGAGAGAGAGAGAGAGAGAGAGAGAGAGAGGGAGAGAGGCACCATGCACGTAAACATACACCGAGCCATTCGGGGTTGGTTTGTTTGTTTTAATTTAATCTGTTGCATGATTTTTTAAAATGTAAATGACTTCCATAATTAATAACGCAGAGAAACCTCTCTCTCTCTCCTCTCTCTCCTTTCATTCTCATCCACCCTGGCTCCTTCCTTTGATCTTCCATGCCCCCCCCCCCCCCCCCCCCGGCCGCCCTTCCACCAAGATTTCCAGCTCATCTTCTGTTTCTCAGGAGCCATGCAGATGTTTTGACAGAACAATTATTCCAAAACATTTTCATTTCATTTCAAATGGTCAGATGCTTTTTAAGAACACACACACACACACACACACACACACGCACGCACACACACACATGCACACACACACACACACACACACACACACACACACACACACGCACGCACACACACACATGTACACACACACAACGCACGCACACGCACAAACACACAAGCACACGCACGTACCTCCAAGGTATTTAAGTCAAGTCCTTCAATATTGCAATTAACTCTCTCTCTCTCTGTCTCTCTGTCTCTCTGTCTCTCTCTCTCTCTCTGTCCAGGACATTTAAAGTATTGAATTCTATGTGACAGCCGCCGGCAAATGGATTTGAAGGAGTTTTTGCTCACCTCTTGTTTTCAGATGTGTGTGTGTGGTGTGTGTGTGTGTGTGTGTGTGTGTGTGTGTATGTGTGTGTGTGTGTGTTGTGTGTGTGTGTGTGCGCGCGCGCGCGCGCGTGGCTGCGCGTGTGTGTGATGACTACGCCCACAGTGGTTGAGGAGTATGAGATGAGACAACTGTGTCCACCACACTGGGTTGGGGTATGAGAATGGAGTAACGTGTCCCCCAATCAACTGGGTTGAGGAGTATGAGAATGAGAAACTGTGTCCACCAATCAACTGGGTTGAGGAGTATGAGAATGGAGATAACTGTGTCCACCAATCAATTGGGTTGAGGAGTATGAGAATGGAGATAACTGTGTCCACCAATCAATTGGGTTGAGGAGTATGTGAATGGAGATAACTGTGTCCACCAATCAATTGGGTTGAGGAGTATGAGAATGGAGATAACTGTGTCCACCAATCAATTGGGTTGAGGAGTATGAGAATGGAGATAACTGTGTTCACCAATCAACTGGGTTGAGGAGTATGAGAATGGAGATAACTGTGTCCACCAATCATATGACACTTTCGTTTACGATGCCTCAAGGGGGAAAAAGACGGTTTGTACTGAAAGCTAGGTGGATTTTAAAAATGAAAGAAATTAAATTGAAACTTAGATTATTTACACAATTCGTTTTGGATTTATGACACATCATTCGGTGATGCGACTGGCTGAAACCAGTGGAAGTTCTCTCGTCTGGTATTTATCAAGATCCCTTAGTTCACTTGTTCGGTCATGAGTCGTTCAATACAGCTCTTCTACTGTCAAGTAATCAGGCAGTTACTGACACACGTTCTGTACACTTCATGTTATAAGCTGAAACTTTTGAGTCAAGAGGCAGGGTTTGTGTCCACATGCAGTAAAAGAGGGGAGCGAGTGGACAAGTTTGAGGTCAGGCGTCACAGCTGCAATCGTTGACCAGGAGTGTGTGGACCACGATCCGAGTTTGTTGAATTCCCTTGTCATGATTACTCTAGTTATACTTACAGTGGCCATAGATATATAGCTCGCTGACAAGTATTGCTGTGTATTTCTTTGTGATATCATCCGTCAACTGCGTCGCCCGTGTTGCTTACTGCACTTCTTGCTGGTGACATCATTGCAAAGTGCATGGCATTTTTGCTTATTACACGTCTTGTTTGTGACATCATTCCAAAGTGCACCACGGCGTTTTTTCTTCTTTTTTGTGTGTGTGTTTTGTTTTTTGTTTTTCTTTTTACTCCTCGTCTGTGTGTGTGTGTTTAAAAAAATGTATATATATATATATATAACTGTCATTTAACAGCAAGAGAGAAAAAGAAAGAGAAACGAACGAAGTCTTAAATCTTTTATGTCTCCACAACTGAAAAAAAAATCGAAAAAAGAAGACAACCACGCTCCTCACAGGCAGAACCAAGCGCAGTGCGACCTCAGAAAAACCATTAAAAAAAATTGACGAGGAATCTCTTAAACGCAGAAAGAATGCCAGAAAGTTGTGACAATTTGTTATAAAAGACGTCGGTTGTGAAACGTACAACAAGGACAATACTGTCTTGTTCGCTGCAATCACACCAACCACTAATCATCTATCCCGGAGTCTTGACGACCGTTGGGGCGCCACAGAAGACTTTGCAACCAGCTTCCTGCACTCCTCCCGGTTCTCAGACGCTCTTAGACAGTTGGTGAGTGTGAGGCCAGTCCATTCACTGATGTTGTCATCCCTTCTGTTTCTCTGTCTTCCTCTCCTTCTGCCTCCTCGCACTGTTCCTTGTAGAATGGTTTTGACAAGTCCTGTTGATCTTGATACACGACCATACCATCTCATTATCCTACTTTTCACTGTGGACAACAGGTCGTTGTATGGTTCGATGGCTTGCCTTACTCTGGTCTGGACCTCCACGTTGGTAATGTGGTCTTTGTGTCAGATGCCAAGGAACTTGCGGAAGCATCTCATCTCTAGTGCCTGAATCTTTCTCTCAAATTCAGCTGTCAGAGTCCACGTCTCACAGGCATAGAGAAATATGGCAATGACCAGGGAGCGCATCAGTCTGATCTTGGAACTGATCGTGATGTTTCTGTCATTCCAGATGGGTCTTACTCTTGCTAGCGCTGCTGTCGTTTGCGCAACTCTGGAGAGCACTTCAGGTTTCGAGCCCTCATCTGAAACAATTGCCTGGAGGTACTTGAAGCTCCGGCCTGTCTCTAGTTTTTCTCCCTTGACGGCGATGTTAGCGTTGATGCAATTCGTGTTGTCGGTCATAAGTTTGGTCTTTTTGGCGCTGATCTCCTTGCCGAATGCTGCAGAACAATAACAAAGCGCTCTGCTAGATTGGCTAGTTCCTGCTCTTGTCCTGTTAGCCCGTCGATGTCATCGGCACAGTGTAGGTTTGTTAGCATCTTGCCACCAATGCTTCCTGAGCTGCAGCAGCCAGAATAAAACTCGCCACTAAAACCCAGACATCCTGAAGAAGTAGCGAGAAACAGGTGCTTGCTCATACAGAGGCCAGGCCCTCTGAGCAAGGTCTCCCTCAATGCCGGGTGGAACCATGCACTTGCCACCACAGGAAAACCACTGCCAAGTTCTCCGAGTCTTCTTCTTCTTCTTCGTCTTTTGTCCATGACTTTAAAGCTCATCATTGCTAAGATGTTTGTACACGCGGCCAGTTTCAAATCATACCACATAGGTAGCCACATTCCAAACCAGAGGATAATTTCTCAACACGATGTCAGTGCGCAAGCCGTCCTTTCCTCCACTCTCTTTCACGTGTGTGTCGTTCATCACACCGCTTCACGGCTGTCCATCCAAGCCTCTTTTCAAGATGGAGAAATGGGGCTGAACATGCATGCGTTTTTCCGTTTTTCAATGCGTCCATTCACACCTGGTTGACAAATTCATCCAAAAGACTTGAAAAGGGTTTGAAGTCTTCACTGATATTGATTTTTTAACAGAACATCTGTGACAAAGGGAGGGGGGGGTGGGGGGGGGGGATTGAACCCACGACCTCTGGGCAAAGAGGAAAATGTTTCATCCATTCGAGCCCCGTGGCAGAAAAGGCGCAATCTGAAAGAAACAACATTCACAATGTCTACATCAAAGACCCATCTCCCCCCCCCCCCCCCCCCCCCCACCCGTGGGATCGAAGAATCCGCACATAGCCATGAGCGTGAAAGCTGTTGACACGGTGTCTATCCACAAACTTAAGCTCTGTTCCCACTGGGGCGAGTTTCTTGATCAAGGGAAAGAACAAAAGTTTGCTCTTGCTCTTGTTCTTTCGCTTGCCTCATCGTTTTGTTTTCACACCAGGTGACTTTGCAGGGAAAACAGTATGGAGATCCCTGTGACATGCGGATCAATGCACACACGATGAAAGGGCCGCAATGCCCCCCCCCCCCCCCCCTCCCCCCATACCTCCCTACATCTTCCTGGGCCGAAACATCCAAAGATTAACTGTCCACCATTTTTGTCTGACTCTGAGGACAAAAAGCTATGACGAATTCTTACGTCTTTGTACAAAAAGTTCGAGTTTTGTCCCTTTGGTACAGCTCGACAACAGCCATTGCCGAGGTGACGAAAATGCGTCGCCATCTTCCTTCCTCACCGCACGTGAGCACGTGATCTTTGGCCTTTGCTCTGATTGGACGATCACCTTCTCTGTTCGACTGTCTCGCCGGAAAAATGTTTTGAGAAAAAATCGGCGGGAGTTTTCTCTAGCGTTCGCCTGCCTGAGAGGCCACGGCAAACACAAACACTTGATGGAGCGAGCGGCTGGACCGGCGTGGTGCGGACTGTGGAACTACGTCAACCTCTGTGTGATTCCTGCACGCACGATGGTAGGGTCTACTGTTTTAACTCTTTCATCGCCAGCTCTGTCCTTTCATCGCCGGCTCTCTCCTTTCATCGCCAGCTCTCTCCTTTCATCGCCAGCTCTCTCCTTTCATCGCCAGCTCTCTCCTTTCATCGCCGGCTCTCTCCTTTCATCGCCAGCTCTGTCCTTTCATCGCCAGCTCTGTCCTTTCATCGCCAGCTCTGTCCTTTCATCGCCAGCTCTGTCCTTTCATCGCCGGCTCTGTCCTTTCATCGCCGGCTCTGTCCTTTCATCGCCAGCTCTCTCCTTTCATCGCCGGCTCTGTCCTTTCATCGCCGGCTCTGTCCTTTCATCGCCAGCTCTGTCCTTTCATCGCCAGCTCTGTCCTTTCATCGCCGGCTCTGTCCTTTCATCGCCGGCTCTGTCCTTTCATCGCCGGCTCTCTCCTTTCATCGCCGGCTCTGTCCTTTCATCGCCAGCTCTCGTCCTTTCATCGCCGGCTCTGTCCTTTCATCGCCGGCTCTGTCCTTTCATCGCCGGCTCTGTCCTTTCATCGCCAGCTCTGTCCTTTCATCGCCGGCTCTGTCCTTTCATCGCCGCTCTGTCCTTTCATCGCCAGCTCTGTCCTTTCATCGCCGCTCTCTCCTTTCATCGCCGGCTCTCTCCTTTCATCGCCGGCTATCTCCTTTCATCGCCGCTCTGTCCTTTCATCGCCAGCTCTCTCCTTTCATCGCCGGCTCTCTCCTTTCATCGCCGGCTCTCTCCTTTCATCGCCGGCTCTGTCCTTTCATCGCCGGCTCTGTCCAAGCTCAAAACTAGCTGCACACGCAGAGCTGCCATGGAGTGCAAGATTTACAAGTTTTAAAAGGTATTTGAAGTAATAACTCCGCCAGTTAACACGGACAAACAAATTGTTTTGTCCTGTACTTTGTCCATGTAAACCTGCGGAGTACCTTTTAACATTTGTTTCAATCTCCACCTGCAGTCACCTCGCTTTGCGAGTAGACTGACAAGATACAACGCGTGAATCCCTGAACACCACCCCCCTTTTAAAAAAAACAACAACATATATACACCATATTAAAGTTGATACAATACCACTTCTTTGTATGTACAGTCAAATGCCGGTTCATCCTATGTTCTACCCAAACATGAGAGATAACTCCCAAAGAAAACACACACACACACACACACACACACACACACACACACACACACACACACACACACACACACAAACACACACGCACACACACACACACACACACACACACACACACACACACACACACACACACAAATCAGACACTGCTCTTGGTGCTGAGCAGCTACTGTGGCATTCTTCCTTCGGTAGCCGTGTGGCCACTGTGGCCATGAAAGGGTTAAGGAGGACTCCCGGCGGACAGAAGTCTGGAAAGCTGAAATGATCATCTCCCCTGATAACCTCTTTCCACCTGGATGTTGACCAGGTCGATGTCCTGGCCCTGGAACTTCCAGCAGTCTGCAGTCTAGGGGTCTGTTGAGGGTAGTCGTTGTTCACGTTCCAAACACCGTGACTCTGTCCCGTACGTGACCCTGGAGTTGATGTTTCTCTTCCAGACTCCAGTCAGCGAACGTTTATCTTGTGAATGCCCATCTGCGGCTCCGAATTCACATATCCACGTTTCTGATACGACATTCTCATCTTTCAGTGTTTATGTTTCATGCCGCCGTTTAAAGAATAAGATTTTTTTTCATGAGTTACGTAACGCTGAGTTTCATTTCTGTTTCAATTCTGGACACAAAAATCAAAAACAAAACAGCAACATCAAAATCAGCTAGGTAAAAAAAAAAAAGTCAGACAGAAGTTGTCTGGGCATAACAAACAAATCAAAAATATACGGAGTTTCCCTCTCTTCCGAGAAGACAATCAACAACAATGTCTACCCATTTGATGATGTCGAGAATAAGCTTAGTGAAATGCAATATGTAATATGTGACTGTCATATTTCTTCAACTCCGTTTTCAACTCATTATCTGACAGTTACATATTTGCTTATGTTGAATTCGACATCATGGTGTTTCTACAACAATGCAGACGCACTTAAACAGACAGAAAAGAAATAAATCATAAACAAACAGCAAAGGAGATCTAGTTATCATAATCAGCAACAATATACTCAGTTTATCCGAGCTCTCATGCCATTATCTTTTTTTTTTTTCATCGCAACCTTTCTATTTTAAATGGATACTAAAAACGGCCTGCATCAATTAAGAAATACATTTCCGTAGTTATTGGTCTTCACCTGTATCGGAATGCCTTTGGTTTAGCTTAAAGTCTTGTGTATCTAGAACTCTGCTAGGATCTACATCTAGAACTCTACCATCATCGGAAAAGGACGTTGAACTGTGCGAGTCGTTTGAGTTCATAAAATCACCACAATTGTTTGTGTTCGCATTTTCACCCTTCGTCACTGGCTTCATAAGCCGTTTCTTCTGCGGTTTCGGCGTTTGACTTTCAGATTAATCGCAGGCTTTTGCCTCCCCCCCCCCCCTTCCCCCCAATTATCAATATCATACATTTCCTTTCGCTGAGTGTTCTAGCTTGTCTTGCCCATACGATTCTCATGAACAAGATGATCAATCAATTTTGGTAGAGTTGCTAATGTTGCTGACGTGGATGGTTCCGCTTCTGTACAGCCAGATTGGGTCAAGTGTGTGTGCGTGCGTGCGCGCGCGCACGTGTGTGTGTGTGTGTGTGTGTGTGTGTGTGTGTGTGTGTGTGTGTGTGTGTGTGTGTGGAAAGGGGGGGGGGGGGGTCGCCATGTGCGATTCAGCTGACTCTGAGACACAATTTCACTGCGATTTCCTTTCATTAGCCTCTACTTCGCCGTAGAACTTGTGATTTTTTTTCAACTAATTGTGGTCTACTACTCGCAGTTGTTCGTTCGTTAGACCGGCTGCACGTTTGCCGATAGCGGGCCTGATAACCTCTTCATACACATCGAAACAGCTGTGGCTTGCTTGATCAGCGAATCCTCCTCCCTTTCCCTTTGCCCCCCCTCCCCCTCCCCGCTCCACACAACCACTCCTGTTCTCCCCTCCGAGCTGGATTAGGAAGGGTCCCCCCCCCACCCCCCAACACCTCTCCCCTTGAATCCCAGTCTGTCAATTAAGATAACGGATTTATACCAGGGAGGATTTGGGACGATGGGTCCACTTTCTGTCTGAAAATGGATGGCATCAGTAGCGAGAGTTTAGAGAGAGAGAGACAGACAGACAGGCAGAAAGAGTGAGAGAGACAGAGACAGAGACAGAAAGAAGAGAGAGAGAAGAGAGAGAGAGAGAGAGAGAGAGAGAGAGAGAGGAGACAGACAGACAGACAGACAGACAGACAGACAGACAGACACAAGCAGAGAGACAATAGACATACAGACAGAACTCGGAACTCGGAAAATTTTAATTGCAAAGGCCACCGACCTATCTGCAATGAGGTCAAGAAACAAAAAATGAAATCACACACACTGACGCTGTAACATTTCTACTGATCACGATCATTTACAAAACTTGCTCACACCAACTGTATAATCGTAAACTGAGTATACCGAAAGATACATACAAAATCACACCCGTATGTAGCACTCTCCCAGACTCGCACATACAATTTCGCTCGCACTTACAATTAGACACAGAGAGAAAGAGACACGGACAGCGAGCGATATATAGAGAAAGACAGAGACAGTGAGACAGACAGGACAGAAATATAGAGAGAGACAGAGACAGAGAGAGAAACAGACAGATACAGAGAGAGAGAGAGAGAGAGAGAGAGAGAGAGAGAGAGAGAGACAATGGTTTGTCTCTCCAGACACAATCCAGTGCTTCCATCATTCTGTCAGTAAAGGATTTTGATATTCACATTTTACCGGCCTCTTGTTTCACACACGCCCCATTCCCACCTTCTCCCCCTTTCCTCTGCCCTCTCTCTCTCTCTCTCTTTCTTTCTTCCATCCCCTTGATTCCATCATCATTCGAAGCGTCGGAGGTTTTTTTTCTGCCATTGTTTTCTTTCCCTTTATACTGCTAATCTAAACAAATCTTAGATAAATGTTACCGAACCGCAAAAAAAAAAAAAAAAAAAAAAAAAAAAAAAAAACGTGGACAAACGAATCACAAGACTAATCTTAAGTCACACGTTTGAGAAAGTGATTAATGACATTCAAAACAGCGACGTATTGAATGATGTATTAAAACACACACACCACACACACACACACACAAAACAAAACAAAAAAAAAAAAGAGACATTGTGAGACGTTTCTCACTTGTCTGTGACGAAAAGCACGCTTCGAAGGGTCTTTAACCCGAATATATATATAAATATATTATATATTATATATATTATATATAAAAACCCAAACTCCATCCTGACGATAGCCAAGCGCTAGAAACAAATTTGTAGATATTTTAATACCTCTTTTAATACTTGTCTTATCTAATGTTGCTCCCCAAGGGGTTGAGCACTTGTAAAATTACTCTAGGCTTTTTAACCACACTGATCTATCTATCTATCTATCTATCTATCTATCTATCTATATATATATATATATATATATGTCATCCCTGTATCCTTGAATTTGCGTGACACACAGTTCCTACAGCCGAGGCCTGGGAATCCCATTGGTTGAGAACACCGCGAAGTGTGGATGGTGTACTAAGGTGGGCAAAGCGAGTAGCCGGGCCATCGACGAGTCGTACCAGGGACAAAGTCGTCTCAGCAGGCATGACAAGGAACGCTTCCCTTCACAAACCGAGTTTGATGGTCGCCACGTGCAGCTGTAAATGGGAATTTTATGTTTAACACCCTTTTGCTCGTCGGCCCTCTCACCACCCCCCCCCCCTCCTCTCCCGTCATCCCTCCTCTTCCCTAACCCATTCTGACATCCTCTCCTGTTTCCTTTAAGTTTTAAAACTTTGGACTATTCATAGTAATGTTGACGTAGGAACTGTTTGCCTGATTTTGTTTTCTCCCGCATGCGGGCACACACACACATACACACACCCGCATGCACGCACACACACACACGCACACACACAAGCACGCACACACGCACGCACGCACGCACGCACACACACACACACACACACACACACACGCGCGCGCACACACACACACACACATGCTGATACAAGTTACTGATGTCTGAAGGCGATGTTGGCTTTCAGTGGTCTCCATCTGACGCGGGACGGCTGGCAGCAGACCCAGACCCCTCTGATACCTGGCCACCATCAGTGCCGGAGGTTATGGCTGGCAGGAGAGCCAGACCCCTCAGACACCTGGCCGCCATCAGTGCCGGAGGTTATGGCTGGCAGCAGACCCAGACCACTAACACCTGGCCACCACCAGTGCCGGAGGTTATGGGTGGCAGCAGACCCAGACCACTCTGACACCTGGCCGCCATCAGTGCCGGAGGTTATGGCTGGCAGGAGAGCCAGACCCCTCAGACACCTGGCCACCACCAATGCCGGAGGTTATGGCTGGCAGCAGACCCAGACCACTAACACCTGGCCACCACCAGTGCCGGAGGTTATGGGTGGCAGCAGACCCAGACCATTCTGACACCTGGCCACCACCAGTGCCGGAGGTTATGGCTGGCAGCAGACCCAGACCACCCTGACACCTGGCCACCATCACACTCTGACACCTGGCCACCATCAGTGCCGGAGGTTATGGCTGGCAGCAGACCCAGACCCCTCAGACACCTGGCTACCACCAGTGCCGGAGGTTCAGCTGACCACAGTGTTCTGCTTTCACTTCTGTGCTATAACTGCCCAGCAGGCATTTTGTGAGAGAGAGAGAGAGAGAAAAGAGAGAGAGAGAGAGAGAGAGAGACAGAGAGAGAGACAGAGACAGAGAGATAGAGACAGAGAAAGAGAGACAGACAAACAGACAGACAGACAGACGAAGGGAGGGAGATAGAGATAGAGAGAGAAACAGACGGACAGATAGATAGAGAGAGAGAGAGAGAGAGAGAGAGAGAGAGAGGAGAGAGAGAGAGAGAGAGAGACAGAGAGACAGACACACACAAACACAGACAGAGACAGAGAGACAGAGAGAGAATTTTTTTTCCAAATACAAAATACATGTTTTCAGAATTGCGTTTGTCAACACTGAATTCTCTGAATCTGTGCTCTCACTCATTTCTGCTTTAATCTAAAACGGTTGTTAAAGGAGGACAATCAGTCATCTTACGGAAGCGATGTCTCCGGGCGGCAACTGATTGTTGGGAACCAGCGCCTGACCTTCCTGACAATCAGTCATCTTACGGGGGCGATGAATTGTCGTCAGGCGGCAACTGAGTGTTGGGAACCAGCGCCGTACCTTCCTGACAATCAGGGGGCGATGAATTGTCTTCAGGCGGCAACTGATTGTTGGGAATCAGCGCCTGACCTTCCTGACCTGCACGTGGTGCCCCAGGCACATAGCAGAGATGGGTGTGGGGGAAGCTAGTTAGTTCTGATAATAGTTTGAAAGCTACTTGACAAGGAGACAGAGACAGAGAGAGAGAGAGAGAGAGAGAGGAGAGGGAGGGAGAGAGAGAGAGAGAGAGGGAGGGAGGCAGGGAAGGAGAGAGCGAGAGAGGGAGAGAGAGAGAGAGGGAGGGAGGGAGCGAGATACAGAGAGAGAGAGACAGAGACAGAGAGACAGAGACAGTGTGGAAAAAAATATCTGTTTTAAGAACCGCGAGTTTGAAGACTGAAATCCCTCAATATGTACTCTCAATCACTTCTGATGGAAAACGTTTGATCATGGAAGACCATTTAGTAATCTTAACGACGGCGATGAAACGTTTCAGCAACGAATGAATGATTGTTTCCAACCAGCGCTTAACTAAGCTCTCAGCAAAACACGCGGTGCCCCCGAGACACAGAGTAGAAGAGATGTGTGTGTGTGGAGGGGGAGGGGGGGGGGGAGGCGGGGGGGGGGGAGGGAGGCTGTTCTGATAATAGGTTGAAAGCTACTTCGTTTACCCCGCTCCAAAGTCAAGCGCCAGCCGGTTTTTTTTTTCCTTATTAGGGGGGGGGGGGGGGGGGGGGGGGGGGGGGGGGGGGGGGGGGGGGGGGGGGGGGGGGGGGGGGGGAAGGTTAACCCGCTTTCTGGCTTCGTCTCAGCCTCCCTCCTCCACCCCTGCCCCTACCCCTCCCTCTCCTCTGCCTCACCACTTTTCTTCCCTCGTTCTACCCCTCCTCTCTCAGTTTCGCTCTC
>CM065733.1:21248950-21253950 GCA_033310375.1 Conus canariensis | reverse complement strand
GAACAAGGGAATGGTTGGTTGTTCAGAACGTGAATAACCCTCATCCACTTTAGAATGATATCAACTTACTGTCTCAGTTGCTACTCCTGATTTATCTGAAATCTGCTTCGCGAAGCTGGTTTTTTTTTTCTCTCTTTTTCTTTATTTGTTTTCTTTTGATTACAAAATGTGATTTTTTTTCCTACTCGAATTCAAAACGCATTTGTAAAGGTCATACAAAATTAACAATTGCAGAGTTCAAAGTCGTATCTTAACGTGACACACGCACGCACGCGCGCGCGCGCGCGCGCACGCACGCACTCACACACACACACACACACACACACACACACACACACACACACACACACACATATGTTCAAAAATACAGCGCTCACCATAAAATGTTTCTTAAAAAATCATATGCTCTCTCTGTCTCTGTCTCTTCCTCCCTCTCTCTCCCCTCTCAACTCTCTCTCCCACCCCCCCTCCTCCTTCTCTCTCTCCCTCCCATCCTCCCTCTCCCCCTCTCTCTCCCTTCCTCCCTCTCTCTCTCTCCCCCTCCCATCCTCCCTCTCCCTCCCTCCCTCCCTCTCTCTCTCCCTCGCCCCCCCCCCCTCTCTCCCCCCCTCTCTTTCTCTCTCTGAGGGTTTCTTCGAGCTTGTCGGGGACTTTGTCAGGAGAACAATTCTGGAAGGTTGGCCTGTACAGAGAGAGGGTGGGGGAAGGTGACCTCCTCCGACATCCTGGCGAGTTTGCAGCCGCCCATCGATCTCGGTGCCAGAGCTATCGATGGAACCGGCTGATAGGCTGTTTACTGGCGGCGGGGACTCTGGATGGCCGATTGCTGATTGATGTCTGCAGATTGCACACTGGCACTAAAAGCCAGGTTCTGTGGGCAGTGAAGGAGATGTTCCGACGTTTAGACGGTCCGCTATGGGAAGACCCTGATGTCAATGTTTAGAAGTTGTGTTGGTTGAGCCAACACACTCTCACTCTTACACCAGCGTTCCAGCACACACGATCTTGCGAGTGCATGCAAGCAAGGATACAAGCAAGCGTACGCGCGCACGCACCCACATTCACACACACACACACACACACGCACGCACGCACGCACGCACGCACGCACGCACACGCACGCACGCACGCACGCACGCACGCACGCACACACACACACACACACACACACACACACACACACACACACACACTCACTCACTCACTCACTAACTCACTGTTCAAAAGAAGAAAGAGAAAAATGAATGTCACACAGGGATTGAACTGGATATAGACGACAGAGATATACGGATGTACGGAAATGTTATTCAGTAATAGGCCATTGCCCCTTTTGAAGGGGGTGCAACCAAAAATCGTTCCAAAGAAATGTAATACAATATAACTGATCAAAATTGATAGATTAAGAAACAAACACAGAACGTAGTTTTAAACGCTTTATATAGATATATGGACAGATTTTTAGTTGTTCTTTCACTATTTGACGCTAGAAGTAAACCAAGACGAAAAAGACCTGGATATTTATAGTACTTAAATATATATACCTTACTCTTTTTAAATCATTTAGAACGGGACAGCATAAAACAAAATGCACCTCATCTTCTGTCGCTTGTTTACACAATGGACAAATTAAACGCCAAGTCTAAATTTTGTTATAATGATTTTCAGGTGCCTGTCTAAGTTCAATTTCAAATGCGTTTTATCAGCATCTATTGTGGAAAAAGTATCATACAAACTAAATATTTCACTGTTCTTAATATGAAAATCCCATTCTTGCCATCTACAAAGAACCAACCTTTCCTTAAAAGCAGTAACGAACTGATTTACTCCCTCAGCGCCTTGGTTTAGCCATACATACCCAAAACCAAGTGAATACAACGAATATCAGACACCTAGTTGGTTTTGTCACGAGAACCCAAATCGAACAACGTACAATATGCTTTTCGTGGTAATCCTGTCTCCTCCATTCTTGTCAACTTTAGCCAGTACCGTACACACCTGACTGCAGAATTTGTGTAAATAGGGCATCTATTTGTCTCTCCATATATCAAATCAGTTGGTGTTTGCATTTGAACACCTCGGAATTTTTTTTTTTTTTAAAGCAAATAGGTGTACCTTTTCACAGTGTCGAGCTGCACTACTTAGTCCCCACAATTCAGCCCCATATTGAACAATTGGTTGTACTTGTGTGTCAAATAATATTAGATATACAACAAGGGAACTACAGTTCAATTTAGATAATTGTTGCAATATACTTAACATCGCATGTTTCGCTCTGCTGCCAAGATTTTGACACGACACAGTAACACTCAATCTTGTTAAAAAATGAATACCTAAATACTTATAAACATTGACAACGGGTATAGGGATTCCATTGTAAGACCAATGTTCTCACGCTGGTTGGTATCCACCTTTCCTAAAACGACTATATTACTTTTATTCATATTCAACTTTAGATGGAGTCCTGATGCCGCTCTGTATATGCTTTTTAACTGTGTCTGTAACCCAAATAGTTTCAGGTAAGAGAGCCACATCATCTGCCAAAAGTAATATAAATAATTCAAAGTAATCATATGTAAATGTAGCACCATGTTTCCCATTTCGGATTACTTCCAACGCTAATTCATTTATAAATAGTGAACAACACTGGACTAGCACCGTTGCCTTGTTTTACCCCTCGGGTACAGTTTATATAGTCTGTCAGTTTTGAGCCGGAACGAATTCTAGTTCTGACTGTAACATACATGCTGTGGATACATCGGAAAAGTTTTCCTTTGATACCATTTTTCAAAAGAATAGGCGATAAAAAGCTTCTTTCAATAGAGTCAAAAGCTTTCTCGAAATCAATAAAAGCAACATAAAGTTTACGGTTGAGACAAAACTGATTTTGTATTAAAGCTAATAATGTGTAATATGATCAATGGTCGAGTAGCCTCTTTTAAACCCCGCTTGATGTTCCCCAGTGATATTATGCAAGTCAATCCATTCCTGAATCCTGTTGTTTACAATAGAACTATACAGTTTATTGCTTGCATCTGATAGCAATATCCCTCTGTAATTATTAGGATCGTCTTTATTACCTTTTTTGAATAAAGTTGTCCACTTATCTGGGAACATTCCATTATCAAACAAAGTATTAAAAAGTTTTAACAAAGAAGTCAATAAATCGATTCCCAGCGTGCTTTAATATCTCCCCAATAATTGCGTCTGGACCAGCCGATTTACCATTCTTTAACTTCCTTATCGCTAATAACACTTCTTCTCTAGATATTGGGCGGTTCTTGGAACCGTCATCGTCATCTCGTCATTATTATCATTAGTGTCACTAGTATCATTAGTATCATCATCGCCCTTATCAATTATACAAGAATCTTCTGTTTGTAAATTTGTTTCCAGTAATTTTTTTTTACTGTGATTTATACCAGTCAACCACTGTTATATTGCTAAATGGTTGCTTTCTTAAAAGCAGACTCTATGCACATTTCCCGAAAACTGTTTTTGATCATTAACTGATGCAATTAGCGATCCCAACAATGAATCATTATGTTGTTTTTCTTTAATGTTAGAAGATTTTTATACTATCTCCTGGCTATACAGTAAAACAACGCGATCAGCAGCATCCTTCGTCCGCAGAAATGTACTCAGCACTTTTTTAGCTTTTGATTTACTTATTTTACTCTCATCATCGTACCAGTAAGTTTTTTCATTCATTTTGTTCAAACAAATTCGCTTTTTTCTGACAACCAGCGTGAGTTTTAAGATATGCAACAAACATATTCAAGGCTTTATTACAATCACGATCAATCATATTCATAGCATCGTCAATTAGTGATAATACTTCAACCGACTGCATTGTATGGACGTTACGTTGGTTCAAAAGAGGGATTGAACACAAACTTTTCAATCACCTCACAGTTATTTTTCCACACTTAAAGACACAGCGTTAAGATTAGGCATTCCAAAATGGAATTCGACAGGTAAATGGCCAGATTCTAATCTCTCTGAAACAACTAAATTACAAGAAGGCAAAACAACTGAGAGTATATTTCGAAAAAATCAGAAAATAGTCGTTTACACTACACCCAGAGTCTGAAATATACGCATAGTGCCAATCAAGATCACCATTACAAACTCCATTTAGTATATACAATCCCAGCAAGGTAACACATATTATACAAACATTTTCCCTAATTACTGAGTACGTTATTTGAAGATTTCCTTTCTAAATAATCAGAGCAACTACCAAATTCAAAATTATAAGTATCATACATGTCGCTTTTTCAGACGCCCAGCGTGAGGGAACCAAAAATGACACCGTCCACAACAGTCTTGAGTCACTGTTGTCTCTCTCATGGCGGCTCGACTTCTGGCCCTTTAATCATAAAAGCCACGAATACCGGCACAAAGGAACCACAACGTGCCAGGAAATCGGAATGTCCAAAAGGCATGGCACCACACACACTTCTCTGCAAAATGTGAAGTCAATACTCGGTCACAACAAATATCAATTAAACAATGTGTTGAAGCTTAACCAAGACACAACTGTACCGAATGAATACAGTTCAACACCCCGTAGAAGAGAGAGAGAGAGAGAGAGAGAGAGAGAGAGAGAGAGAGAGAGAGAGAGAGAGAGAGAGAGAGTGAGAGAGAGAGAGAGAGGGAGGGAGAGAGCAGGCAGGGAGACAGTTTAATGCAGAGAGAGAGAGAGAGACAGAGACAGAGAGACAGAGAGAAGACAGAGAGAGAGACAGACAGACAGAGACAGAGACAGAGAAAGACAGAGAGAGACAGAGGGAGATGTCGTACGGAGTGACACACATGGAGAGCGTTGCTTCATACTCTTCTGTTTCTCTGTGTTTCAGTGAAAAGACAAACAGAATATCGGGTTCCGACATTCAATTAAAATGTGATCAGTTCTAAAATGCAGCGCTCAGCAGCTATACTGTTTTCTGAGGAATCATTCTCTCTCCTCTCTCTTCTCTCTCTCCCTCCCCCTTTTTCTC
>CM065733.1:21246031-21248850 GCA_033310375.1 Conus canariensis | reverse complement strand
GGGGGAGAGGGAGAGGGGGATTGAGAGAGAGAGAGAGAGAGAGGAAAGAGAGAGAGAGAGAGAGAGAGAGCGGGGGTGAATGGAGAGGTAGAGAGAGAGAGAGAGAGAGAGAGAGATGGAGGGACAGAGAGAGAGAGAGAGAGGAGGGGGGGGTTGAGGGAGACAGAGAGAGAGAGAGTGGCAGAGAGGGAGAGAGCGAAAGACAGGATGGGAAGGAGAGAGAGACAGAGACAAAGAAACAGAATACGCCTATAGGTGCGCGCGCGCGTGTGTGTGTATGTGTGTGTGAGTGCGTGCGTGCGTGCGTGCGTGCGTGCGTGCGTGCGTGTGTGTGTGTGGTGCGTGCGTGCGTGCGTGGTGTGAGCTGTGTGTGTGTGTGTGTGTGTGCGTGCGTGTAAGGGAGACAGAAAAGACGGACAGACCGACAGACAGACAGACAGAGGGAGAGGAGATGATGATGATAATGCATTTCATTTAATTACGGGGTGGTGTCGTGTGTGGTGTTTTTGTGTGTGTGTGTGTGTGTGTGTGTGTGTTGTGTGTAAGGGAGACAGACAGACAGACAGACAGAGGGAGAGGAGATGATGATGATAATGCATTTCATTTAATTACGGGGTGGTGTCGTGTGGTGTTTTTGTGTGTGTGTGTGTGTGTGTGTGTGTGTGTGTGTGTTTGTGTGTAAGGGAGACAGACAGACAGACAGACAGAGGGAGAGGAGATGATGATGATAATGCATTTCATTTCATTACGGGGTGGTGTCGTGTGGTGGTTTTTGTGTGTGTGTGTGTGTTGTGTGTGTGTGTGTGTGTTTGTGTGTAAGGGAGACAGACAGACAGACAGACAGAGGGAGAGGAGATGATGATGATAATGCATTTCATTTCATTACGGGGTGGTGTCGTGTGGTGTTTGTGTGTGTGTGTGTGTGTGTGTGTGTGTGTGTGTGTGTTTGTGTAAGGGAGACGACAGACAGACAGACAGAGGGAGAGGAGATGATGATGATAATGCATTCATTTCATTACGGGTGGTGTGGTGTGGTGTGTGTGTTTGTGTGTGTGTGTGTGTGGTGTGGTGTATGTATGTGTGTGTGTGTGTGTATGTGTGTGCGCGCACACACACTATTCACAAATACAAACAGACAATACGCAGGCTGTAGATTTCTGTCGCTGTGACGCTGGAACCCAAAATCCACGGAAAGAAACGCACTTCTCAACCTCTGATCCTGGCCCCGGTGTCTGTCCGTCTTTCAGGTAAAAAGTAGGGAAGAGAAGCCTTGTCCTAAAAGCTGCGGATGCTAATTGTTGATAACGTAAGGGGTCCTCGGTCGGTGGTTATCGCTGGTGAACAAGTTCGGCTCCCGTGGCGATTATCAGCAGGCTGGCTGTGGTGATGGCAGCCGGGTTCACAGTGCAGGGGCGGGGACAGTGGGAATGGAGATGACAGTAAGAACGCTGAGGTTGAGCGTTCGCGACAGGGCTTTCTTCTTGCTCCTGTTCTTTTATATGTTGTCTTTTTTTTTGTAGTTTGAAGGGGACAGAGAGAGAGAGAGAGAGAGACAGAGACAGAGATACGTGTGTGTGTGTTCATGGGGGGGGGGGGGGGGGGGGGTAGAAGAAATGGTGATGAGAGAGGCGGCGGCGGGGGAGGCGTGGGTTTTTTTTTTTGTTGTTGTTTGTGGAATAGAAGGTGAGCGAAGGGTGGAGGTGGTTTTCCAGAAACATTATGTACTCCAAATGTTGTTTAACCTGTTTGAATTATTTCAACATGCGACGTGGTACTACGAAGCTTACCACATGGTATGGTATGGTATGGTATGGTATGGTATGGCATTGCAGGGCATGGCATGGTATGGTGTGGTGTGGTGTGGCATGGATTGGTATGGTATGGCATGGTATGGTATGGTATGGCACGGCATGGCATGGCATGGTATGGCATGGCATGGTATGGTACGGTACGGTATGGTGTGGTATGGCATGGTATGGTACGGTTGTATGGTATGGTGTGGTATGGCATGGTACGGTATGGTATGGTACGGTATGGTGTGGTATGGTATGGTGTGGTATGGCATGGTATGGTACGGTACGGTATGGTACGGTATGGTATGGTGTGGTATGGCATGGTATGGCATGGCATGGTATGGCTTGGTATGGTATGGCATGGTATGGTGTGGTATGGCATGGTATGGCATGGCACGGCATGGCATAGTATGGTATGGTGTGGTATGGCATGGTATGGCATGGTATGGTATGGTATCGTATTGTATCGTATCGTATCGTATTGTGGTACTATAGTGTGTTGTTGGTATGTCGTTTTGTATTGTGTTGTGGCGTGCTGAATAGAGCTGCAATGACTTGTATTGTCTTGCATTGTGTCGTCTTAAATTATGTTGTATTTTACTGCCCTTTCATGAATTGTGTGTGTTGTATTGCGTTGTGTTGCGTTGTAATGTGCTGTGGTGTGCTGCTGTGCTGTGCTGTGCTGTGCTGTGCTGTGCTGTGCTGTGCTGTGTTACGTTGTGTTGTGTTCAGTTGTATCATCTCTCGTCGAAATGGACAGTCCTCTGCACGAAATTCCGCCCGCTGACAGGGGAGACCACTCTACCACAATACAGCGCCCCCTGGAGTTTCTACCTTTATTTCTTCCCCTGCTTGTCTTCCCTCATAACCCAGTCAAAGTGGATTGTTCTTCCCAAAATTTACCGCTGACAACCACCCCGATGCCGTGGAATCTTTTACGTGCGCTCACTGTGCTGCATGCATTGATCTCCCCCCCCCCCCGAAAGACAAGCACCCCGGCCATAGTTCGGCCGGAAGGGGGGGGGG
>CM065733.1:21226031-21238531 GCA_033310375.1 Conus canariensis | reverse complement strand
CCCTCATCTCCGGAGAGAGAGAGAGAGAGAGAGAGAGAGAGAGAGAGAGAGAGAGAGAGAGAGAGAGAGAGAGAGAATGATTCCTCAGAAACAGTATAGCTGCTGAGCGCTGCATTTTAGAACTGATCACATTTTAATTGAATGTCGGAACCCGATATTCTGTTTGTCTTTTCACTGAAACACAGAGAAACAGAAGAGTATGAAGCAACGCTCTCCATGTGTGTCACTCCGTTACGACATCTCCCTCTGTCTCTCTCTGTCTTTCTCTGTCTCTGTCTCTGTCTGTCTCTCTGTCTCTGTCTCTCTGTCTCTGTCTCTCTCTCTCTCTCTGCATTAAACTGTCTCCCTGCCTGCTCTCTCCCTCCCTCTCTCTCTCTCTCTCTCTCTCTCTCTCTCTCACTCACTCCTCTCTCTCTCTCTCTCTCTCTCTCTCTCTCTCTCTCTCTCTCTCTCTTCTACGGGGTGTTGAACTGTATTCATTCGGTACAGTTGTGTCTTGGTTAAGCTTCAACACATTGTTTAATTGATATTTGTTGTGACCGAGTATTGACTTCACATTTTGCAGAGAAGTGTGTGTGGTGCCATGCCTTCTGGACATTCCGATTTCCTGGCACGTTGTGGTTCCTTTGTGCCGGTATTCGTGGCTTTTATGATTAAAAGGGCCAGAAGTCGAGCCGCCATGAGAGAGACAACAGTGACTCAAGACTGTTGTGGACGGTGTCATTTTTGGTTCCCTCACGCTGGTCGTCTGAAAAAGCGACATGTATGATACTTATAATTTTGAATTTGGTAGTTGCTCTGATTATTTAGAAAGGAAATCTTCAAATAACGTACTCAGTAATTAGGGAAAATGTTTGTATAATATGTGTACCTTGCTGGGATTGTATATACTAAATGGAGTTTGTAATGGTGATCTTGATTGGCACTATGCGTATATTTCAGACTCTGGGTGTAGTGTAAACGACTATTTTCTGATTTTTCGAAATATACTCTCAGTTGTTTTGCCTTCTTGTAATTTAGTTGTTTCAGAGAGATTAGAATCTGGCCATTTACCTGTCGAATTCCATTTTGGAATGCCAAATCTTAACGCTGTGTCTTTAAGTGTGGAAAATAACTGTGAGGTGATTGAAAAGTTTGTGTTCAATCCCTCTTTTGAACCAACGTACGTCCATACAATGCAGTCGGTTGAAGTATTATCACTACTTGACGATGCTATGAATATGATTGATCGTGATTGTAATAAAGCCTTGAATATGTTTGTTGCATATCTTAAAACTCACGCTGGTTGTCAGAAAAAGCGAATTTGTTTGAACAAAATGAATGAAAAAACTTACTGGTACGATGATGAGAGTAAAATAAGTAAATCAAAAGCTAAAAAAGTGCTGAGTACATTTCTGCGGACGAAGGATGCTGCTGATCGCGTTGTTTACTGTATAGCCAGGAGATAGTATAAAAATCTTCTAACATTAAAAGAAAAACAACATAATGATTCATTGTTGGGATCGCTAATTGCATCAGTTAATGATCAAAAACAGTTTTCGGGAAATGTGCATAGAGTCTGCTTTTAAAGAAAGCAACCATTTAGCAATATAACAGTGGTTGACTGGTATAATCACAGTAAAAGAAATTCTGGAAACAAATTTACAAACAGAAGATTCTTGTATAATTGATAAGGGCGATGATGATACTAATGATACTAGTGACACTAATGATAATAATGACGAGAATGACGATGACGGTTCCAAGAACCGCCCAATATCTAGAGAAGAAGTGTTATTAGCGATAAGGAAGTTAAAGAATGGTAAATCGGCTGGTCCAGACGCAATTATTGGGGAGATATTAAAGCACGCTGGGAATCGATTTATTGACTTCTTTGTTAAACTTTTTAATACTTTGTTTGATAATGGAATGTTCCCAGATAAGTGGACAGCTTTATTCAGAAAAGGTAATAAAGACGATCCTAATAATTACAGAGGGATATTGCTATCAGATGCAAGCAATAAACTGTATAGTTCTATTGTAAACAACAGGATTCAGGAATGGATTGACTTGCATAATATCACTGGGGAACATCAAGCGGGTGTTTAAAAGAGGCTACTCGACCATTGATCATATTACACATTATTAGCTTTAATACAAAATCAGTTTTGTCTCAACCGTAAACTTTATGTTGCTTTTATTGATTTCGAGAAAGCTTTTGACTCTATTGAAAGAAGCTTTTTATCGCCTATTCTTTTGAAAAATGGTATCAAAGGAAAACTTTTCCGATGTATCCACAGCATGTATGTTACAGTCAGAACTAGAATTCGTTCCGGCTCAAAACTGACAGACTATATAAACTGTACCCGAGGGGTAAAACAAGGCAACGTTACTAGTCCAGTGTTGTTCACTATTTATAAATGAATTAGCGTTGGAAGTAATCCGAAATGGGAAACATGGTGCTACATTTACGTATGATTACTTTGAATTATTTATATTACTTTTGGCAGATGATGTGGCTCTCTTACCTGAAACTATTTGGGTTACAGACACAGTTAAAAAGCATATACAGAGCGGCATCAGGACTCCAACTAAAGTTGAATATGAATAAAAGTAATATAGTCGTTTTAGGAAAGGTGGATACCAACCAGCGTGAGAACATTGGTCTTACAATGGAATCCCTATACCCGTTGTCAATGTTTATAAGTATTTAGGTATTCATTTTTTAACAAGATTGAGTGTTACTGTGTCGTGTCAAAATCTTGGCAGCAGAGCGAAACATGCGATGTTAAGTATATTGCAACAATTATCTAAATTGAACTGTAGTTCCCTTGTTGTATATCTAATATTATTTGACACACAAGTACAACCAATTGTTCAATATGGGGCTGAATTGTGGGGACTAAGTAGTGCAGCTCGACACTGTGAAAAGGTACACCTATTTGCTCTTTAAAAAAAAAAAAAATTCCGAGGTGTTCAAATGCAAACACCAACTGATTTAATATATGGAGAGACAAATAGATACCCTATTTACACAAATTCTGCAGTCAGGTGTGTACGGTACTGGCTAAAGTTGACAAGAATGGAGGAGACAGGATACCACGAAAAGCATATTGTACGTTGTTCGATTTGGGTTCTCGTGACAAAACCAACTAGGTGTCTGATATTCGTTGTATTCACTTGGTTTTGGGTATGTATGGCTAAACCAAGGCGCTGAGGGAGTAAATCAGTTCGTTACTGCTTTTAAGGAAAGGTTGGTTCTTTGTAGATGGCAAGAATGGGATTTTCATATTAAGAACAGTGAAATATTTAGTTTGTATGATACTTTTTCCACAATAGATGCTGATAAAACGCATTTGAAATTGAACTTAGACAGGCACCTGAAAATCATTATAACAAAATTTAGACTTGGCGTTTAATTTGTCCATTGTGTAAACAAGCGACAGAAGATGAGGTGCATTTTGTTTTATGCTGTCCCGTTCTAAATGATTTAAAAAGAGTAAGGTATATATATTTAAGTACTATAAATATCCAGGTCTTTTTCGTCTTGGTTTACTTCTAGCGTCAAATAGTGAAAGAACAACTAAAAATCTGTCCATATATCTATATAAAGCGTTTAAACTACGTTCTGTGTTTGTTTCTTAATCTATCAATTTTGATCAGTTTATATTGTATTACATTTCTTTTGGAACGATTTTTGGTTGCACCCCCTTCAAAAGGGGCAATGGCCTATTACTGAATAACATTTCCGTACATCCGTATATCTCTGTCGTCTATATCCAGTTCAATCCCTGTGTGACATTCATTTTTCTCTTTCTTCTTTTGAACAGTGAGTTAGTGAGTGAGTGAGTGAGTGTGTGTGTGTGTGTGTGTGTGTGTGTGTGTGTGTGTGTGTGTGCGTGCGTGCGTGCGTGCGTGCGTGCGTGCGTGCGTGCGTGCGTGCGTGTGTGTGTGTGTGTGTGTGTGTGTGTGTGAGGTGTTGTGTGTGTGCGTGCGTGCGTGCGTGTGTGTGTGTGTGTGTGTGTGTGTGTGTGTGTGTGTGTGTGTGTGTGTGTGTGTGAATGTGGGTGCGTGCGCGCGTACGCTTGCTTGTATCCTTGCTTGCATGCACTCGCAAGATCGTGTGTGCTGGAACGCTGGTGTAAGAGTGAGAGTGTGTTGGCTCAACCAACACAACTTCTAAACATTGACATCAGGGTCTTCCCATAGCGGACCGTCTAAACGTCGGAACATCTCCTTCACTGCCCACAGAACCTGGCTTTTAGTGCCAGTGTGCAATCTGCAGACATCAATCAGCAATCGGCCATCCAGAGTCCCCGCCGCCAGTAAACAGCCTATCAGCCGGTTCCATCGATAGCTCTGGCACCGAGATCGATGGGCGGCTGCAAACTCGCCAGGATGTCGGAGGAGGTCACCTTCCCCCCACCCTCTCTCTGTACAGGCCAACCTTCCAGAATTGTTCTCCTGACAAAGTCCCGACAAGCTCGAAGAAACCCTCAGAGAGAGAAAGAGAGGGGGGGAGAGAGGGGGGGGGGGGGGCGAGGGAGAGAGAGAGGGAGGGAGGGAGGGAGAGGGAGGATGGGAGGGGGAGAGAGAGAGAGGGAGGAAGGGAGAGAGAGGGGGAGAGGGAGATGGGAGGGAGAGAGAGAAGGAGGAGGGGAGGGTGGGAGAGAGAATTGAGAGGGGAGAGAGAGGGAGGAGAGACAGAGACAGAGAGAGCATATGATTTTTTAAGAAACATTTTATGGTGAGCGCTGTATTTTTGAACATATGTGTGTGTGTGTGTGTGTGTGTGTGTGTGTGTGTGTGTGTGTGTGTGTGTGTGTGTGTGTGAGTGCGTGCGTGCGCGCGCGCGCGCGTGCGTGCGTGTGTCACGTTAAGATACGACTTTGAACCCTGCAATTGTTAATTTTGTATGACCTTTACAAATGCGTTTTGAATTCGAGTAGGAAAAAAAATCACATTTTGTAATCAAAAGAAAACAAATAAAGAAAAAGAGAGAAAAAAAAAACCAGCTTCGCGAAGCAGATTTCAGATAAATCAGGAGTAGCAACTGAGACAGTAAGTTGATATCATTCTAAAGTGGATGAGGGTTATTCACGTTCTGAACAACCAACCATTCCCTTGTTCCCTTCTTCTTGTTCCAGATTTACGGATCTTCAGTCTGGTTTGCGCTTTTTAACAGAGAGAGAGACAGACAGACAGACAGACAGACAGACAGACAGAGATAGAGAGGTGGGGTGGGGTGTGTGTGTGTGCAGGTGTTAACCTGTTTGATCGGGTTCTCTTAAGTTCACCACGAAGAGACCACGGCTCCTGTTTTGTTTGTTTGTTTTTCTCTTCTGACTGTCTCTTTATCTGTCTGTTTTCCATTGCTCCATGTCAACATTTGCTGAATGCGTTTGTTTGTTGGTTGGTTTGTTGGCTGGTTTCTCTCTTTGTTTGTTTTTATACTTTTGGTGCCTATTCTGTTGGGAATTCTTTCCCGGTGTAAACTCCGCTCGATTGAGTCTCCTTTTTAGTTAGTTTCAAATTTAACGTCTATCCACTCGCGGTGATACTAGAACACTACGAATGGTTTTCTTGTGGAAGAGAAGAGAGAGAGGTAGGGGACGGATGAAGATGGTCTTTTCGTATATTTCATGTAGAGTCGCTTTGATGCCCTCCTTGATGCTCTCTCTCTCTCTGTCTGTCTCTGTCTCTGTCTCTGTCTCTCCCTCTCTCTCTGTTTATGTCTCTCTGTCTCTCTCTCTCTCTCTCTCTCTCTCTCTCTCTCTCTCTCTCTCTCTCTCTCTCTCTCTCTCTCTCGGGTGTGAATTGTGACACTGACTGAGCAAGTCGACTTTCACGGCGCTCCGTTGTTTCTGTTTACTTTGGCGTCCTGCATCAGTGTCCAGTACTGTCACTTTGCCAGTAATTGGGTCTAGTACCATGCCTTCGTGCCAGCTGAGTTTTAGGGTGACATGTGGCACCTTTCTCCCCGTCTACATCTACTTTATGTGGAAACGGGCCGTTCGAAAAGCCGCCATGAGAGCTTCCATGTTGACACCCCCTACAAAGTTAGACGGTGTCTTTCTTGGACTGACCCTCTCCTACCTGTTTTGGGCGGACTCCTTTTGCTGAGGTCGGGGGACGTGGAACGTAACCCTGGCCCCCCTGCACCCCCTCCTGAGAAGGACAACTCTGGGACGCTGAAGGCCATGCTGACCAGCACCAGGCGCGACACCAGGAGCAGGGTAGGATCTGCTTCCGCAGACCGGGCGCAGGCGACCACCTCTTCCTCCTCAACGCGGGACCCCCCTCAAGAAGAACCATCAAGAGCAGAGTTGATGGATGTTCTGCAGAACGTACTGTCCACCATGAACTGTAAGTTTGACAATGTTGATAAGAAGTTTGACGATCTTGGAGAGAAGTGTTCGGCCCTGCAGTCTGATGTGAGAAATTTGAGAGATGAGGTGGCGGATTTGAAAAAAGAAAATGAAGATCTGGTCAGAGCTAACGCTGATCTCCTGAGTAGGGTTGAGCAGTTAGAAAGAAAGACTGATGATCTAGAGGGGAGGTCAAAACGCAATAATCTGATTTTTTATGGCATACCTAGGGACCAGAACGAGACAAACGATGACTGTGAAGGGAAAGTACACACTATGTTGACTGATAAGCTAAACGTGACTAAGAAGGTAGAGTTCGACAGGATTCACAGACTTAGTGCCAAACCTGACTCTCCCATCATTGCTTGCTGTACCTTTTACAAGGATAAAGTTAACATTCTGAAAGGAAAGAAAAACCTGAAAGGCAGCAATGTCTTTGTGGGAGAAGACTTCTCCTCCAAGGTCAGGGAGATCAGGCGTGGTCTTTCACCACACTTGAAAAGAGCAAGAGCGGACGGGAAGAGAGCCACCATGATCTATGATCATTTAGTGATCGACGGAAAATCATATTTCCTTGATGGACATGGAGGGCTCAAGGACTCTAGATAGGGGTTTGGCCGGCCAGTTTTTCTTCCTCATGCTGCATTAAAAGTAGAGGGTCAGGAAAATACAAGAACACCGGTAATCTCGCCAACAGCAGTAGGCAGGGACAGTGATGTTCATGTTGACAGTTGCCGGGTGAGTTGCAGTAACCTGCCAGAGCCAGTTGCGGAAATCCCGTGCGTGCATGAGGGAGAGAGCGAGGGAGGGATGGAGAGAGAGTGTACATATAATGAAAACAAACCTTTTTCTTTTTTGTTATGGAATGTTTATGGCATAAAGTCAAAACTTGCCGATCCAGATTTCTTTTCATTTCTTTTTAAGTTTGATTTTGTCTGTCTTGTTGAAACGTTTCTTGATGAGTGGAAGTTTGATCATCTATTTTCTGACTATGATGTGTTCTGCAAACCTGCTGTCAAATTCAGTAGACAGGGGAGAGCATCAGGTGGAATTGTTTGTTTGATTAGGAAAGAGTTATCTCCCTTTGTAAAAGCTATTGATGTCAACCACTCCAATTTTTGTCCATTCATAATTGACAAAAAATTATTTGGAACAGACAAAGATGTTTTGTATTTTTGTTGCTACATTCATCCGGAAAATTCTCCTTTTTACACCTTTTTTGATTGTTGAAAATGGAATCAGTTTACTTGAAGATTGTTTGATAGAATGTTTGTTAAGAAAAGATGTGTATGTCATAATTAATGGAGACTTGAATAGCAGAACATCCAATATTTCTCAGGATTTTTCGGGAAAAAACATTTTTGATAGTCAATGTGATAGTCATTCTCTCAGTATAAATCGTAATTCTGAAGACTGTACATTAAATAATTATGGAAAGCTGATGCTAAATGTATGCACTGCCTTTGATTTGTGTATTCTTAATGGGGTATGTAATGGCGACCTGGAAGGACGCTATACATACATATCTGATTCTGGCTGCAGTGTTGATGATTACTTTATTCTTTCAAGCGATCTTCTTGCTTTGGTATATGACTCATGTAAATTTCAAGTTTTAGACCGCATAGACTCAGATCACATGCCTGTTTCTTTCATTGCTGTTTTTCCGAAGGAAAATGTTGTTGTCAATAATGAACAAGTAAATCATGTTATAGAGAAACTTGTATGGAATAATGATTGTGCTAATCGATTTCAAGAACTATTATGTAGCGTAGATGTTGTTAGAAAAATTGAAAATGCCATAGATATGATACAATCCGACGTAAATGAAGCTTTGAACATGTTTAATGAGTGTGTAAAGGAAAGTGCTAAGTGTATGAAGAAGCATATACGTGTCAATAGAAATCACAGATGTGATGATTGGTATGATAAAGAGTGCCGAATTAGTAAACTAAAAGCTAGAAAATTATTAAGAATTAGCTGTCGTACTCATGATCCACAAGATAGAGTGGCTTATTGTATTGCAAGGCGAGAATACAAAAAATTGTTAAAAAGAAAGGAGAAAGAGTATAATAAGTTCTTAATAGATAAGTTGATTTCCTCAGTTAAATGCCAAAAAGACTTCTGGGAGACTGTTCGGAAAGTATCTTTCAAAAGAAAACAACCGAAGAATAAGATAACTAGCGATATTTGGTTTCATCATTTCCAAAATTTGTTAGAACAGAATGTTAGTGACAGTGTTAATGAAGAAGTGGTGGATGCTGATGTAGATAGTTCATTTAATCGTCCAATATCCATGGAAGAGGTTACTTTAGCTATTAGAAAACTAAAAAATGGCAAGTCAGCTGGCCCGGATGGTCTTATTGGAGAATTATTTAAACACGCAACACAGCAGGCTGTGCTATTTTTTCATAAATTATTTAATAAGTTATTTAATGAGGGCTTGTACCCTGATAATTGGTGTGAATCAATTATTTTGCCTATATTTAAAAAAGGAGATGTGGACAATCCCAATAATTATAGAGAATTTCCCTTAGTGACATTAGCAGTAAACTATTTGGAATGATTATTAATAGGAGAATACAAGAATGGGTTGATGAGAATAATATAACCGGGGAACAGCAAGCAGGATTCAAAAAGGGTTATTCGACCGTGGATCACATGTTTACTTTGTTGGCACTTATCCAAAAGCAGTTTTCTCGTAATCGTAAGCTATATGTTGCTTTTATAGATTTCCAAAAGGCATTTGATTCAATCAATAGAAATATACTTTGGCCAATACTACAAAAAAATGGTATATGCGGTAAACTCTATAGGTGTATTAAAAGCATGTATAATGTTGTCAGAGCTAGAGTCCGTTGTGGAGGTAAACTGACAGATTTTATTAACTGTACAGCTGGGGTCAGACAAGGAGATGCATGTAGTCCAGTTTTATTTTCTTTGTTTATAAATGAACTAGCTATAGAAGTTATCAATAATGGTAGACATGGTGCCTTGTTGTCTCTTGATACCTTAGAGTTGTTTATTCTCTTATTAGCTGATGATATTATTTTGATATCAGAAACGCCTGTCGGTCTGCAGACTCAGTTGAATAATTTACGACGTGCTGCTGGTACACTTCAATTAAAAGTTAATATGTCAAAAAGTAATATCATTGTGTTTCGTAAGGGGGGCTATCTTGGTGCAAGGGAAAGATGGGTTTATGATGATGTTAATATGCCAGTTGTTAATGCATACAAGTATTTAGGTATAATGTTTTCTACACGGTTGAGTTTCACAGGTGCTTGTAAAGATTTGGCAAGTAGGGCAAAGAATGCTTTACTATGTATTATGAAAAAGTTGTATGTTTTGAATAATACATCCTTTAAGGTATTCATCAAGTTATTCGATACCCAAGTACAGCCCGTTGTACTTTACGGCTCTGAATTATGGGGCTTAGACAAAGCTGCAACTTGTTGTGAATCTGTTCATTTATTTGCTCTAAAAAAGTTTCTTGGTGTAAACAGACGTACGCCGAATGATATGATATACGGAGAAACTAATCGCTACCCAATATCTGTTGTATCTGCTGTTAATTGCATTCGATATTGGCTTAAGTTATTGCAAATGTGTAACGATAGAATTCCTAGAAAAGCCTACAATATGCTTCTAGATATGGACTCTAAAGGTAAAAATAACTGGGCCTCCAAAGTTCGTATTTGTTTGACAGAATATGGGTTTGGATATGCCTGGCTAAATCAGGGAGTGGGAAATGTCAAAGCATTTATAAGTATTTTTAGACAACGATTAATAGATTGTACATGGCAAAAATGGTCTGACCATATTCACAATAGTGATAGATTTAGTTTCTATACCAATTTTTGCAGTGTGCATGATTTGAAACCATATTTGACCGCTAATATTGATAGACATTTACAGTATGTTACAACACGGTTTCGATTAGGAATATCAGAATTAAAAGTGCACCTTTATAGATACAGAATGGCTAACAACGAGGATCTGATTTATCCATTATGTAACGTAGCACAAGAAGATGAAATACATTTTGTTCTTTGCTGTCCAGTTCTTAATGGTATTCGTGAAAAGTTCACCAAACCTAAGTATTATAATCAACCGTGTTTATTTAAATTGTGTTTATTAATGTCTTCTCAATCAGTTGAAGTTGTTAGAGGTCTTTCAATGTTTCTTTCAAAAGCATACAAGTTCAGAGAAACTGCCACATCTTAAGAATTTTGTTTGTATCACCATTGTTATGTCTTTATTAAGTCATAACTAGCGCTGCTTCAATATTCTCTTGTTGTTCACATTCCCCTCATAAGGGGCCTTGGCCTAAATGAAATTAAACGGGATTCTGAATTCCGAATCCGAATTCCGAATTCTCTCTCTCTCTCTCTCTCTCTCTCTCTCTCTCTCTCTCTCTCTCTCTCTCTCTCTCACTCACTCACTCACTCTCCTCTGTCCGTCAATTTGTCTGTCTGTCTCTCTGTCTCTCTTTTTCTGTCTCTGTCTCTGTTTCTCTCTGCCAGTCTGTCTGTCTGTCTGTCTGTCTGTCTGTCTCTCTCTCTCTCTCTCTCTCTCTCTCTCTCTCTCTCTCTCTCTCTCTCTCTCTCCCCTACTCATGCACACACACGCGCGCGCGCGCGCAACCACACACACACACACACACACACACACACACACACACACACACACTGCCTCCGCATCCTCTGCCCCCGGTCTTTAAAGACAAGAAGTAGGCTTGAAACAGCAGCCCAGGCACCCACTCACAAGACGAAGCATGGCGGAATCAGGTGATATGGAACACAGCGAGCAGACTGACACAGAGAACACATCACATAGAGAACACATCACACAGAAAACACATCACACAGAGAACACATCACAGAAAACACACACAGAGAACACATCACACAGAGAACACATCGCAGAGAACACATCACAGAGAGAACACATTACACAGAGAACACATCACACAGAGAACACATCACAGAGAACACATCACAGAGATCGCATCACACCAAACAGCAACAGGCACACCAAAGGTGTACCATGCATCTCACAGGCTGTCACAAGCAAAGAATAATAATAATAATAATAATAATAAAAAGAAAGAAGAGAAAGAAAGGAAAAAGAAAAAAAAGGAAAAAAAGAAAAGAAGATTGGCTACCTGGTTGTTGTACATATAGATGACAAGACCTCGGATAAAATGATAACAACTGTCACAAGCAAAGAAACGAAAAGAAAAAGAAAGAATGAAACCAAAGAAAGAAAGAAAAAGGAGAAAAAAAAACCAGAAACGAAAGAAAGGAAGAAAGAAAAAGATTATAAAAAAAAACGAGAGAGACGGGCTGTTGTTGCCAGAGATAAATGACAGGACATCAGATGAAATAGTAAGTTTGGAAATGATGTGTGTCCGCCCTCATCTCTGCTCTGACAGAATGGTGTTGGTCGGGGAGTCGTGGTAAGATGCACGCCCGTAGCAGCAGCGCTTATGGCCCTTGACAAACACACATTGCAGGGGAGTTCACTCATTTCAGAAAATCGAAGTTGTTTTTTCTTGCTCTGCTTTCAGCTTGGGGGAAAAAAAACCCATCGTTTGAGGTGAGTGAATGCGTATGATTTTGTGTCCTCTGCGTGTGTGTGTGTGTGTGTGTGTGTGTGTGTGTGTGTGTGTGTGTGTGTGTGTGTGTGTGTGTGGGCGGGCGCGCGCGCGCGCGCGTGCGTGCGTGTGTGTGTTCTTGAAAACCTTTGTGACCATTTCAAATTAAATTAAAAGTTTTTGGTATGATTATTCTGTTAAAACACATGCAAATTTCAAATTCATGCAATCAAGAACACATTTCGCAAAATGAATTATGTAGGTCCTCATTGCCTAGGGTTCCTCTTGGGCATAGTTTATGCAAATTGGAGCCTGCACGTCTTTTTGATAGCTGTTCTGTAAGCTTCAGCTTCAGCACTCTCTCTCTCTCTCTCTCTCTCTCTCTCTCTCTCTCTCTCTCTCTCTCTCTCTAGTCATGCTTAGTTAGTCCCTTAGCGGGGCAAGGGCCGGATGAAAAAAGCATCTGTTTGCTTATCTGTTACCCTTGGAAATAAAGATTAGTATCATCATCATCATCATCATCATCATCATCATCATCTCTCTCTCTCTCTCTCTCT
>CM065733.1:21218531-21221031 GCA_033310375.1 Conus canariensis | reverse complement strand
AGAGAGAGGTGGGGAATGGAATGATGGGGGTGGAAAGAGACGAGGGTGGACCAAGGGGTGGGTGGTGGGTGGGGGACTGAGGGAGGGAGAGCGAAACTGAGAGAGGAGGGGTAGAACGAGGGAAGAAAAGTGGTGAGGCAGAGGAGAGGGAGGGGTAGGGGGCAGGGGTGGAGGAGGGAGGCTGAGACGAAGCCAGAAAGCGGGTTACTAACCCCCCCCCCCCCCCCCCCCCCCCCCCCCCCCCCCCCCCCCCCCCCCCCCCCCCCCCCCCCCCCCCCCCCCCCCCCCCCCTAATAAGGAAAAAAAAAAACCGGCTGGCGCTTGACTTTGGAGCGGGTAAACGAAGTAGCTTTCAACCTATTATAGAAAACAGACCCTCCCCCCCCCCCCGCCTCCCCCCCCCCCTCCCCCTCACACACACACACATCTCTTCTACACTGTGTCTCGGGGGCACCGCGTGTTTTTGCTGAGACTTAGTTAAGCGCTTGGTTGGAAACAATCATCATTCGTTGCTGAAACGTTTCATCGCCGTCGTTAAGATTACTAAATGGTCTTCCATGATCAAACGTTTTCCATCAGAAGTGATTGAGAGTAACATATAGAGGGATTTCAGTCTTCAAACTCGCGGTTCTTAAAACAGATATTTTTTTTCCACACTGTCTCTGTCTCTCTGTCTCTGTCTCTCTCTCTCTGTATCTCGCTCCCTCTCCCTCTCTCTCTCCTCCCTCTCTCGCTCTCTCCTTCCCTGCCTCCCTCCCTCTCTCTCTCTCTCTCTCCCTCCCTCTCTCTCTCTCTCTCTCTCTCTCTCTGTCTCTGTCCCTTGTCAAGTAGCTTTCAAACTATTTATCAGAACTAACTAGCTTCCCCCACACCCATCTCTGCTATTGCCTGGGCACCACGTGCAGGTCAGGAAGGTCAGGCGCTGATTCCCCAACAATCAGTTGCCGCCTGAAGACAATTCATCGCCCCCTGAATTGTCAGGAAGGTACGGCGCTGGTTCCCAACACATCAGTTTCCGCCTGACGACAATTCATCGCCCCGTAAGTTGACTGATTGTCAGGGAAGGTCAGGCGCTGGTTCCCAACAATCATTTCCGCCCGGAGACTCGCTTCCGTAAGATGACTGATTGTCCTCCTTTAACAACCGTTTTAGATTAAAGCAGAAATGAGTGAGAGCACAGATTCAGGAGAATTCAGTGTTGACAAACGCAATTTGAAAACATGTATTTTTTATTTGGAAAAAAAATTCTCTCTCTGTCTCTCTGCTCTTCTGTGTTTGTGTGTTCTGTCTCTCTGTCTCTCTCTCCTCTCTCTCCTCTCTCTTTCCTCTCTCTTTTCCCCTCCCTCTCTCTACTAAGTCCGTCTGTTTCTCTCTCTACTCTATCTCCCCCTTCGCTGCTGTCTGTCTGTTTGTCGTCTCTCTTTTCTTTTTCTCTATCCTCTGTCTCTGTCTCCTCTCTGTCTTCTCTCCTCTCTCTCTCTCTCTCTCTCTCTCTCTCTTTTCCCTCTCTCACAAAAAGCCGTGGGCTTTATAGCACAGAAGTGAAAGCGAACACTGTGGTCATCTTAACCTCCGGCACGGTGGTAGCCAGGTGTCCCTGAGGGGTCTGGGGGTCCTGCTGCCAGCCATAACCCCGGCACTGATTTGGGGGGCCAGGTGTCGGTGGATGGTTTGGGCCCGTGTCAGGGTGTCTGGGTCGCTGCCACCTAACCTCCGGGGGTGGTGGGGGGTGTCGAAGGTCTGGGTCTGCTTCCACCCAAACCCCGGCACTGGTGGGGCCAGGTGTTAGTTCTGGGCGCTGCCACCATAAACCTCCGGATTGGTGGGCCAGGTGTCTGGGGGTCTGGCTCTCCCCCCAAGCCAAACCCCGGGGACTGATGGCGGCCAGGTGTCAAGTGGCGGTCTGCTGCCACCCTAACCTCCCACTGGTGGTGGCCAGGTGTTAGTGGTCTGGGTCTGCTGCCAGCCATAACCTCCGGCACGAGGCGGCCAGGTGGGCTGAGGGTTTTGGCTCCCTCAGCCATAACCTCCGGCAACTGATGGTGCCAGGTATCAGAGGGGTCTGGGTCTGCTGCCAGGGCCGCCCGCGTCAAAGGAACCACTGAAAAAGCCAAACATCGCCTTCGACATCATAACTTGTATACTGTGTGGGGTGTGTGGGTGCGGCGCGGTTTTTGTGGTGTGGATGTGGTGTGCGTGCGTGCGTGCGTGCGTGTGTGCGTGCTTGTGTGTTTGGTTGGGTGTGTTGCGTGCATGCGGGTGTGTGTATGTGTGTGTGTGCCCGCATGCGGGAGAAAACAAAATCAGGCAAACATTCCTACGTCAACAACTAGAATAGTCCAAAGTTTTTAAAACTTAAAGGAAACAGGAAGGATGTCAGAATGGGTTAGGGAAAAAGGAGGGAGACGGGAGGAAGGAGGGGGGGGGGGGTGGGAGAGGGCCGACGAGCAAAGGGGTTAAACATAAATATTTCCCCATTTACCAGCTGCACGGGCGACCA
>CM065733.1:21174333-21211833 GCA_033310375.1 Conus canariensis | reverse complement strand
TGTATCAGCTGTCTGTTCAGAAGACGACGCCGAGTAACTAGATAACAACTAGTGCGGTATTCATCGTTGCAATGTCACCGCCGAGCTGCTGAACTCCTGAAACCGCTGATCAGAGATATACCACTCCCCACCCCACTCAGCTCCCACGGGCCCATCTCCTTGCGCCAAACCCACCCCTCTTCGCATCTTCTCCCCCTCGCCCCCCTAAAACAAACAAACAAACAAACAAGCAAACAAAACCGAAGCAAACAAAACAAAGATTAAAAAAATCACTAAGAAACCAATATCACTGAACAAAAATCCAGCTCACGACAATGAACTGACACTTATCAACCCGTCGAAAAAGGAGGAACGAAAGAAACAAACAAACAAACGAACAAAGAAAACAAAAACCAACAAAAAACAAATCAATAAAAACTCACACAAACTCAGCACTCGAAAGGGTAGTTAGTGGTGGTCGCGGTCGCAAGCAGCAAGGTAAGCAAGTAAACAAGTGAACAAAGTAAGTAAGTAAGTAAACAAACAAACAAGCTAATAAGCAAGCAACTCCTTCAGCGACACAACACGCTCGGCACACGTCTCTTCACAATCACCATCACCAAGCACTGTCGATCTCTGAAGAAGTTCCTGCCTTCCCCCCCCCCCCCCTCCCAGTCCCTTCCCTTACCTATCCAATCACCATGAAGGCGAGAAGACAAAGAAGAAGATATCCATTCGTCCGCTCTCTCACAATCTGTCCAGCTACTGCGACGAAGTCCGGATAATAGCGACAAGGGAGAGAGAGAGAGAGAGAGGGAAAGGAAAGAGAGGAAGGGAGGGGGATGGGAGGCCTGGGGGGGGGAGGGAGGTGGGGGGTGATCAAGAGTGACGGCCGGTCAGTGAGTGAGTAGTGTAGCGTAGCGTAGTGGTGTGTGTGTGTGTGTGTGTGTGTGTGTGTGTGTGTGTGGGGTGTGTGTGTGTGTGTGTGTGTGTGTCTTGGGGTCTCTCTCAACCTCTCGCGTTGTGGGGTGGTGGTGGTCGGTGGTCGTGATGGTGGGGTGACGGGGTTGGCTGTTGGTGGTGGCTCTGTCTGTGTGTGTGTGTGTGTGTGGGGAGGGGGGGGGAGGGGCGAGGGGTTGAGTGACCCGCGCGCGCGCACGCACGGCGCTTTAGCGGCTGTCTCCTTGGTGTGTGTGGTGTGTGAGAGAGAGACGTACAGAGGGGACGAGCTGGCAGTGTCCACTTGGGTTTGACGAGTGCCCTCGCATGCGGACTCTCTCTCTCTCTCTCTCTCTCTGCGTGTGCGTGTGTGCGTGCGTGCGCGCTCGTGTATGTGTGCATATACTTGGACACGTACGTGTGTGTGACTATGATTCCTTCTGTCTGTCTGTCTGCCTGCACGTTTATCTGTGTGTCTGCCCATTTGTCTGTCCGTCCGTTCTTCTCTCTCTCTCCCCAAAATTCTGAAAACTTGGCCATCTACAGAAGATTTAGAGTCGGATTCCTCAATATTTATCACTTAAAAAGTAAAATCTGATTTTTCACATATATTAAAAATTGCTGCTGAACATTTCTACATTTTTTGGCTTCGCCGAATCACGTCTAACATAATACATTCTAGATTCTAAACTTTCCAAGGTATAATTTATCGACAGTGATGCTGAGAATCCAAAAGAGACAGATCCGGAATTCTACAATGTCAATTTTAAAGGGGCTGAATCTCGTGACTATAGAGACATTGAGTCTACATAGACACAACTTAATTTGATACATACAAACCCCTCCGTCTACGTCTTATACACTGAAATCCGGCCGAACGTATCAGTTAACTTGGCGTTTCTTCTTTCTTTTTCTTTTTTGATGAGCTGAAACTGTTTAGTGATTTTATCACTGATTTTGCTAAAACATGACAAAATGTTGATCCATTGTTCTAATTCATTTCAATTTGTCCAGTTAATCAATACACCTGCAAGGGGTAACACCTGCTCTTAACGGTCGTCTGTACACCCTTTTTCCTTCTTTTCTTTGGCGTTCGACAGCTACGCACTCAAGGTCTAAGTCCGAGGGATGCCACAAAATCGGACGTCCGCCGAAGATCGGCTGCCGTCCCCCAGAGCTTGGTGTTGAGGTCCGCATCCCCGGGCCAAGACTGATGCCGCGTCTCCTCGTGCAGGGGGCAGTCTTGGAGAATATGGGATGGGGTCTGGAGAGAAAGATAATATGTCTGTTCTTGATCAGCAATCTTATTTTGCCCGCAAACCCCACTTTTCACATAATCAAATTTTCTCAACCAAAAAAAAATAGCTAAAAATCTACAAAATTAAACAAATCTAATTGCGTGAAAAGGGGGGTTTGCGGGCAAAATAATTTTCCTGCTCTAGAACCGCACATTTTATCTTTCTCTCTGATTAACTAACAGGCACTGTGTTTGGTGGGACAACTTGCAACTCTTCGCGAACAAACGATCTTTTAGGGGCAGGCTTTTTGGACGTAGTAGCACCGCTAGAAGAGAGAGTTTCTCTTAAATAATACACAGGAGGGGTTGTTTTCATAATTCTTTCAACTTCATATACATCTACGCTCCATATAGGGTCTGTGGCTCTAATTCTAACATCGCCCTCCGCCTCTCCAGGCGCATACAAGTATCTTACTTTTAGTCCAAACGGCAAGAGTTTTTGATTACTTTGGATGTCTTCAGTAATGCTAATTTTTTTTAATTTGATCGCGTTCACTGGCTTAAGGCCTGTTGCTTTAAATTCTTCATTGTTCATGGCGCGTAAGACTGCCGGCAATCTCCTGACCCATTCTGTGTTGCGTGTTTTGTCCATAAGGTCTCTATGATATTGATAGGTAAACAGACGCTCAGCTAGATTCTTATTAAAGTTTTCTACTAGAGCCTGGGAGCGATGGTTGCCTGGAATTCCTCTCTTAACTGTAACCCGATGTCTTAAAAACAACTGGTTTACAGCTCCTTTAAACTCTTTCCCATCATCAACCTGGATCAACCTAGGATACTTTAATGGACCTCGCATGTATATTTGTTGTAAAGCCACAGCCACAGCAGTTGAGCTTTTATCTGTTAAAGGCTCAGCGTCTTTATACCTTGAAGCCATATCAACAACAGTCAGAGCATACTTAAACTTTTTTCTTCTAACTTTGTCATGTGGAAGATACAACAAGTCCATCTGGTAGGTGTCATTAGGAACTGAGTTAACAAATCGAGGCCTTATTATTCTTTTTGGGGCGGGCAGATATATTTGCCAGATCGCTTGTTTTGAAAGCCAGTCTTTCGCCTCTGATTCAGACACCCTAGCAGCTTTACTCAGTTTATCAATAGCGGCCTTTCCTTTCCAATACCCTCCAGGAGAATAATATATTTTGTACTTTGTATCGTCCATAAGAAGGGACTGTTTTTATTACATTTTTAACAATGTTTTTAGATTGAATATGCAAGAAGAAAGATTGCTCCCATAGCACCTATAATAAAGCCTATTTCTACCATTTTCTGATCCTCAGATGGTTCATAAAAGTTAGACAGTTCTGGCGGCGACGATGTTAGAAACTTCTTTCCTGTCACTAAGTAATATTCATTCATTGCGTCATCAACGTCTGTAAATGTGTGCTCTGCATGTCCCTGTTCTCTTAACTTTTTATTAATAAAGTCTAAGTGAGCAATTCTCCTTTTCTCGTAAGCGTCTTTTGCCTTAGCTAAATCTTCCATTGCCTTGTTATAACGTTCTCTCTCTTCATCAGACCGCAATTTACTAAACATATAATTGCTGCCAGAGAAAGCCAATGCATTAACAATAGCCCCGCCCACCATCAGAACTATTCCAGACATCTTTTTTATAAATGAATGAATATTTTTTAGAATGAATTTTTTTAGAATGAATCTTTTTTTTATAAATCAATCTTTTTTATAAATCAATCTTTCTATGCATTGATGTTTTCTGGGATAATCCCCTGTGCAACAAGAAAGTCTTTTGAGGCAATCCCTGCCGTTATTACAGCTATAACCTTAACAACATCCTCAATGTCTAACCTTCCTAGATCAGCCGGCCTCATTTTAAACATGTTTTTTAATCAGATAATCTTTTGTTGCCAGAGCTAAAAATAAGGTTGTAACTAGTTTCGGCGAATCTTCTATCTTTCCCATGTTGGGTGGTTTTATTCTTAACAAACATTTTGCTAGGGTTGAATAAACTATAACACCGACAATGGGCACTGCATAATTAACCAGCGTTAAACTCATGGTTTTATTATTTTTATTGTTTTTAAAAAGAGTTTAAAAATGGATTGCGACGAGCTATTAAAGTGTGAGGAGGCAGCAGACCTCTGTCATAAAGAAAGATTATACTCTCTGGCTGCGTGCGGGAAAACCAGGCAGTATTTAGGCGTTGAACTAAGTATCGAACAGATTCAGCAATTGTCTACATCAGACGTTGAGAAGTATTACGCCAGGTACGAAGCACAGCTAGGATAAAAAAATGGTTAGATCGGTGGGGCAGACAATGATTAGTTTATATGCTAAGTTAATAGGCAAGATAGCGCCGATTGATTCAGAAGAAGATTTAAAATATGACTTAACACAAGATCCGGTTTTAACCAAGTCCCTAGAATCTCTTGCATGTGACATGTATTATAGATTTGGGACGTTGCTATGCCCATTCATCATGGGATTAATTACTTTCAATCATATTAATTTTAATCATATTAATTTTAATCAGACTAAAAAAAATGAGCGAGCAGGAGAAGAATGTCCCACAGGAGCAGAATGCCCCACAAGTGAATTCTCCACAAGTGAATTTACAGGCGAGTGCCCCACAAGTGAATCCGCAACTGAGTGTCCCGCAAGTGAGTGTCCCGCAGGTGAGTAGTGTTACTAAGTCTAAAAATCCTGGACGTGTTGAGGCCGGTCGTAAACTAGCTGAATACAACAGACTGCAAAAAGCAAACCAAGCAGCAAAACAAAAATTATTAGATAGTAATACAACATCAGCACCAGCACCGCCGCCGCCGCCAACAACACAATCAAACTATAAGATGTATTATTATGTACTGGGGAGTATTGTTGTTGGTGGAGGGCTTTTAGCATACAAGCGCCTAAAGCCATACTTAGCAACAAAGTCACAAACCCCCACAAAAACAGTAAAAGAACCAGCTTCTGCAAAAAAAGTACAACCTCCTGCTGTAGACCCATTTTTAATAAATTAGTTTTTTAAATGTGTTGTTAAGTACTGGTTAAGTGCAAGTTAAGTACTGGTTAAGTACAAGCTAAGTACTGGTTAAGTGCAAGTTAAGTACTGGTTAAGTACAAGCTAAGTACTGGTTAAGTACAAGCTAAGTACTGATTAAGTCAGTTATAACAAGTTAAGTGTAAGTAAAGCGCAAGTTAAGTGCAAGTTAAGTACAAGTTAAGTACAAGTCATGTTAAGTACTAGTTAAGTTCTTAAGTAAAGTACTAGTTAAGTACTAGTTAAGTCGGTCAAGTCGATTCTCCAGTGGTCTGTAGCGTATGAAAACTCGGGGTTAACAGAAGTTCGCTTGCTATTGGTAGAGTCTAGCGACTTCTTATTAACAGCGGTTGTGTTTACTTGATGAAGAGTAGAGCGCAGATTAACATTTGTGTGATTAAATACTTTGCGTTCAAAGAGAGCCTGCTTGTAGTCGTCGTGACTTATTTTTTTTTGACAACTTCTTTACCTATGCCCTTAGCTTTCTTCATTACAGAAGTCTGGGTAGCAATACTATACATCTTTGCCTGTAAGCCAACATATTCTTGTATAATTGTCCCATTAAGTTCATCCTTCATCTTTCCAATCACTTTCTTGTTCACAGTGAATGTAAAGGCGAATCTTTGGATAGTCCATGTGTATACCACCCATCAGCTCCTTTAGCTACCTCTATTTCCATGTCTTTGTAAAAGTCTTCGTTGGGATGTCCAAATAAAACTATCAGTGTCTGTGTAAAGGACATTTGATTCTGGGTACAGCGGCTTAAAGTAGTCGTATAGAAATTCTAGCATTAATAACTTTGACAGCTCTAGCACGGCAAATCCGATAAACACCGGCTTGTCCAACTTCACATTCTGTTTCTTCATCATAATACCAACCAGGTTGTCGCTAAACCGTCTAAAGTCTTGGTAGTTAGGTTTAGAGGTCAGCTTGATTGCTTGTTTTTCTGTTGTAACTAATCTTACATCTTTACGATTGTGTACGTTCTCCATGGTTTTGCCAAAACAGCTGTTGTTCATTAGTTTAAAAAAGTCTTTTTCTGAAGCGTCTGTGGCCTTAGTTCTAAGGTCGGTGTTCTTCATGATGTATGGCCTCATGAAAGGCTCTTGGTCGAAAGTAATTATTCTGTGAACGGCTCTTAGTTTTAACCCGTGTCTTAAGTAAAATTGTAACAGCCGGTAATGACAAACATATTTAGTTTTGTGTCGAAGATTAGGCACGAGTTTGGGCGGTTCGGTGGGACTCATCTTTAATCTTTCTGCGGCTAAGGGGAAATCATTATGGAGGTCATGTAATTCTTTAGGATAATCTAAGTCTACTTCTAAGATTAATCCTATTGGATTATCAGGTGTAAGCTGTGACAATAGTCCTACCACCCGATCAACCTCATGAGGCCCATTTATCATTTTGAAGTTTCTCAATGGCAGTGTCTGGCTCATGGCCCACCCATACAGATTGTTGGCGTCTAAATACATTAGATAGTTGGATGGCTTAGTTGGATCATAATCGGCTAAATACTTGTTGTTGGCTCTGCGGTAAGGATGACAGGCCATCTAATGCCTCCTCTCAGCCCATCCTCAATCATCTGGAGTGTATCCAGATCAGATATTAAGTCAATCTCGACGTTTGTATACTTCAAGAATGCATCCCAAGAAAGGCCCGGGGAAGAGATGTACTGTGACGAATCCAGACCGTAGTGTTTCATGCATGCGGATCTGTAATTCTGAAAGACGTCAGCTAATAAACACACGTCGGCCAATAAATATTGATCGTGATAGTCGCCCATCGTCTTGCAGTGTAATTCTGTCCAGGCTTTCTGTGCGTATTCATAGTCGGCGTCAGATATGCCTCCGCCTCTAAGACGGCTGTAAAAGTCTTCCTTTGCTGGCAGCGCCGGCTCGTCAAACCTCTCCCACGAGTCCATGTATTCATAAGGATAGACGCCTTTACGGACTAAAGATGGGTCGAAATATTTTTTAGTGATTGGATAGTCTTGCAGAGATCCCGCCAATTTGTCTAAGCTCCCCATCAGGTGCTGGGCAGAGTCATAGAAGGACAAGTCAATAGTAAAGAACATGTACTTTTCTGATGACTGTGTAATACAGCTAATCCTCTTACATTCAGAAGTCACTGCTTGCATGATAAAGTGAGAATCGTAGCCCCGTAAGTTATGAAAGAAGATTGGCAGTTTCCATGTCTTGGGGTCAACCTTAAGTTGAAGATTACAGATATTATGCGCTGCCCCTCTGAATTTGCCAGTAATGTGATCGTGGTCTCTTACGGCATCGCCTGATAGTTCTCTGTTGCGTATCCAGCAGTGGGTGGCTGATTTATAACGTTCTTCATCTTCGGGGGTCATCTTAATGCCTGAAAGGTTCAGCCGATTGGAAAATTGATTGCGAGGATTTTCATCTGCTTCAAAAATCGATTAGCTGCGTCGGGACCTCTGTAAATCTCCGGCTGTGTGTGTCCGCCATCTGACAGAACAACGACGAATGCATAAGAACAGATCTGAGACGGGACAATGTGGTTGTTTTTTGTTGTGTCCGTTCTTGAGGGCCATCGCACTGCGGCAAGATTGCTTCAAAGTCAGCATAAACTACGTATGGGCTCATTTGCATTTTTCGTACATTCTTAAAACTAACTTTAGACCCGGGCGGGGGCGTAAGAAGTACGGTTTTACAGTCTACAATACTTTTACAATGTTTCTTATGTTCAGCAGCTGCCTCTATAGATGGAATTCTGACCAAACATCTTCTACAGAGCTCCTGTTTAGCTGTATTGTTTGTAGTATAGGCCATAAGTCTGCTAATTGATCTGATTAATACATAATGGCTCTTGGAACCGTCTGTAAACAGAATCAAGTCGACATGATTCTCAAGTGATTCGCCTAAAGGGGGAGCTTTGGGAGAGATCCTTAGAGGGACTAGATTGTCTACTACAGACCATGTGTATACGCTCACGGTTATTGGTTTGTTTTGCTCTTCAAACTGAGATATACTTTCTATACTCACTGGAAAGGTTATGTTATCAAAGTTCAGGCTATCTTTATACTGCCAATAATTAGAAACTCTGTTTGCATTATTTTTAACTGGGTGTAAGTGCGCCAAAACGCACCAATGAAACATAAGTTATCTGAATTATGTATGTTTAAGACTGCTCGTTTAAGAACTAACTCTCTCGGGAGAGGAATGTAAGAATTGCCGACTATAGGATAGAACTTTACTTGTCTTAATTTGATTTCAATGACTGTTCCTTTAGACCAACCGGAGCCGCGCATTTTCGCTTCTTCAATCGCCTGATTAAACTGTGTGAGCATGTAATCAGCCCAGTCAGAATTAAAGTCGCGATAACTCGTTATTTCTCCCTGTCTAGTTGAAACCCAGACTAGTATACTACTATCATCGAGGGTTATATATTCAATCTTAATGGCCAACACTTTCACTGGCGGGTCAATTTGAAGAGACTCTGGGATTTTAGAAATAGCATGCGTCACGCTTTCGCGAATGTTTATAGGGTTAATAATGCCCATGTCTAGTACTCTGTTCATATTGCCCGACGGTTTGGCATCCATCGCTTTTGTGATCGTCATTTTTAAGATCAAATAAATAGGTAATACAAAAAAAATAAATACTAAAATTTAGCTAATATTTACTAATTTGAGGTAATACAAAAAATACTAAAATTTAGTTAAATTGAATAGCTACTCCTTCAGGGTTAGTAAAAATAGACAATTCAACGCCATCAGGAGCCATAATATTAACTAAAATTGCAATACACTTTATAACTGGGTTGGGCCAAGAATTTGGCATTTTACTGATTAAGTCGGTTACACTTTCACGAATATCTGTGTGCTCAAAAAGATCCGCAATTAATTCGCCAAACTTGTTTCTTAACTCTTCTTCATTAACCCCCGCTCCATCATTAACTCTAAGGCGCAGCATATATTTTTAAGCTCTGTAACTACTTTGGTCGTCATTTTTAAGATCAAATATATAAGTAATACAATAATTAAACCAGGCTCGTTTTTGGGTTTGCAAGGTTCTGCTTTGCAATGTTCTTTCTGATTGCCTCAGCGTCTACCTGCTGTGAAGTAAAAGTCTTTCTCCATTTCTTTTGGAGGTCGATCTTTTGGCGTCTGTAATCATCACCGTCAGCCATGGCTCGTTTAAATTCTTCGTCTGTTACTTTTCCATCCAGTAATGTATTGCTTATAATCAGCCTTAATGAATGAAGTTTTGCTGTTGCTAAGGCTACAATGGCGGTGTGCTTTTGTAATTTGGGCGTTAGCTTCTTTAAAACAGCACTTACAATCGTGGACATGGCAACTAAACCCAAACCAACGCTCCCAAAAGCTATGGATATCGGTGTCCCAACTCCAGTAGCTAAAAGAGCGACACTAGACCCAGTGCTTAAGCCGGATACAACCGATGAGCCGGTGATTATATAAGAAAGGACATTTAAAGCTTTAGCATATTTCTTTCTAGTAACCCTATACTTATTTAAGTCACTTTCTATTTCTTCTTCAAGCTCAGTCATGTGCTTTAATCTAAACTGCTGGCCGTCCTCCATTTTAAAAAACAAGATTTTTTTTTTAATCTTGTACACATCTTCTTATTAACCCTTCTGGCAGCACTTCATCAACAGAGTAAAACGCAATAAAATCAACATACTTAATGAAAATAAAATCGAGTACTGTTAGTTTGTCTTTGTCAACCATCACAGTAACTTTGTCAGAAGATACAGAAGTGTTTATTTCATCCCCGTTTTTAGTAATAACAATAACAAGCCTAAGAGGCCCGTCCAAGTTTTCAGACTTTATTTGTACACCTCTGATTAACGTATGCTCTGGCAAACTAGGATCAGACTCCCTTGGAGTAATAAATAAGCGAAAAAGCATCGTCATTTTTCTAGGCAGTGATTCTAGTTTTGGGTTAAACTCTAAGCCGACGGTGTCGCCCCCCACTTCAGCTAAGGACTTCTTTCTCCGCAGCATATATTCAGAGCCCTGCTTAGTTATTTCAATCTGCTTTTTCTGTTGTGTTCCTGGGACTAGGCTAGCAAGAAGGCGTCCTTCATTCAAAGCTTTTCTAAAATTGTATTTCTTATCAAAGTATACATAGGGGCTTCGTAGTTCAAACTTTAAATGCCAGTTAATGTCAGGAAGCAACGCCCAGGCATTCTCTCGTTTATGAAGTTTGTATTCATGTTTGCCAAAATCGTTTGCCCTTAGATTTCTTATCTCTTCCAGGGTAGGATATTGCTGTCGTTTTTTATCTTCAATTTCTATTCGTTTGTAAACGCCATCGTCGGTGTACTCAAATCCATAAACATTTCCTGTCACTCCTATCAGATCAAAGTCAGTTGTGTCTGCTAGATCTTTTAGCTCTACTGCAGCGCATTTAGGAGCTAACTCTGCTTTTGATTCTGGCCCTCGAGACATTCTTTTTAATATAAACAATTTATTATTAAACAATCTATAATGAGCAATCTATAATAAACAATCTGTAATAAACAATCTATAATAAGCAATCTATAATAAACAATTTCTTATAAACAATTTGTTATAAACAAACGTATTGAACTGGCGGGTCAGTCCGTAAGCATAGTTTAGCGTGCTTAGATTTTTCTAGCTGCTCTTTTATTTTTTTTAGTTCATCCTTGTTCCTGATTATATAGTTTTCACTTAAACACTCTTCAAAACTATCCCTGTCCTTAGTATAGAATAAGATGACTGATTTTAACTGCGATCTAAAGTCTTTTAAGACAGCATTGTATTTTTGAGTTAAGAGCCAAACAGAAACTAATGCGTGTCTTCCGCTAAAGGCCAGCTTAGACAGAGTCCTTCTTTTTTTAACAATGTCTTGTTCAGCTGAACAGTCATCAATAATAAACAGCGTTTCAGTTCCCTCAAATAGCCTATAGTAATGTTCTAAACAGTCGCTTAGCTTGTCAGTAGGATCAACTAAAAATATATTCTCGTCTGTCCAAACAAACTGCCTTTCTTTATAAGACTTGTTGTGCTTAATGGTTGTGCAGAATATAACAATGTACTCGTAATGAAATCTGTAGACTGTTTGTAACAAATCAAGCACGAAGACAGTTTTCCCACACCCAGTAATCCCACAAATAAGCGAACAGTGCGGGTCTTTAGGCAAAAAGTTCAAACTATCCATCTGTTTTAATAGGCTATTTCTTTCAGTCTATTTTCTTCAGTGTTTAGCTGGGCGTCATAAACCACAAAAACGTGCATTTGTATCTGACCATTCTCCTCCTTTTCCTTATTAATCTGTATGAGTATGCCATCTGACCCTACCCTTCTTCCGCTCCCGTGCAGTCTGTTGTCATACGTGGATCTAAAATCCAGCCATAGTCCATATTTGTCTGTTAGATAATCTTCGAGTCTTACATCGTGAAGGTGAAGTTTTTTACACACATGATCGGCTGTGGGGCTTGTCTGTCTGCCTCCGGCGAATAACTTTCTTATTTCATCATAGTGTTGGTCGGGTAAAAGTCCAGCTGAATACAGCTGAAAAGGCTTGCCATCTACTGTGCAAGACAGCTGCTCAATTTTTGGGTTGTAAAACACCTCAGATTCTCTCTGAAAAGGAGCTGAGGGTTCAGTAAATAGCAAGAGAACCCCCTTTAGGGACCTTAAAGAATTGCTTATAGCTATTTCCCAGACAGTGTCTTGCTTGTTTTTAATCGCTAGACTGTGGTGTAAAACTCTTTCAAAGTAAACAACCGCCCTACTTTTATACTGATTTAAGATTATTCTAGCTAGTTCAGGGTTAGTAACAACGTCAAAATTAAGAAAGATGTTACTAACAGTGTATTTGGCTAAGGGATCGTCTGATAGAATAACAGACCCGCTGTCATTGAATGTCAGTTCGTAAGTAAGTTTGTCTCTTAGTGCGCCTTGGTAATATGGCTGATGGGTTTTTAACAGTTCAAAATCTAGAGGAATGCAAAATCTGTTCTTAAATGCTCGCGCTATTGCCTGGTCTCCCTCGTCTTCCTTTGCATTGCAGCATTAAGCCTGTGCTTAAGGCCGTTTGGGCTCTGGATTCCTTGAAAGATTTTGTCTTTTCTTTCTGTTCTAGGCAGCCACAGATCAGAATAGAGATTAAAAATGTCTGCGCTACTCAGTGAGAAGACTTCTCTACCCTCCAGTTTAATTACCATATTTTTAATGATGGCCCTGCCCAGGTTAGCAACGACAGTAGCATTAGGATCCGTCGACTCAATATCTATTTTGAATGACAGCCTGGCAGTGCCTGGCATTATAACATCGTCAGGCCCGAGGTCACTAAATCTTACTGTTAATATTTCATTAGGCTCAATTGTTGATGGATTATTTACAACCCGCACAGTCTGTCTTATGCCTTTATGCCGTGAGGTTCCTTCGCTTTTCTGAATGGATCAAGGTCGCAGCCGTATGGGTTCATTTTTTATAAAACAAAAAATAATAAATATATAAATATGTCTGGTGAGGGTGATTATGATGTGATTAGTCCTATTGAAGAAGATGAAGATGAAATAGAGCCGGGTCGTTCATTGCAAGATGAACTTGAGGGAGCAGAAGCACGTCCTTTACTCCCTAGACAGCCTCAAGATGTAGGTTCTTCACTCCTTAGTGCTCGTCAAGAACTTTTAGGAGTAGGCTCTTCACTCCCTAGACAGCGTCACGAACTATTGCAACGACGAATTGAATCATTCTATAAAAAATATAGAACGGGAGCTGCCAGAAATACTTGATCTTAACGATTTTGAAGAAGATGGCGGCCATTTGTATATTAGGACTAGTGAAGGAGGCCGCGTAAGAGTTACTACAAAGCCAAACGCGACCAAGTTTTTAAGTCTAAGTACAATTAGACGAGACCTCCCTGCTGCTGATGCAGAACGATTAAACATTACAAATTTAAGGTCTGATGCTGTTAGACTTTTACAGAAAATGGGGCGGGCGTTGCTAACACGATCTGAAATAGAAATCGCCTCTATTCCAGCGTTAAGTCAAAAAACAGATGAAGCAATAACAGAATTTGAGACGAGTCTTATTGAGGAGACGAGTTTTATTGAGGGGCCAATTGACGGTTCGCCTAGGCAAAGAGAAGGTGAGCTGAGTCCTGAAGAAGAAACAGCTTTAAAATCAATTGATGATCCTCCATTGTCTACGAGTGAACTCAGGGATATTAGAACTGCTTGCGTGAACTCTTGAATATTAAGTCTGCTTTAGCAACTACGAACGAAGAACTAAAAAACAACTTGGCAAAATTTAATGAGCTAAAGAGAGAGATAGACGAAGAAAAAAATAAGCTGGCTGATGCAGATGATAACAATTTAGGACAAGAAGAAAAGGCTAGAATACAGGCGAAAATACAGGATTTAATGAAAGAAAAGGCAAACGTGTTAGCGGCGTTGTATATTAACAGAGAAAAAATAGCAACCCAAATAAGCAGAATCAGAGAAACTATAAACAAAATGATTTATGAAAATACTACGCTAGCAGAAAGAATAAGGACTCTGTTCAGAGAGCAGGGGATTACATAGTTAGATATTAACGGCGTTGGGTTTGCTATCTCTACACTGGTTTATGCATTAACCGGCAGTGCGCCAACAGGGTCAGTAGCGCCTCCAACGCCTCAGCCTGGTAAAAGTTGGATTAGAAAACAATTGCACCATCTGGCAAACTTATTAAAGAAGTTAGCTGCCAAAGCGCTTGGTGCACTGCCTGGCATAATAGGAGGTGTTGTTAGTTGGGTTTTGTCTACAATAGGCAAAGTGGTTGGTTATATGGCTAACCATCTGTGGACTTTGGGGGTGCTGGCCGCCGGTTTAATTTTTAGTAAAATAAAGTATGACCAGTCCAGTAAAAGTTAAAAACACAACAAGGGCCGTCTTTTCGCTAGTGTGTCTGTCGGGGTGAGGCACATCGACGGGTGGGGGGTCGCTTTCTGGGCTGCTTATAACTGGCGGTGGGGGGTCGCTTTCTACAGGTTCTGGGCTAGATACTTTTTTAAAAATGGCTGGCGCGGGCCTTGTGTTTAAGCCTTGATTGTGTCCTAAGTTTTGATCGTCTCCGGCTATGAGGATTTCATTATTATAATTCTGTATCATGCCAATCTGCAGTCTGAGGTCAGAAGGCAGCATGTATAATCCATGACCTACAATAAAGTCAACCTTTGACCTAGCATGTGAAAGAACGTTTTGGTACCTTTGTATGCTAGAAGGCAAATCAACAGCAGAGTTAATAGCATCTTCTAAATTGGCTAGAAATTGTTTTCTAGCGTCAAAGCCTGTAGATTGATCCACTATGCTAGACTTGGTCTGTGCTTGCGCTCCTAATAGGCACCAAACGTACGTTCGTATGGAGTCATTAAGTCTTTGCACTCCTGGCATTGTTAGGCCTTTACTTTCATCCAAGATAAATGTTGCCCAAGCATTGGGGTGTTTTCGTTCTATTGATCCCAATCTAACTTGGGAGTTTGACTTAAAAGTGGTGTGGCCGGGCCAGTAGTCAAAATTATATTCTCTACGCTGGCCCCACAAATACAATGTGCCCAGCCCGTGATTGCGGTCTAACTTTTGTCTAAAGTTATTTGAAGGGTTAATGTTAAATTCGTTGCAGATTCTTTCATATGCATTATTGTCCATTGGGCTGAGAAATGGATTAAACGCGTTGTCATTGGGGAGGCGTACTTGTAGTTCAGTTAGTATGCGCCTATACTGATAATAAACATGAAAGTTATATACTGACCTTACTAAGAGGTTGGGGTGGTTTAAATGGTTTGTATATGAAACACCGCAGCCAGTGGTTGAGCAGTAAACTGCAAAATTTAACTGATTCTGGTAAAAAGCCATAGGGTGGGTTGACCATGCTGATGGCACTCTATCACTCTTTATTGGAGGATTTAAATATCTAGTTAGGGGGTTTACAAGCCTGACTAGAAAGCCATATGATTCATCCACCGCGATGGTTAGGCTACTAAAGTCCAAAGATTTGGGCTCATAAACCCCCCCTACGTCGTAAGTGGCACTTTCATTATATTTAAAAGGTTCCATTTTAAATAGTTTTTTAAAAAAGGATTTAAAAAGGATGCACATTTATATAACTAAACAAAACACGCGTGTGTTCTTACAGTATCCAATTGACAATAGGCGCGGTGATAGTAGGGTTGCTCTTAGAGAAATTGGTTTTAAAGTTAAGTGGTTTAATATATCTGAAGAAGCTCAGAATAACTGGATTAATGTTAGTAACGAGGGGGGCAATCAAATAACTCATGAAAAAATACCAGAAGGTTATTACAACTTTTGTTCTTTAAAAGAAGTACTTAACGAATTTGGCATATTGCTAAAAATTAACGAAGCAAACCTCAAAATTACTATGCATTTTCTACCGAAGAAAGAAGAGAATACACTTTTCCTAAAGGCCTTGCTAGAATCTTGGGCTTCCACAGTACTAGCAGAGCTTATAAATTTAGCACAAGAGAAGACATCTATCAATTTGAAAGGAATGAACCATCTGATTTTCTCGTGAACCCAATGTTGTATGTCCATTTACAAGAGTTAAAAACAGATACTAATTTATTTGATGGCCATCCATCTACAGTTCTAAGAGTACTACCATCAATTAAGGCGGGGTTTTGCGATTATCAGTTAAGCACATTTGGTGAAAACAGTCGGTTTAAAGAATTAGTTGCAGGGTCTATAAATTCAGTGTGTGTAAAAATAACTAACCAAGATGGAAAACCAGTTGTTTGTTCTGATTTATTAGTAGTGCTTGAGGTAGAAGAGCGTACTAGAAAAATAGTAAGGGCTCAATCCCGCGGGCGTTAATCAGAGAGAAAGTTAAAATGTGCGGTTCTAGAGCAGGAAAATTATTTTGCCCGCAAACCCCCCTTTTCACGCAATTAGATTTGTTTAATTTTGTAGATTTTTAGCTATTTTTTTTGGTTGAGAAAATTTGATTATGTGAAAAGTGGGGTTTGCGGGCAAAATAAGATTGCTGATCAAGAACAGACATATTATCTTTCTCTTCTGGTCAGCCTGGCCGCAATCGCATAGGGATGTGGCTGCCACTCCAATCCTCTTCAGGTGTGCTCGGAGGCCGCAGTGTCCTGTGCGAAGGCGGTAGATTGTAGTCTGGTGTCTCCTCTCCAGTGTCCTGATGGGATCCTGGTGCGCCTGGTAGCCTCCGTTCAGGATGACCCAGCCTCTTCGGAATCTGCTGCGGAGGAGAGTTTTGGCTTCCTCATACGTGGCAGGAACGGTCGGCTGCGTGAGCTGGCTTGCTTCCTTAGCAAGGTGGTCTGCACGCTCGTTGCCTGGGAGGCCTACATGGGCAGGCACCCACTGGAGAGTTGTTGGGGCTGTTTGAGTAAGGGCTGCGAGGGAGGCCTTGAGCGACTGGATCAGTGGACCAGGATCAGGGAAGTCAAGGGCCTGGAGTGTGGAGATGGAGTCAGTGAAGATGGAGATACTGCCAAGGGGTTTTCCACAGGAGGAGAGGAATTCTGCTGCTGTTGTGATGGCCAGAACTTCAGCTCTGAAATTAGAACAGAGCTTTCCTCCAGGGAATGCGATACTGCAGGACTCTCCACCGGGAAATCTGACGTAGACACCACTGCCTCCGTTGTGTGTGGCTTCCTCTGCTGATCCGCCCGTGTATACATGCGTCCAGGAGCCTCCAGTCAGGCAAGACAAAGTCAGGGGCTCCCCTTCTGCCGCCAGAACATCGCTGTGCTGTCCTCTGAGTGCCTTATACTGGTGGTTGAGGCTCTGCCGTTTGAGACGGTTCTTTGTGGGCTGCTCCAGTCTGTGGTGTAGGTGGTGTGAAGGCAGTCTTCTGAGCTTCTCGCCCTGCATCAAGACTTTCAGGTCGCGTCTTCTCTCCAGGGGCACGACGTTAGCAGCTTTCTCCATGTCATGGATGGGCGTGGACCTCATGGCTCCAAAAATGAGGCGAAGTCTCATGTTTTGGACTTTGTCGAGCCGGCTCTTGTTGGTCTTGGAGGCTGTGCCCCACGAGGTTGAGGCGTATCCCATGGTGGGTCGGTCAACTGTGCACCACAATGAAAGGTAGTTTGACAGGAGAGTGTACTGTGATACACTGTTGTAGTGATCACTTTCCAATGTGCTTCAACTGGCATTAAAAAGAAATGAAAAGTTCCAAAGGGGATGTTTCCTTGTTTGTTCTATCTCCTGTGCTGTCATTTCTGCGAGGGGATTCGGTGTCGCGGGCAGTATTCGTTTGGAGTTATGGGCGCCTATACATTTCATCATGGGAGCAAGAGTTACCGTACTTCTTCGTTAATTCCAAAGAATCGCCAACCGCGTACGAAATACAGATGTTCTACTAATTTGGATAAAGACAATTTTTTTCATTTCAGCAATTCATATATTTTCGCGGTCTACCAGTTTACAAAGCCCGATGGAACCTGGGAAGTTTGGACTTACATTTTGTTTTCTAAAAAATCTATAATAGACATGCATCACTCACCAAGCGTACTAGAAGCAGGCCTAGGTTACCATGGTCAACAAAGTGTATCCAAGACGCTACGAGGTCAAGTCCGTTTGTCTACGGAAACAAAGAACAAACTGCAAACTGAGAATCGCGCGACTTACCTAAAACGCGCAGCGAAGAAATGCTTTAAGCAGTTTCGTCAACTACTATCAGCCAGATCAGTTTGGATCAGGTCTCAATGAGCTGTCAATCAGATGAGCAATAAAAACATCAATGAAAAAGCAGCACCCCTCGAAGAACTGTCTCCTGAAAAACTAGCGTCCATTTCCATTTCCGTGATACTGTTACGTCAACAATGTGGTCTGGTAAATCTGTTCATAAACCCTTGCCGTATTACAAGATTTCTGTGATTAAAAAGAACTATTGACTAGGACATCCTCTTAATGTCCATCGACACTGCAGAGAATGCATGAAACAAACAAACTAAGAAATAAACAAACAAACAGGCATGTGCTCGTGGTTGAGACGGTATTCACGGCCAAATTATAAAACACGCAGTTCCAGTTATTTCTGAAACACCCACTGACGTTTTTAATCTATGCATACGTAAATCCGATTTCCAAAATGTTTCAAAATTGCCAAAATGAGATCTAATGTAAATGAGGAGACACACGTGATTCTTCTCACTAAAGGCCAAATTCTATCTTGTCTTTTATATCAAAACTTGTCGAGGATCACGTAAGAAAGAACACTTTGAATCAATTTGACAACTGCTATTTATTTCACCCAAATCCGTCAGGATTTACAAAACATATACCCCAGCTACACTGCATTGACGAACCTAGTAGATAAATAGCTCATAATTGTAAATGATAACAACATTACCGGTATCTGTTTCAGTGATTTTGCTAAAGCATATGATATCACTGAACACATACTTCGTCGAAAAGAAAAGCTGAGCATAAATCGTTTATCAATAATGCATTAGAATACATAATGTGCACCATAATTTTAAAAGGACAGAAAACAACTTGTTTCCACTCACGAACGCCAGTCTGCTCTTTTGCTTCTGAAACATGGTGTCCCTTAAGGCTTTGTCCTAGGATGCATACTTTTCTTGAGATATATTTGACTTTATTTCAAACAGGGCTTTGTAATATTTACAGATGATAGTATCATTCATGTATGCGATTCCAAAATAGAAGAAGTATATGTTATTACAATAAAGTATTACTCAGTTGAATGGTCTGATTTAAATTGTACGAGTCCATTCATTCCCCTCAAAAAATGTCATCATAAATACCAGGCCTAAGTGCCGAAGCACTTCCAACACATCTTCCCCTTCCTTCCTTTCCCCCGCTCCCTCTCTATCAATCGCTAATCATTTTTAACAAAACACTGCCTTAAATCCTTAGAAACATTTATAGTCAAGAACCTATCGTAGTCGCAATATAATTTTACAGACTTCTTACTAATCCAGGTCATCCAAAATCCACTTTCTGGACGACTATTCTCGCAACAATTTTTTTTTTCATGCTTATAATAAATCCCATACAAATCATGCATCCACGATTCGGAATTCGGCAAGTAATCGTGCCATCAAACCACTGCTTTTAAAACTTGAAATTCTACCACCTAAATTAAAAACGCAACAACAACAAAAAATTGTCATGCTTAAAATTCTCTCGGGCAGCGCTACACCTTCAATGCAATGGGAAAAATCAGATTCAGCAGGAATTACAATCTTCATAAAATCACGCCACCTGTTCCTGTGACATAACTGTTTAAATCCAGTCTTTCCTATTCTGGTGGTTTCTTGTAAAATTGAATTATTTCATTTTCTCTCGATGTTCATGTCAGTCTGTATACCTTACAATTAAAGAATGAATTTCCTGGTTCACCCGCATAGTATGTTCCTCGATCTCTCTTCTTCTCACTCTTCTTTACTCTTTTCTCCTGCCTTCCTATATCTCGCTTCCTCTCAATTTATTACTCTGAAGGTACTATCATGCCGTAGTAAAGATTCTCTTTAGGCCTAAATAATAATGTGTTATTGTACAGATTAGTGTTACATGTGATTTGATTTTTCTCTGAATTTGTATGTCATGCCCTTTCTGTATTCTGTTTTCCTTTCTGTTTTATTTTCCCTCTTTTTCGTAAATAACTTGGAGTTCGATTATGCCTCTCTCTCTCTCTCTCTCTCTCTCTCTCCTCTCTCTCCCACACACACACACACACACACACACACACACACACACGAAGGAAACAGTAATCATGCTTTATTAAAACTCGTAATCTAAAACCGACATCTCGTGTTACCTCCGTCAGGGATGTGTGCTCACTCTCATCTGTTGGGATTGTTTGTCTGCTAGCAAGATCACACACACACACACACACACACACACACACACACACACACACACACACACACGATGTTCACAAAGGAGACGAAATGTGACCCAAAGACGTGGAAACCCATGAACCAACGATGAAGAGTCTGAGTAAAGAACACACGCAGGCTCCGTCCAGTAATATTACATTATATTATTTTTTTTTCTTTAGGGGGGGTGGGGGTGGGGGTGAGGGGAGTGGATGCGTGGTGCACTTCCGGTGAAACACGCTTGCCGTGGCACGACCAGGACCAGAAGACTTCCAAATAATGGCTTCTCCCTGACGACCTTGATCCAATAGCTCGCTCTGTGTTTTGGGGTCATGTTCACAATGCATGTAGTAAATAGGATCATAATCACATCTTGAAGTTTCGTCACGATTTCCGTGCGCAGCAGAGGCAAATTGATAAGCTGGATGAAAATGATTGTTTTTTGAGCGGGTGCAAGTTTGTGGGGTATTGTAAATGTAAAAAAAAAAATACTGCTCATTTTCTTCATTTCATTCAAACAAAAACTGCACATCATACATAACATGAAACGCTAATAATCTAACCAAAAAAAAAAAAAATTAGTTATATCCAGTTCATCGTTGATTTAGTGCCCAATTCCAGCTAGTGCCTGCTGGGTCTATTAGTGTCAGAACACACACTATAAACTCTGCCATGTCAAAAACATCATCATAGTGCGGTGCGTTCAGCGCATACTCTGTACACTCTGGTAGTGTTTTTCACTTAAGCTGTAAATGCTGTGTCTATGTGGTAAGAACTCTAGCCAACATGGTTTAAAAAAACACACAAAAAACTACTGAAGCAAAATACATCACCGCAGACTTTTCAATAACTAACAGCTCCTCTGGGCATTGCTTTGACATTCCTTACTAATTTGGACACATAAATTAAAGTCAACGTCTTGAACTTCTACACTTATAAAAAAAAAAAAAAAAAAGTCTATGCTTTTTTTTTTCCTGTGTCCGTTTAGCCAGGGGAGGGGGGGGGGGTCAAGGGACACAACTCCAAAATGATCTACCCAACTTGCAGAAGAAGGTTCAAAATTGCCCCCCTTTCCGTGCCCCTTCATAGAGATTTCTGTGATTACGTTTTCAGCGTGAGTGTGGGGTGGGGAGTGTTTATAGGTCGATGGTAGTACGATCCACTTGGGTTGGAGTAATGATGTATGTGCACTCAGTAAAGACAGTCGTGTTTACGACATATGCTACAGGTTCTATGACAGCTTTTCAAAGTATACATTGATAACTGATAAACACCGTGTTGACTATGGTAGTTCTCTTCAGCAAGTGTCTGTGAGAGTGTTGCTCAAGCGTCATGACAAAGACTACAGGTGCCTGTTTCTCCTGGACCTGGTTCACGCCGGGATGTGTTGTGAAAGGGAAAACTAGAGTATGGTCCTGTCATGTAGTCTCTGACCAGAACGAAACGCTACGGGTACCATCTTCATCATTTCCATCTTCATTACTCACCAGAGAAAAAAAAATCTTAAATGTAGTGGCTGTTCATGGACAGTTGGTGTGCGAGTCGTCAGTATCAGCAAGAACATGGGGACTGTCGATGGGAGGACATGGTGGCTTCCTCCAGAGGGAGTGGGGGGAGGGGAGGGGGAGACACTGACGCTGGCTATGCGAACTAGCAATGACCGTCATCAGTTGGGAGTTCTGCAGGTGGTACCCCACGTGTGATGGATCAAAACAGGCACCATTCAACACCAGCGAAGCGACTTGGCAGCAGTGCAGTGTCTCCTCTGGTGGGTTTCCTCATGATGACGTTTTAAATATTAATTGCTTTCTGTGGATTTAGCCGCCACAAGGTGGTGATGTGTCTGTATGGGGTAACTGGAGTGAGCAATGTTGGAATAATGCTGAAGAAAAATACGGAATATGAGATGCCAGATAACAACAACAGTAATGATAATACTAATAACAATAACAACAACAATAATAATAATGATAACAAAATAATAATAACAATAATAATGCAAAGAGAGCAAAGAGCAATGCTTAAAATCATAAGCGAATGAAACAAACATGTTTCTTGATACGTGGTAAACTTCTTCTATCCAGCATACGCTTTTTTAACGGACGAAAGACTACAATGTAAACGTCAAAACTGGAGTGACATCATAACAGAAAAAAAAATGTAACAAAAGAAACTGTGCCATTGCGTGCACGATATCACAAAATGATTTAAGGTCGGTAACACAGCCCTGATGTGATTAGTTCATCAACTCTCTCTGTCTGTGTGTCTCACTCACTCACTCACTCTCTCTCTCTCTCTCTCTCTCTCTCTCTCTCTCTCTCTTCAGATACATATACACAACTTGAATAACCATCACTCAGAAAAAAATCGAAAAAAAAAATTGTAGTAATGAACACAATGATCAAACAATAATTTCCTTTCACCCAAGGATCATTAAGCCCCACGGGACCTGACAATCCTCCGCCATCATCGTCTGCTGCTCTCTGGAGATAGCCAAAGGTCAGACCTGTCCGTTCCTGACCGTTGTCCTCCCACCTCTTCCTCCGTCTGCCCTTTTCTTCCGATTCCTAGGTGATTTTTTGCAAGACAGGTGATCTAGACATGTGACCATCCCGCTCAGTTCTCGTTGTTCGACTGTTGTCAGCAGGTCTTCACGGGGGAGCCAATGGCCGCCTCGTTGACATGGTCTTTGTAGGTGACACATAGGATCTTGCGGTCACATCCTATGCCTGGATTCTTCTTTGTAGATTTACCGCCAGGATCAATGTTCGACAAGCGTAAAACCCGATATAACTAATGTGCGTCAGCGTGTTTGTCAGTTTGGCCAATGTTGGTTCTTGAAAAAGGGTTTGTAATAAACCGAAATATTGCAACTTATTCATGGGTGTTGTATGGTTTCAATTTTTTTTATCATCTGAACTAACGTGCGTTTCATTCTTATTTGGAACTGAGAGAAATGTTGTTGTTTCAGATGGTCGTAAGTTTTAAGAACGCTGTTGAAGCTTCGGCCATTATAGAGAGCACGTCTTGTATGGACCCTTCATCTGCCATACCTGCTGTAAGGTTCTTTGAGCTGATAACTGTCTCAAGTTTTTGATCACTTGCTTTGGTGTCTCTATCGACGCATTTGCTGTTGGCTGTCATCAGTTAGGTCTTCAAATGCATTGATTTCCATGCCATATGCAGCCCAGTCGTTTCACTGGTTGGGTAAGTTCTTCCTAACCAGCTAAGACGTGGATGTCATTGGCAAAGCGTAGGCTGGTGATGGTCCTGCTTCCAATGCTCACTCACCGTTCCAAGATGGTCTCCTAACGAATCAGTCATGAGTCTTTCCAGAGTGATGTTGAAGAGTGCGGGAGAAAGTAGACATCCCTGCCAGACACCAACAGTTGTGGTCAAGGCTGCCAGTGTCGAAGACTGCGCTGGTAGCTCTTTCATAAAGCTGATTGATGACCCTGATAAGGTTCCCACCGGTGGTGTGCTTTCTCATGGTTGTTCACAAGGCTGATTGTGACGAATATGTAGCTTCTTTAAAACTTCAGTGAGCAAAAGCTCAAAAGCACAGAGCTCACCACAGTGCAGTCATGTCTGAACACCAACACTGTATTCTGTTGGATACTCCTCTGAAATAGTTGAACTCATGGTACTCAAACTGGCGCTATTTGAAATTACAGGAAAAAATTACAAGGCACGTCATTGTTCGATCACAGTGTTGTCCTAAAACATTCAAAGTGATCCTTAGTGATAGTGGCTATATATAATAACAAAACCATAGATTTCAAAGTCTATGAAAGTCATGTTGAGAAACAGAAGGGAAAAAAACCTGCTTCTCTCTCTCTCTCTTTGTGTGTGTGTGTGTGTGTGTGTGTGTGTGTGGTGCGTGCGTGCGTGCGTGCGTGCATGCGTGCGTGCGTGCGTGCGTGCGTGCGTGTGTGTGTGTGTGTGTGTGTGTGTGTGTGTGTGTGTGTGTATGTGAGTAAGAGGAAGGAAAGAAAATTACACCGGTTCAAACCTTTTAGCAGAAAGCTGCAGATGTAATGAGTAACCGCCGCGCCAAATGCGTAGCACCAATCACGATGAAGTTTACAGTAGCCGGACATGCGGACTATGAATATTCATAGACGAAGACAGAAAGAGAACGGTTGGGCGAGCAGTGTCTCTGGAGTCAGCTCATTTCCATTTCTAATCCTCTTCATCTTCCATGCAAACCGAATTGTTGGCTCCAGGAAGCAGACGTCGAGAAGGATTTTTCTTCCCGCCGTCTCCTCTTCTCTGCCCTGTCTGTGGCACGACTTTTATGTCGTCCATTTCGGTTCCCTATCCACGACACAGCTACACCGAGGCCCATCCTATAGCAGTCTTGGTACCAGCGGTTTATAGGGCTTAAAACAAACAAACAAACTAGCTACCGTTGCATGCAGCTTCTGAACAACTTTCTTTGATTTCGCGAGTGGGGTGCGAAGGGGTTGGGTGGATTGGAGGTGGAGTAAGGAGGGGGGGGGAGGGTCATCAGCTGCTTTTTGTCATTGACCCTTCATCTTCCCTCCCTTTTATCCCCCCTCGCTCCCTCCTCCTTCCATCTCCTCTCCCTTCGAATTCCCTTCCCACCCCCAAATATTCCTTTCTTTCCTATTTTTCTGTTTTCCCTCGTGGGCACTAACAGAACAGATTTATCACAGACTCTCGGATATGACCAGCCATGTGACAAGTGAGCACGTTCTTAAGTTCATTGTATCAGACCTGTTTCACGTTTTTCAAGAAAAATTATCATCAATCCGCCTGACAAATGGGACAAACACACTGCAAGACAAAACACGACGTGTTTTGATCTCTCAGGTCTTCAGGCGAGATAAACAACATTCAGGACAATGAAAACGAAGAACGAGCAATCACTTATCTTCCTGAATTCGGCGCAAGATGGGCGTTTGCACGTTGTTGCTCTCACGACACACATTTCTTTGTCCCGAGTGCTAATAGATGGCTGGGGTCTGATCCTTTGGTGTCAATGCTTTACATTTGTTGGATAGTGGTAGCTCTGATATTACTTCATTTGCAGCAGAGCAGATAATGTCTTGGATAAAACACGATCAAATTTGCAAGACTGTGATTCATGAGAAATGTTCAATGTAGTCAATCTTTTTCAAGCTATGAAACCTCCTCGTGTCCTTTTACTTTTATTTTTCGGAGAAGAATTTTTGGAGTACATGTAATGGACAGCTTTCGAATGTGGAACTCTTAATCCGGTGTCTTTTGTAACACCCCCCTATCATTAACTTTTCGCATTTTACGCCAACCCTTTCTGAACCAATAGTGAAGGAGCATATGAAGTGACCACTTCTTGTTATCAAGTAGTGTTCTTTTAATTCGTTTTGGCTTCGTGTTATATTGGTGCGACTGACATTTCTTAAGTTATTTGTCTAAGGACAGATTGAAAGAATAGACTCTGTCTAAAATCTAAAGCATGCAATTATTTTCTTTGTTTTGACAAGATTAAAAGTATATCAATCTGGTTTTCTTGAATTGAAATGTTGTCACGTTTCTGCTGTCTAAACTACTTCGTGTCCCAAACTCATTACGTATTTCATTTAATCCCCTGACATCTCTCGCCTTACAAGTATTTTGTTCTGATTGTTGTTGGAGTACAAAATGTCATCTGGTGACATTTTGTAATAAGATTAGGGTGCGAAATATCACAACAGTACAGAATGTCAAACGGTTGCAAACGCCACTGTGAATGGCATTCTAAACCGGCAGCATATTCATGTCTACTGCGGAACAAACTGTCAACATTTGTGAAGGTACAGTTTTGGATCGAGTCTGAACTGGTCACCTGTATGATGTGACCAAAGTATACGTGACGGAGTGAGGAAGATGAATATGCCTAGACGACAATAAATGACAGAATGGGATTCAACATTTCATGAAAAAAAAACACCAAACAAACAAAAAACAAAAACGAAACCACCATCAGTTTCAAAGGGAGGCGACTGCAGGCGAAAATTGAAACAAATTTAAAAAATGATTCTTATTGAGTCCGCTAAGCAACAGGGACAAAACAAATTACCAGACAAACACTGTCAACACTCATGGGGAATAAAGTTATAGCCAAAAGACACTGCCAAAAGAACTGCAAGGTGAGTATAAGCTCATACAGACAAGTGTCATGATTGTGTCCATGACCACTTGTCCCGAAAATTTGTACGACCATAGACCCACCAACGTAGGCCTGGTGTATTATCAGACAGTAACATCATCAGTTGTCCTGAGTGTCGTGTTTCTTGCCTGACGAAGACCTAAGAGGTCGAAATGCGTCGTGTTTTGTCTTGTGATTCATTTGCTTACGTTTTTTTGTTTTTTTTGGCGGTGCGCTATCAATGAGTTTTCAAATTTGTTTAGATTTCCGCCTGCAGTCGCCTCACATTGCGACTCGTAAAATCATCATCATCATCATGGTCATCGTCGTGGTCGTGGCCGTGGTCGTCGTCACTCATGGTGGTCTTCGTTCTTTCAACATAAGGATACAAGCACAGTCAGGTAAGTCAAAGACTAGACTCCCTTTCCTACTCTACCTTCACCGCCTGCATCAGCAATGGCATCAGAAAACATCACTGGCATCGTAGAAACAGCACCCTCATTGATAATACGATGTTGGCGCTGGGATCACCACAATCTCCCTGCTTCATTTTACACATCTATAGAAGAAAGCGACACTCGACTCCAATCCGTGCCTTCATAAATGGCGACGATTTGTTCAAAAGGGAACCTGAATACGTGACCTACCGGTACAAAATGTCACATACGTACCTGTGTAGATGTTGTACCGCAACGTCAGTACAGAACATTACTGTGTTGGGTGACATTTCGTAATGGGATGACATTTTGTTCTGCAGTAGATGACATACTACAGCAGATGCTGTTTTGGTATTAATCTCCAGTTTCTTTTTCTTTAGTTAAAAACAATTCCATGTCCATTGTAAATTTAGATAAATTTGCAGATTAGTCTGTTGATTACTTTTCACCCTCCCTCCTTGAATTCGACTTCTGTAATTTTACATTAATTTTTGCAAATGCTTTTCGGCTATTTCTTTCTACCAGAGGAATCTGTGTATGGTTGCATTCATTTTAGATTGTGCCATAGCTTGCGAGCCCACAGACGGTATTTTGTAACAGTTAACAGTTTCAGTTTCATCAAAGAGGTGTCACAGCGTGCGGACTAGTCCATATACTCTACACCACATTCGCAAAGTTTTGAGAGTATTCTGTATATAACCGGCTGATCAAAACTTCTCTACAAATAGTTTACCTTGAATGCTAAGGTCGTGTTTGCCTCATATCTGATTCAGAATAGTTATTTGATTCCTTCCAATAACTATTCTGAATCTGGAATGAGGCAAACAATCATCTTAAAGCCTTTTGTCGCTTTGTTTGAATCTAATTAATACTCCTTTTTTTTTTTTTTGAACAAAATGAAACGGGATATTTTTCGTTACCATTCTTTCGTCCCATTCCAAGAGCCTTGTTTTTCTGTACCACTTATCTCTCGAAACCAAAACACTTTTGAATACAATAGGTATTTGTAAGCTGTTATCATGTCTTCTCTGTTTTATGTTTTAAGCGTGCTTGAACCATTCCAAAAGAAGGTGGTGGCTGAATGCCTCCCACAATACTATCACTGATTTTGAATTTCTCATAGGTCCAATGCTAGTGTAGATACAGGTAGCGAAGGTAAACAGTTTTGCTTTCTATCACGTAACACATACGAACTATTTTTCAAAACATCTCAAGAAATATTTTTTAAAACATTATTCCAAGATTAATGCAGTTTGTGCTCCCATCATTTAAAACATCAATCCGCATTTCAAAATAGGACCCAAAGACATGCAATGGAATCTTACTGATATGGAATAAAACGTTTTTACAATTATCAACTGACAACAAATACACAGACTTCATTGTGTCTTGAAGTCATTAGTCAGTTCATCTGTTATGATCACAATTTTTCTTTTGACGTGGCTAGGTATCAGTCCAATTATGACTTTACTAAGTCCTGTAGCTAATGCTTTCTGTTACAATTTTGCTGTCACAATCAATTTTGTTCATACGTCTCCACTACTTCACTGGTGTGTCTGTAAATCATTTCCTTTTTCTGCAGCAAAGTTACACCACTGCCCATCTTGCAATATATATATATATATATATATATAAACAAAGACTCAGCAAACGAATGTGTCGCAGTTAGGGGCTTCCTTACCCCTCCCCCTCCACCCCCTCCCCGGTACCCCTTCCCTCCCCCCTCTAACTAATATCAAAAACTCTACTGCGTGCCTCCCATGTTCAAAAGCTGGACCACTGCTCAACTTTCACGACTCGTTTATTTTTCCTAATTTGGTGACTATTCCTTCACAGTGGAGCGTTTGGTGGGACAAATTCAGTCTCTATGAATCTGTAATTCTTTACTTTTACACTGTCGACTGCTGTTTGTAAAATACAAAAAAAAAGTGAAATTAGACCCGCACCCCTGAAGTATCCTTCTGACTGTTCCCACAGGTTTGTTTTCGTTTTCCCCCTCAAGCATTTTCTAACTGGTCAGAATATTTTGAATTCAGTTTACCGTCCTTAACCTATTTGATCTTAAACGCATCTATACCCCATCTGCTTCGTGTAGTCGCTGTCACTCTGATTACAGTTTGTCGTGCAAACTGGCAGCTAGCTTTTGCAGGTCAGATGGAGCTTTCAGGAGCTCTCTGTTTATGTCCGACACTGAAAACATGTGTTCGTTGTTACGGGAACGAACTCTTTCCTTTACACAATATTTTCTTCTAACTCTACCAGGCAAAGAAGAAGTGAACACAAAACATCTTCTGTTTGTCCTCACCACATGCTGCCATTAATGCCATCATTAAGCTGTACACCAAGCAGCTTCATCATTCTTTCTGCGAACGTAAAATTCTTTAGGCTGTATAGTTAAATGTCCAATGTCTTAACCGCGTAAGAATGTATTCTCATTTAACCCGGACACCACTGCTTTGCAATGGGAGTTAGGGACAGTCACAGGACACGCAGTTTTGTATCATGCCGTCCTAGATGAGGCCATCGCTACAGCAAAGGGCTCTTGTACTATGTGTCAAGTTCTTCTTCAGTACGATTCTTCAAGTACCAGTTGATTTGGACTTAAGTCCGCACTCGAATGTCCATCAGTAAATAGAAAATGCGATTTGCATGGTGGGTGACAGTCATTGAAGAAAAAAACAGAATGGGGTAGCATAGGAGAATGGTGGCGCCACGTATAACGAAACAAAGAAAGAAACGAACGACAAGAAAGAAAAAAAAAAGGAAAAGAAAGAGAAAAAAGAGGAAAGGAATATGGAACAAATACGACGTTGGCAGAACACACACACACACACACACACACACACACACACACACACACACACACACACACACACACACGCACGCACGCACGCACGCACTCAACTACCAGTCAATTGTAGGCGGTTTGTTTGTTGTTCTTTCGTTTCTGTATTGAAACTCTTGAATTTCAATATTACCATGGGGCTTACCTGGTATAATAAGTTTGTTACTGACGACACTCAAAAGGTCATAAGTTTACATCAGTAAATTCCTAACCTTTTTGTTGAAGTTACCTCAAAATGGGCGCGATCCAACTTCCTTTTTGGAACCTGTTTGTTTGCAACATCAGTCCTTTGTTTTTCCATGCGAGATTTGAGATGTTCTGCCTTGACCATTTCTACTTTTGCATTTGCAACCAAAACCACTCCTTTACATCTGTGAATAACCTTATGATGAAAGACTTTATGTTTGATATTCTTCTGAGAGACGGGCTTTAATTTGCAAGCAACAAAAGCCCATTTCAGAATCATCACCCCTTGTCAAAGCCGAGCCATCGTGGCAAGACATATTCAAGCAGAGGAAGTGGAAGAAATAATGAGAGGGAAGACGCCTCGTTTCATCCCGCCTGCTTCTCATTCTACCCCCTGATTACAGTGCCAGGGAGATTCCGTTTTCGCTGGTCCCATTCAGACCACACATCAAGGACACACGCCCACGTAGGAGTGGTCAAATCCATTTGTAAACCGACGAGTCAGGCCACCCAGTGTCCTGTTTGGCATGTTTACTTGTGCCGCCTGTCTTTGTGACCTGTGATCTCCAGACATCGTGCTTTTTGATGTCTTTTAAAACCCCAACATCCGATCCAATGGATCGGGATCTATAATTAGAACATGTAATCCCAGCCACATTGGAAGGAGTGAAGAGCTAGCTCGCCCAATCACACAAAATCTACCACAGCCGTTGGGCTGCTCGCTTATATGCCCCTTCTGTGACGTCAGCTGCCTCTTTAGCTAAGGAAGTTAGTCTTTTAGCGAAAGGTACATGGACTGATTTTTTTGTTTTCTCCAGCGACGATATCCATATCCTTATATCGGAAATAAAACGCCCGTCGTATTTCAGGCTTTTTGTGTGTGTTATTTGGGAAGCAAGAAAACGTATTTAGAGTCATTCAAAATACAGCGGAACATATGTAATCACTGACAATTGGTACACATCTTGACCAAAGGGGCAAACTGAAAAGACTGCAGTTCCGTCAGATGTCATTTCCGACCACGCATCTGGACTTTGAATCACGTGACTTCGCATAACATCAACATGTCTGCAACACAATTTTTCGCATTCCTGGCGTGCCTTTGCAAAACGAAAGGGAAAAAACCCCGATGAATATAACTTGTAATCGCATTTTCCTCCACTGAAAAGGTCACTATGATCGTCCATACAAAGGCTACAACCTCAATTTGCTGTATTGGATGAAGAGACCTGTGTGTTTCCGGGCGGTTACAATGGGGGTTCATAACCCCAGGAGCCCAGTGTGGCGTGTTGGGTGATGGATCATCCTCTTATCTGTTTGTTTCCTTGTCGTCGTTGCCTTTCCTTTTTCTCCGTCCTTTTCCACGCCATACATTTTTCTTGCTCTTCTGTCTCTCGTTCTCACTCGCCTTTTTGCCACACGTAACCTCCTCGCTGCTACTCTTCCTCCCATTTGTAGGAGCATGCATGCTTCAGAAGCCCGTGATTAAATGTTTTGTTTTATTTTCCTGAGGAGAATGGTGGTCGTCCTAAAAAGAAAATGGAGGCCGAAATAGCTCAGTGGTAGAACGTCGGACTCGTAATCTTGGTGATCCTGGGGTTGCGGGTTCGAATCTCCGCCGGGCCGTTTCGGTACTGGGAGATTTTTCACCTCGGAGTTAACATTGGTTCTGACTCCATTTCCCATACAGTCCTTTGAATGAGACTACAAACCCGAGGTGTCTGTGAACTTACGCATAACATCTTGCACACACGTAAAATTCCATCACCAACTTTCGGAAGAGAAAGCCAGTTTGGCCGTTGGTATGGATGACACGTAACACATAGTATGCACCCTGCGTAAGAAATGGAAAGAATGAAGGAAGTAGGGAAATTGTGTAAACAATATTGAACGATATTGACTGGATGACACGGGAAACGACTGAATGAAGCGCCAGTTGGCAGATCTTCAAGTAGGCAGTCTGTCGTGTAAAAAGAGTGTGGATTGTAAAGCGCTTAGAGCTTGGTCTCTTGTCGAGGATCGGCGCTATATAAGTATTCATAATGATAATAATAATAATAATAACAATAATGTTTCGAGTCCATGTAATCATCATCATTGTTTTCTTGAAGGATAGAACCGTCCTCCCGGAGAGAACAATGACATTGACTGTTTACACTGTTGTCCCTGTTTTCTTGAAAGATAATAGCTTGTTTTCTTAGGAAAACCAGTGATAACACAATGACTGATATCCGTACAATCACTGTTTTCTTGAAGAATAACAACTTGTTTACCTAGGGAAATCAATGATAATTGCTGATTTCCCTTTTATCACTTTTTTTTTGTGTGAAGGATAATGACGGTTATCCTGTGGGAAAGTCACATCAACTCATTTCCCTGTTATCCCTGTTTTCTGTGAGGATAATAACTGTTTTTCTCGTTAAACAAAACCAACAAAACCATGACACGACATTATTTTCCTGTTACCACCATTTTCTTGAGCATGATAACTGCTTTTCTCGGGAAAACAGTGACATTAAGTGATTACTCCATTATAACCGTGTTGGTGAAGAATGATTCCAGTTTTCTCCAGGAAACCAGTAACATAAACCGATTTTACTGTTATCGCTGTTTCCCTGAAGATTGATGACCGTTTTCCCACGGGAAAACAGTGATAATCAGTGATTTCCATATTATCACGGTGTCATAAAGGACAATTCCAGTTTTACCAGGACAACAGTGACATTAACTGATCTCCCTGTTATCACTGCTTTCTTGACAGAGAAGACAATTCCAGTTTTACCAGGACAACAGTGACATTAACTGATCTCCCTGTTATCACTGCTTTCTTGACAGAGAAGACAATTCCAGTTTTACCAGGACAACAGTGACATTAACTGATCTCCCTGTTATCACTGCTTTCTTGACAGAGAAGACAATTCCAGTTTTACCAGGACAACAGTGACATTAACTGATCTCCCTGTTATCACTGCTTTCTTGACAGAGAAGACAATTCCAGTTTTACCAGGACAACAGTGACATTAACTGATCTCCCTGTTATCACTGCTTTCTTGACAGAGAAGACAATTCCAGTTTTACCAGGACAACAGTGACATTAACGATCTCCCTGTTATCACTGCTTTCTTGACAGAGAAGACAATTCCAGTTTTACCAGGACAACAGTGACATTAACCGATCTCCCTGTTATCACTGCTTTCTTGACAGAGAAGACGATTCCAGTTTTACCAGGACAACAGTGACATTGACAATTCCAGTTTTACCAGGACAACAGTGACATGAACCGATCTCCCTGTTATCACTGCTTTCTTGACAGAGAAGACGATTCCAGTTTTACCAGGACAACAGTGACATTAACTGATCTCCCTGTTATCACTGCTTTCTTGACAGAGAAGACAATTCCAGTTTTACCAGGACAACAGTGACATTAACTGATCTCCCTGTTATCACTGCTTTCTTGACAGAGAAGACGATTCCAGTTTTACCAGGACAACAGTGACATTAACTGATCTCCCTGTTATCACTGCTTTCTTGACAGAGAAGACAATTCCAGTTTTACCAGGACAACAGTGACATTAACTGATCTCCCTGTTATCACTGCTTTCTTGACAGAGAATAACCATTTTCCCACGGGAAACCAGTGAGAATAACTGATTTCCATTTAATCACCGCCTCCATAAAGGATGATTCCTGTTTGTTTGTTTTTCAGGAAAACAACGACGTTAACTGATTTCCCCATTATCACCGTTTTGGTGAAGGAGGGTAACTGTTTTCTCAGGTAAACAGGGATAATAACTGATTTCCATTTTTTCACTCTTTCCTCGAGGGATGATGGAGAATTTTTCTCGGGAAAACAGCGACAATGAATTCCCTGTTATCGGTCTTTTCTTGAAGGACGAAAACTGTTTTCCTCGGGAGAAGAGTGACATTAACTGATTTCCCGATTATCGCCTTTTTCCTCAAAGGATAATAATTGTCGTCATTTAAAAAAAACAGCGATAATCAATGATTTCCGTGTGATCACTGTCTTATTGAAGGAGAAATGTCTTCCCCTGGAACAGATAATGACCGATTTCCCACTGGAAAAATTTATCACTGGAGAATGATAACTATTCCCCTGAAACACGGCGATGTTAACCTGTTATCAATGTTTCGCTAATGGATAATAAACAATGAAGTGAACCGATTTTCCTGTTGCCACTGTTATTTTGAGGCATAATTGCCGTTTTCCTCGCAAACATAATGACTGAATTCTTTGTTATCACTGTTTAATTGACGGGTGATAACTGTTTTCATCGGGAACACAGTAACATTGAATGATTTTCCTTATGTTACTGTTTAGCTGAGGGATAATAAACAATGATGTTAACTTATTTTTCTATTACCACTGTTTTGTTTAGGAATATTTACCGTTTTCCTCGGAAACACGGCGCCATCTGCTGAGTTTCTCGTTATCGCCGTTTTCTGGAAGGAATTTAACTGTACTTTTTAGGATAACAGGGAAAAATACTTATTCTAGGCTTATGTAGCTAATAAGTTCCCATAGACACTTTTCCTCGCTGACCGCGGAACCACAGAAAAGACGCATGGCAAGTGATCTTGTTTGGGGGCTGAGTTTTTTTTTTATATCCTGCGAATGATCTCCCTTTTACCTTGGGGACCCTTGTGGGGATGCTGGGCGCTCTTTCAATATAATCTTATTTTCATTTGTTTCCTCTCTTTAAGTGTCATTCTCGATGCCTCTGCCTCTGTCTTTTATCTGTCTTTATTGTTGTCTCCTTTAGTTGTTGTTGTTGCATTTTCCTTTCTCATGTGGCACTTCATCTGTCATTAACCTGGAAAGTTTGGCTTCTTTTCTTCCCCTCTCTCTGTCTGTCTGTCCGGCTGGCTGTCTGCCTCTCTCTCTCTCTCTCTCTCTCTCTCTCCCCTCTCTCTCTCTCTCCTTTCTTTCTTTTTCTTTCTTTTCTTTGTTGCTGGCTCATCTTCCATGTCACTTCAGAGGCAGGCCACACGCCACAATTATGGTTTTGCTCCAAATCACCATGTAATCCGTGTGAGCGTTTTGAGACCTCGCATAAGTTTGAACCCGCATTTCCATATTAAACTCTGATCATTGATCACAAGACACCCCCCCCCTCCAACTCACCAAATTTTTCACTTGTTTGGGGGGGGGGGGGGGGGGGGGATTTCTACCGCTGACATACTTCACAATCTTCAAGTACACGACCTTCCACTTAGCTGACGTCACATTTTAGGCTTTCTTACTCACCCGTGACCCCATCTTTGCGCCAGATGGTATCTTCAAATAGCTCCATGTTAATGTGTCTCTTGGAACCACCTGGCATGCGCCTTGATGCGCAAATAAACAAAAGAAGTGAAATTAATCGTCAGACACAATAATTAAAAAAAAATTCTCAAAACAATCTAACTGTGCCTGTCTATTAATTACCCGACTTCTTAAGCAAGGTTTTGGCGCATTAATTTTTGGTGTGCAGCCAGCATTATCCCACCTGCCGCCCATTCCGGCTCCTCGTTTGCAGTCACATCTTGGACTGTCGGTGCTGTCAAGCGTGCAGTCTACCAGCAGTGACACATTTCAGTGTTGAGTCAGCGTTACCCTGAGCAATGCCCACATTCAATGTATTCAGGGTGATCGTAGCTCAAGGAGAATTTTTCGATACTCTCTGTCACTGTGTCTATCTTTGTCTCTCTGTTTTGTCTGTGTGTCTCTGTGTGTGTCTGTATGTCTGTCTCTCTCTGTTTCTCTCTTTCACTCACTCTCTATCTCTTTGTATCTATTTTTCAATCTGTCTGTCTCTCGTTTTTAAATTTCTTTTTTTAATCTAGGTATTTCTTAATTCTCCAAGGCTGAGTTTGAAAACTATTCGATCTGGTGTGACGAACAACCAGATACAGCAAAACTCTTTTTACCTTAATGGTGGGTGATAACTTTGTTCTAGTGATAATTATGAATAGCGTGAAGTGCTAATGTGCAGCAAGCAATGCCAAATCTAAGATATTCTTCGTGTCATGAAGTATTACAGCGTGTGAGAAAATTTCACGGTGGTTCGGTCGCTATGACTGATTTTCACGTTAAATTTTACCGCTGCAAATTTTAAGTTTAAAAAAATGTAACGCATTAATGTTACATAATAACACTGTTGTAGCAACCTACCCTTCAGTGGAATATCAATGCTAGCATGCTGCGACCATATTTCATATGGAAGTTGGATGTGCGACAATACTTTTTGTCACATGAAATTTGGACGTGCAGCGACAAATTTTCACACAAGCGGTTGCTGGGCAAATACGGTCGTCTTTCATGAGCACAGCTAACGTTCAGCGACTGTCCCTATGAACTCGCTGACATTTGACATTAAGGACGCTCGTCCACATCGGAGCGGTCAAATCCGTTTGTAAAATCAAGCTCAAGCCGCCCTGTGTCCTGTTTTGCATGTTTTCTTGCGCCGCCTATCGTTGAAACTGGGGACCTCCAGATACCGTTCTTTAAGAGGCCTTTTAAAGCCACGACATCCGATCCAATGGATCAGGGTCTATAATTAGAACGTGAAACCCCGCCCACAATGGAAGGAGTGAAGCGCTGGAAGGTAGAGTCATGGAAAATCTACCATCGATGTTGGGATGTTCGCTTATTTGCCCCTGCTGCGATCTCAGTTGAAACTAGCTGCCTCTTTAGGAAGGAAGTCTTTTAAGTCACGAGGTACATGGACTTTTTTCCAGCGACCATATCCGCAGTCTTTTTAACTTCGTTTTTATTCGGGCAACCACAAGGAAATAAAAGGTATTTAAATCTGTAAAAGTACAGCTGAATATGTGTATGTAACCACCGACAACGGATTCACGTCTTGATCAACCAAGCAATTTGACAATGACCTCTCCGATCACGTACCTGGATTTTGATTCACGGGACTGTTCGTAACCTCAATATGCCTGTGACACAATTTCCCCGTTCCTTTCGAAGCTTTGCAAGTGCGAAAATAGATTAATACAAAATTGTAACCACAATTTCCTCCACTAAAAAAGATCAATATTGATCGTCCATAAAATGGCCAGAACCCCAATTTTTGGTTTTTAGCTGAAAAGAGCTTTGCGCCTCCGGGCGGTCACGTCGGGAATTTCTCAACCTAGGCGAGACCAGCGTCGCCTGTTGTGTGATAGAGCATCCTCTTATCTGTTTGTTAGTTGTTGTTGTTGTTGTTACTTTTCCCTCCTCTCCGTGGTTTTCCTCTCCATACATAATTTCTTGTTCTTCTGTCTCTCACCCTCACTCTCCTCTCTGTCACATGACTGTAATCTCAGTCTTTGTTACTCTCTCCCTCACTGTCCTTGCATTGAAAGGAGCGAACTCACCCATAATAACTGTTTTCACCCATAATAACTGTTTTCAGCCATAATACTGTTTTGTCCCGTTTTCCCTTTTGTAGACCCCCTCCCTCAGTCCTGTTTTGCATCAGTTATTTTTGTCGCCTGTCGTATCGAAGCTGAAGACAGCTGGGTTTCCGAACTAGTTTGTCTTACTTTTTTTTTTGTTGAGAAATCGGTTGCTCTTTTTACACAAAAGGTAACCTTTTAGCGAGAGGAAAATGTTTTTTCTTTCTTTCTTTTTTTTTTCTTCTTTGCAACGGGTATTTGTAGCCTTTTCATCCAAAATGAAACTGCCCTCCTCTTTGCAGGAGTCGTTTTCTCAGACGGTCACAAAACGTTTAAAGTTAGTTTTTTTTTTTTTTTTTTTTTTAAAACTTACAGACTTGCAGCTGAACATGTGTATGCGATCGGCTGACCCTGGGGACACGACCATCATGTTGAATGAGGCAGCTTTACAGAC
>CM065733.1:21149333-21164333 GCA_033310375.1 Conus canariensis | reverse complement strand
ATGCAGCTAGTTCACGATAATCATCAAGGGGCAAAATTCCAGCTTCTCTATATGTCTTTGCGTTTGAGGCATGAATAGGGATACCGAGAGCAATTTTAATGGCTTTGCAATCCAAACTTTGTAACTTTTTTTGAAGAAATTTTGGAGCGCTAAAGTACACTTCTTGACCATATGTAAGTTTTGATCTAATAAGAGCAATAGAAAGATGAAGTAGAGTTTTTGAATCCATTCCCCAGGGTAGTCTGCTTATGATCTTTAGTAAATTCAAACTTTTCCTAGCCTTTGTTAATATGTATTCAAAATGAATATTCCAAGATAATTTTGGAGTAAAGAAAAGTCCTAAAAATTTAATACTTTGTTTATATTCTAAAGGTTCCCCTAGAAGTTTGAAGACTGGTAAATTGTGTGTGTGTGTTTGTGTGTGTGTGTGTTTGTGTGTGTGTGTGTGTGTGTGTGTGTGTGTGTGTGTGTGTGTGTGTGTGTGTGTGTGTGTGTGTGTGTGTGTGAGAATGGGGAATGGGGGTAGTAGACTGTTGTGTATGAGTGTGTGTGTATGTATGTATGTATGTATATATATATATATATATATATAGAGAGAGAGAGAATGGTACTGAGGATCAGCGCAATCTTAAAAACAGTGCTCAACCACAGTGGGAGCGACATTTGTTATATTAAAAACAAGTTAAAATCAAGCTTCTAAAAACATCTACAAATTTGTTTCACGCTGTGCGGTCGTCAGGATGTGATGAGCTTGTGTTGCCAGTGCCACGTATATATATAGCTAGCTGGTTTGCTGTTGTTTTTTTCCCGTGCTACATGTGTTTCTCAGGTGTTGGTTTTTTTTCGCTGATAGGAACTTCCATCTGTGTCTGCAATTGTTAACCATTTCTGTTCTAACATTTAGAGTTGCCAACTGTGGTTTACATAGTATAATGTATTTCTCTGTTAGGCATAGATTGCATTTTTTTGAAATGTTGTTGTATGATGCTGCTCTTTTTAAAATTTTCCAAGATATGTTGTAGTCTATGTTTTTTTCTTTAAGTTTCCAAATGTATTTACTCAATTCTGTTTGGTTTTTGTATCTTTCTTTGTTGAATGATTGTTTATGGTTTGCATATCTAGTTTTGAATTGGTTTTCCGTGATACCTACATATGTTTCTTTTGCGTTCTCTGATGTTACAGTGGCTTGGTACACAATGTTGTTATAAAGGCATTTGTTGCTTAGGGGGCACTGTTCTTTTTTGGTACAGTTACAAGATTTCCTTTCGTTACCCTCCTTTTTTTCTGTGCTGCTTTTCATTTTGTTTGCTGAATCGATGGCATTTTTAAGGTTCGGCATACATGAATATGATAATTTGATGTTGTTTTTGTTGAATATCTTAAATAATTTATGGTCTTTTGGGAAAGATGATGTCAAGATTTTAAAGAATTCTTTCCCTACATTTGTTTTAACTCTTGCATCATATGGGGGATTGTACCATATGATATTCCTTTTCCTGTTCTTTCTGCATCTTTTTGTATCATTGTCTGGATCGTATCTTAGTTTGTAATTGTAGCCACTTGTATGTAACGCCTCTTGGTATTCAGCTGTCGCGTTGTTGAATACTGTTTCGTTACATGACAAATTGGATAGTCTTTTATTTATGCTTTTGGGTATTGTTTTCAGTATGGAGGGTGGGTGATTGCTTTTGATGTTTACATAAACAGGCGTGTCATTTGGTTTCTTGTATGGTTTATATGTGTGTTGGTTGAGGTCTAACGTTATGTCTAAATAGTTCACTATCTTTTTGTTTGCTTCTATTGTGATTTTTAAGTTTTGGTTGTGGAAAATTTTACACAATTCTTTTTTCTTATTTTCAATATTTCTAGGGTTGTCATTCAGAGCGGCAAGGCCGTCATCCCTGTACAGTCCAGTTTGTTTTCCAAGTTTGTTTTGAATATTGGATAACATGAATAGTCCGACAAGCTCGCAAGTCTCGGCACCATCGTATGATCCCATTGTGACATCGAAAGTTGAATTCCTGCTTGTGTTCTTAATCCAGGTTTCATTTTTATTGTGCAGTAAAGTTTTCTTTGTGTGGAAAATGATTTCCATTTCTGATCCTGATATTTCTGTGTACTTGTTGGCAAATTTTATAGCTTTAGTTAGTAGCTTTTCATCTATAGATGGGTAGAAATCTACTATGTCAAATGTTATAAAAACTGTATTTTCTTGTTTATTGAGGTTTTTGAACCATTGTATTACTTCATATGTGTTTTTCCAGAGATTGAGTTCAGTGTTTTCTTTTATGTTTTTTATGGTTTTCTCTAAGATTTTTTTACTAATTTTCCCTAGTTCAGATTTGGAAGGGTTTATCAGTCTACATGTTGGGTTGTTCAAGAAATTGGGTTTGTGGTCTTTAAGTGTAATAAAGGCTTCTCTAGCTGCTGTGGTCTCTACTCTGTCACTTAGGTCCATTTGGTGCACAAGTTCCTTTTCTTTCTTTCTGATGTGATCATATGTAGCCTTGTCAGACTACAACATATCTTGGAAAATTTTAAAAAGAGCAGCATCATACAACAACATTTCAAAAAAATGCAATCTATGCCTAACAGAGAAATACATTATACTATGTAAACCACAGTTGGCAACTCTAAATGTTAGAACAGAAATGGTTAACAATTGCAGACACAGATGGAAGTTCCTATCAGCGAAAAAAACCAACACCTGAGAAACACATGTAGCACGGGAAAAAAACAACAGCAAACCAGCTAGCTATATATATACGTGGCACTGGCAACACAAGCTCATCACATCCTGACGACCGCACAGCGTGAAACAAATTTGTAGATGTTTTTAGAAGCTTGATTTTAACTTGTTTTTAATATAACAAATGTCGCTCCCACTGTGGTTGAGCACTGTTTTTAAGATTGCGCTGATCCTCAGTACCATTCTCTTAACTGCTCCATACGTTGAGCACTTTGAATCAGCAAATTTTAAAATGGAAAAAATCAACTTTAAGCAATCCATCAAAAACATTCCGTTAGCTAAACCCCAGTGCTACATGAAGAAAATGATAGGACAAACGGAAAAATTCATCAAAAATATGAGATGGAAAGCATTTTTCTTTTTAAACCCCAACGCTAAAAAAGAGGATAAAAATACATACGACTTCAAGTCATGGCGAGTACCACCAGCCATTGAAGAAATGAAAACATTTGAAGAAAAAATGAGAAGAATGTTAGCCAACATAGATTTCAAAAAATCTAATAACAAATTTCAATCAGCGTTAGAAAAGGAAATTAAACAAATTCAAAATGACACCAAAATATTTGTGAAGGCGGATAAAACCAATAACTTTTACAAAATAGAACCTGAAGAGTACTCAAAACTCCTTGATAAAAATATCCAGAAAAATTACAGAAAGGCTGACAAGGCTACATATGATCACATCAGAAAGAAAGAAAAGGAACTTGTGCACCAAATGGACCTAAGTGACAGAGTAGAGACCACAGCAGCTAGAGAAGCCTTTATTACACTTAAAGACCACAAACCCAATTTCTTGAACAACCCAACATGTAGACTGATAAACCCTTCCAAATCTGAACTAGGGAAAATTAGTAAAAAAATCTTAGAGAAAACCATAAAAAACATAAAAGAAAACACTGAACTCAATCTCTGGAAAAACACATATGAAGTAATACAATGGTTCAAAAACCTCAATAAACAAGAAAATACAGTTTTTATAACATTTGACATAGTAGATTTCTACCCATCTATAGATGAAAAGCTACTAACTAAAGCTATAAAATTTGCCAACAAGTACACAGAAATATCAGGATCAGAAATGGAAATCATTTTCCACACAAAGAAAACTTTACTGCACAATAAAAATGAAACCTGGATTAAGAACACAAGCAGGAATTCAACTTTCGATGTCACAATGGGATCATACGATGGTGCCGAGACTTGCGAGCTTGTCGGACTATTCATGTTATCCAATATTCAAAACAAACTTGGAAAACAAACTGGACTGTACAGGGATGACGGCCTTGCCGCTCTGAATGACAACCCTAGAAATATTGAAAATAAGAAAAAAGAATTGTGTAAAATTTTCCACAACCAAAACTTAAAAATCACAATAGAAGCAAACAAAAAGATAGTGAACTATTTAGACATAACGTTAGACCTCAACCACACACATATAAACCATACAAGAAACCAAATGACACGCCTGTTTATGTAAACATCAAAAGCAATCACCCACCCTCCATACTGAAAACAATACCCAAAAGCATAAATAAAAGACTATCCAATTTGTCATGTAACGAAACAGTATTCAACAACGCGACAGCTGAATACCAAGAGGCGTTACATACAAGTGGCTACAATTACAAACTAAGATACGATCCAGACAATGATACAAAAAGATGCAGAAAGAACAGGAAAAGGAATATCATATGGTACAATCCCCCATATGATGCAAGAGTTAAAACAAATGTAGGGAAAGAATTCTTTAAAATCTTGACATCATCTTTCCCAAAAGACCATAAATTATTTAAGATATTCAACAAAAACAACATCAAATTATCATATTCATGTATGCCGAACCTTAAAAATGCCATCGATTCAGCAAACAAAATGAAAAGCAGCACAGAAAAAAAGGAGGGTAACGAAAGGAAATCTTGTAACTGTACCAAAAAAGAACAGTGCCCCCTAAGCAACAAATGCCTTTATAACAACATTGTGTACCAAGCCACTGTAACATCAGAGAACGCAAAAGAAACATATGTAGGTATCACGGAAAACCAATTCAAAACTAGATATGCAAACCATAAACAATCATTCAACAAAGAAAGATACAAAAACCAAACAGAATTGAGTAAATACATTTGGAAACTTAAAGAAAAAAACATAGACTACAACATATCTTGGAAAATTTTAAAAAGAGCAGCATCATACAACAACATTTCAAAAAAATGCAATCTATGCCTAACAGAGAAATACATTATACTATGTAAACCACAGTTGGCAACTCTAAATGTTAGAACAGAAATGGTTAACAATTGCAGACACAGATGGAAGTTCCTATCAGCGAAAAAAACCAACACCTGAGAAACACATGTAGCACGGGAAAAAAACAACAGCAAACCAGCTAGCTATATATATACGTGGCACTGGCAACACAAGCTCATCACATCCTGACGACCGCACAGCGTGAAACAAATTTGTAGATGTTTTTAGAAGCTTGATTTTAACTTGTTTTTAATATAACAATATATATATATATATATATATATATATATATATATACATGTATATATATATATATATATACACATACATATGTGTGTGTATGTGCGTGCATGTGTGTTAGGTCTTCAATTTAACGTCTATACACATTGTGATATTAGACGAAAGTGCATGTGTGTGTGTGTGCTTGTGTGTGTATGTGTGTGCGTGCGTGCGTGCGTGCGTGCATGCGTGCGCGCGCGCGGACTGTGCAAAGTGTATGGGATGAGTCCACAATTACATTGATCAACTTGTCTCAAAGGTTGTAATGCTGAACTGGCAATAGATCTCTCTCTCTCTCTCTCTCTCTCTCTCTCTCTCTCTGTCTCTGTCTCTCTCCAGCGGTTTTGGATCTGCGCTTTATCATCACTAGATCGGCCTCCCCCCCCCCCCCCCCCACTTCTTTCCCTACACCATGAGACCATCCCTCCGCTAATTCCCCCCCCCCTCTCTCTCTCTCCCTCCCCCCCCTCTCTCTCTCTCTCTCTTGACAGCGGTTCTGGATCTGCGCTTTATCATCAGTCGTTCGCCCCCCACCCCCCACCTTCTTTCCCGACACCATACTGAGACCATCCCTCCGCTAATTCCTCCACTCTCTCTCTCTCTCTCTGTCTCTCCTCTGTCTCTCTTGCAGATAATGACCAAATTGACAGGAAATTACCACCTTTATGCTTGCTTTTCTTAACATTTCCTGCCATGGAAGAGTTCCGGAAGAGGGAGAGGAAGGAGTAGAGTAGGGTGGTGGTAGAAGAGGGTGGTGGTAGTGAGGGGGGAGGGGAGAGTGAGGGGCGAGGACGAGCGTAACTTACTCCATGTCCCCAAGAGGAATGGAAGACATCCTATCGGGCACAGAAGAGGAAGCGATATTGATTTTCTAGAGTTCTCTTCTCCGCCCCCCCCCCCCCCCTCCTTCGCCTTTTCCCAGCCCCATCTGTCCTCCCAGTCCCTCCCCCCTCCTTTCCTCCACCACGCCACCAACAACCGCCACTATCCAACATCTCTCTCTCTCTCTCTCTCTCTCTCTCTCTCTCTCTCTCTCTCTCTCTCTCTCTCCTTTTCTCTTTTGCCTTCGTGCACAAACATAAAGAAACCTTTCCCATTTTGGCTGTGGGATGTGCACTGATTAATGCTTAAACTTGCTGATCAGTACTTACTTTCGTTCGTAAATTTGCCTTTGCTGGTTCAGGTATAACTTTTTTTTTAAAGGAATTCCAGCCTGATTTATTTGCTGGATTTAAAACTTTCTGTAAACAAACAAATAAATTATGAAAAGAAGTGAGTAAACACCCACGTTTTAATGAAAGACAAGAAAACAAATTACATGATTCCTTTGTAAAACTTAAGACGCGATTTTTCTGTTGTTTGTATATATTCTTAACTGACAAAGAGCTGTTCTTGACTGACAAAGACCTGTTCGTGACTGACAAAGAGCTATTCTTGACTAACAAAATGCTGCTCTTGACACAAAGAGCTGTTCTTGACTGACAAAAAACTGTTCTTGACTGAAAAAGAGCTGTTCTTCACTGACAAAAAACTGTACTTGACTGACGAAGAGCTGTTCTTCACTAACAAAAAAAAACTCCTCTTGACTGACGAAGAGCTGTTCTTGACTGACAAAGAGCTGTTCTTGACTGACCAAGAGCTATTCTTGACTGACGAAGAGCTGTTCTTGACTAACAAAAAAAGCTGTTCTTGACTGACAAAGAGCTGTTCTTCACTACAAGAAGCTATTCTTGACTGACAAAAAACTGTTCTTGACTGACAAAGATATGTTCTAGACTGACAAACAGCTGTTCCTGACTGACAAACCGCTGTTCGTGACTGACAAAGAGCTGTTCTTGACTGACAAAGATATGTTCTAGACTGACAAAGAGCTGTTCCTGATTGACAAACCGCTGTTCTTGACTGACAGAGAGCGGTTCTTGACTGACAAAACGCTGTTTTTGACTGACAAAGAGCTGTTTTTGACTGACAAAGAGCTGTTGTTGATTGATAAAGAGCTATTCTTGACTGACAAAGAGCTATTCTAGACTGACAAAGAACTGTTCTTGACTGACAAAGAGCTATTCTAGATTGACAAAGAACTATTCGTGACTGACAGAGAGCTATTCTAGGCTGACAAAGAACTGTTCTTGACTGACAAAGAGCTATGTTTTTAGATGCACTGTATGTTTGTTTCTTTGTTCCACGGGGAAAGCTTTCCTTTTTCATGTGCATTTGAACATTAATAATGGAAACAATTAATAGAAGAATACGTGTTTCATTGGTTATAAAACAAAGTTGTTTACATTATTCGGAGAGGAGACTGGAACAGCCGAACATTAAAAGTGTTTTTTAGCACAGTGATTTTTGGGAGAACGTTTCCTAAATGCAGTGTGGAAGTCGATCTCTTAATATTAACCGGCGCTCACCAGTTCCTCGCATGAATGATTACGGTAAAATGCTTTCTGAATGCCTGCCCTGCATTTGGGTTCGTGCATACTGAACAACGGGGTGTTTAGGCCTAAGGGCGACTTGGATGGTCGCTCTTCCTACATGTCTGACCCTGGAAGCACTACCATTGATTATTTCCTTTCTTCCAGTGGCGTAATAGAACTAGCATTAAAACAACAACAACACAACCAACAACAACAACAAAAACACTGAAATTTCGCAAGATTGCTAGTCCTGAGTGTATTATCGGTGAACTGCGAAGCTAATCCAACAGTAACAGTTAAAGGCATGGTACGTGTGTGTGTGTGTGTATGTGTGTGTGTGTGTGTGTGTGTGTGTGTGTGTGTGTGTGTTTTCGTGTGTGTGTGTGTGTGTGTGTGTGGTGTGTGTGTGTGTGGTGTGTGAAACTTATTTATCATTGGCATAAGTCACTGAGAACGAAAAATCAAAGAATCTTCCGTAAACCTGATACCATTTTATGTGACTTGGACATTAGAAGTGCGGAAAATTGGGTGTAAAAGGTACAAGTCTGCTTCGTTGAATCCGGTGTAGGGTTTATCAAGGTGTTGGAAGTATAGCTGGATTTATTTCTGTTAAAAAATTGCCAAAGGCTGGAGACTTGCACACGGCAAAGAAAAGGAACGACACATTCAGAGCAGAGGAAGGTTGACGTGTACAGAACTCATCAATAAACTTGGTTTAAAATCTTATCTGGTTTTCGATACAGACAAACACTTGAAACACACTACAAGACTTAAATTAGGAGTGTCTGATTTGATGGTACATTGTTGATCGTTTTAGGCACAAAACCTTTCACAGAAGTAACTTGATTTGTCCAATATATTGAAAAGCAGAAGAAAATGAGGTTCGTTTTCAAGCAAATAACGAGCATCCGTAAAATATTCATGCAACCTAAATATTAGGGATAGTCATCGTAAGTTAATAAGATTAATGTTCTTAACTGTGACTGATAATATGCAGATGTTTTTATCTTTCGTGTGAAAGATTTTTGTTTAGGGAAACAGCAATCTTAACGTACAACATATTTTGCCAGTATATCTTCCAACTGTTAGTTCATGGTTGCATTTTTTCTCTCTCTCTCTCTCCTTTCTCTCTCTCTTCTCTCTGTGTGTGTGTGTGTGTGTGTGTGTGTGTGTGTGTGTGTGTGTGTGTGTGTGTGTGTGTGTGTGTTTAATGTTTCACATAGCATCATGTTCACATACCTGGGGCTAAGGCCTAAATACGAATAAATTATCCGCATCCGAATTCAAACTTTCTTCTCTCTCTACCTTTCCTCTGGTTTCCCCACCCCATTCCCAACCCCACCCCCATCTCCACTATACAATTTCCTCCCTGTTTCTGTCAGTTCTATTTCTTTCACCTTCTCACCTCTCCCTCCGTCTCCCTCCACTACTCCACCTATCTCTCTCTCTCTCTCTCTCTCTCTCTCTCTCTCTCTCTTTTCTTTCTCTCGCTCTTTCTTGGAACATAATTGGATAACTAGGAAGACAAATTTTAACATTTTTGAGGCTCGAGTCTTTTTGAGTCTTGAATCTCTCTCTCTCTCTCTCTCTCTCTCTCTCTCTCTCTGTCTGTCTGTCTGTCTGTCTGTCTGTCTCTTTCCGTCCGTCTTTTTCCCTTTTTCTCTCCCTCTCTGCCTTCGCCTCCCCTTTCTCTCTCTCCCGCCCTCTCTCCCTCTCCTTTTCTCTCTCTCTCTCTCTCCCTCCCTCCTCTCTCTCTCTTTCTCTATCCTCCCTTTCTCTATCCCTCTCTCTCTCGCTCGCTCGTATACTCGCTTGCTCATTGTTGTCGTCTTAACCATGTTGTCTCCAGTTATATCGAAATAGCGCTGCAAAGGAAAACTGGATCGAACAACAATGCGAGGACACTGAGAAAAAACCCAGACAACGACACTAACAAAGCCTTAAAGACTGTGAAAGACCTGACCAAACGTAATCAATGTCACGTCTGAACCACTCAGGACAGAACGGAAATTGTCTCACACAGGAAGAACACATCATAAAGAGAATTTGATCACGTTCTGAACTCTATTGTAAAGAGACAAAAAAGTTTCTTAAAGTGCCAATAGTGCCGGACTCATCAAAAGAGAATGGCTTTCCGATACTTCGCCAAGAGTTCACAGCTGCAGTGAAATCGCTGAAATGTGGGAAGGCCGCAGGTGCAGACAACATCCGTGGAGGACTCTTCAAAACATGGCGGAGAGGCAATATTCGATAACCCTAAGTGCCGTCTGCAACAAAATCTGGCACACCAGTGAATGACCCACGCCATTCAATCACTAATCATCACCCTTCCCAAGAATCGCTGATCGTCACAATTCCCCAAAAAGGAAATCTTCAACTCTGCTGGAACGACTGCACTATCAGATGGATCAGCCATACCAGGAAAATAACGGTCAAAATCAGTCTGAATAGATCACAGCCACAAGCAGATATCATCATTGCTGGGGAACAGGCTGGATTCTGTAAAGGCAGAAGTGCCATCGAACAGATCTTTAACCGGCGTACGCGGTGCAAAAAGCACATCCAACACCTGAAAGAGTTATACCACGTCTTGATAGACTTCAAGAAGGCGTTCGGCAGAGTTTGACATGAAGCGCTGGGGTCACAATGAAAAATGTTTACATCGAGCAAAATCTGATCAACACCGTCTGGCAAGTGTACTCCGGTGTGACTTGTGTGGCGCTCATACAGCATGTCATGGGACAAAGGTTCCTTCCGCACTTCAGTTGGAGTTCGACACGGCTGCCTTCTATCTCAAACATCTTTCAAAATACTCCTGTAAAGCGCCACGCATAACTGATGCACTTGAAGATCATGTCAACACAGCCTGGCTGACAGTGAACAGGACCTCAGCCGGTGTGTTGAGAGACTGGCTGAAACATCAACCAGACATGGCATGGAAATCAGCTCCTAGAAAACAAAGACGATTGGCAGACACAACACCGGCATCGAAACTGATATGAATATCCATAGGCAGAAGTTAGAAACTACGCCTGTGACTTACCTGTAATCCATGATGAGGAAAGGAAGGACCCAAATCAGAAATTGTTTCAAGGGCAGTAAAGACAACATCAGCACTGCCCAGACTAAAACCTCTATAGAACAATGTAATCTCCAGAAAACACAAGATCAAGCTCCTGAGTGCTGGGGTACATTCCGTCTTGCAGTTCTCAAGTGAGACACGGACCCTCACCGCAGATCTAGAAAGGAGAATCTAAGCCATGAACATGAGGTGTTACCACAAGATGCTGACCATCGGATACACTGCTCACATCACCAGTGAACCAAGGCATCAAACCACCAGGCAGCACGTCAAACCGTATGGCCATGAAACAAGATCTCATGCCTCACTAAAACTGTGGAGGGAAGGGCAGAGAAGAAGAGACAAACACACAACATTGCACAATAGAAACCATTTGTAGAGATCTGAACAGTGGCACACAATGCAAAGAACTGGAAGAGCTTGGAGAAAAAAGTCATTATTGTGATACCCCAGTGACTCCCTACGGGGTTAAGGGAGAAGAAAGATACCTAGATCTCTCTCTCTCTCTCTCTCTCAAAACACCACAAACACACACACACACAACACACACACACACACCACACACACTGTGTTGACATGATCTTCACAGTGTGTGTATCTGTGTGTGCGCGCGTGTAGTTGTGTGTGTGTGTGTGTGTGTGTGTGTGTGTGGTGTGTGTGTGTGTGGTGCGTGCGTGCGTGCGTGTGTGTGTGTGTGTGTGTGTGTGTGTGTGTGTGTGTGTGTGTGTGTGTGTGTATGTGTGTGTTGTGTTGTGTTGTGTTGTGTTGTGTGTGTGTGTGTGTGTGTGTGTGTGTAGGAACTTTCTTACAAAGTGTTTGCATACCGGCCTGATAATACGAAAGGCAAGACATGACAGGAATGCGCTGAGGAAGAAGCACTGGATACATGAAGAAAAAAAATGGGGAGGAGGGAGGAGGAGGATGTGTGTGGTGTGTGTGTGTGTGTGTGTGTGTGTGTGTGTGTGTGTGTGTGTGTGTGTGTGCTTTCCGTGCTTACAGTGTTGATGGTAGGAAGTCTACTTTACGTTGTTTAATTCATAGTTATGTTTTTCAATCTCTTTAATTCATTATTTTCCTTTTTACTCTTCTCTTTCCGTATCTCACATCTTTGCTTTTTAAGAAGAGATTTTTTTTTTCTAACGGTTTTAGAAGTGTTGTTTTCATGGAATCGTGAGAATGAATGTATCTAAACAGATTATAGAACCCATTAAATTTGCCATGCTTTCATTGTAATACTTTTTATTACTAGGTGATTTTTTATGAGGTCTAGTCTTTCACAGAATCATACTGTTGTGGTTAACTGTCGACGGATTCATATCTGGAGCCTTCCTTATTTTCAGTTCTGGCATCTTTTCCGCAACTAAACTGAGAAATTACTAGTCAACGATCACACATGATACTCTCTTTGGGCCTGTATGGAAGTGTATTAAGTTCAAAGTTAGTAGTTACCGTTCTCATAATGAATTAAAAAAAAACAACTAATTATCACCAAGAAAACAATTATGAGTACCGTTATCACCGTCAAACATGGTCGTTGTGACTGAAAAAAGGTCATTTTCACATGAAAAGAAAGTTATTGTCCATGGACTTGATGCTGCTTAAATATAATAGATAATTGATCAAAAGAAAGAAAAAGAAAGCTGTGGGCCTGACAGACGTGAATTGTGATAACTGTTGGTTATGGCGTTCATCTGTGCCTTCTGACATTCTGACCCTGGTCTTTTCTAGGGGACAGTCCATGCTACCATTGCAGTGATGCCTGCTGGAGTCACTTACCTGCACTCCTGACTCATCATGATCTGTTTTCAGAAGTCATAATTACTGTTTTCAAATGAATCCCATTTTACTGCCATAACCAGAATGACCCCCCCCCCCCCCCCCCATCACTCAGTCGCCCGCCCCCGCCAACTCCTCTCTCTCCCTCCTCCACCCCCCTCCTCCCATTAAAAAAAAAAAAGCAACGACATGGGTGATCATGTGCAAAGTATAATTCTTCCGGTTTTCCTGCAGAAACAAAAATGACTATTTTCACAAGAGTTGACCAAGCGTTTGAAATGAACGTGTTACCATAGGTCTGCTTCCGTGTGTAGGGTTTGGTTACCGCAGTGTTCACGCACTGTGTGGGGGCACTGAGGGGACAAATCCTATCTGTCTGCTGCCAAGGATTTGGCGTTACAAGAAAGAGGGTGCCAGGGGTGGGTGAAGTCGTTGGGATGGTGAGGGCGGGTGTGCATTAGAGGAGGGGAGGACACTGATGGGATGGGGAGTGGGGAGGGGGGCGGGGGGCGTTGCTTTTCTGGGGCCTTGTTTGAGCAACTTTATCGGGGACTCCAGGGCCAGCCGTGTTTACCGTGCTGTGTTGGTGCAGGAGATGATCAGGATCCTGAAAACGGCGCGGTCATCTCTCTCTGTCTTCTCTCGCTCTCTCTCCGTCTTTCTCTCTATCACACACACACACACAACAACACACCACACCACTGCACAACACACACACCAAAACCCCACTTTGCCACACACACACACACACACACACGAATTACCCGCACTTGCCACACACACACACACACACACACGCACCACACACACGTTGCACGCACACACACACACACACACACACACACTTTGCACAACACACACACACACACACACAACACACACACACACACACACACACTACACTCACACACCTCATTCTATGGTTGCATTCAGGAACTCTGCTTGATGATGGAGAAAAAGTGATAGAGGAAACGGAAGGACAGACAGAGAGAGTGGAGGATGAAGAGGAAAAGGAGGGGAGGGGGGGGGGGGGGGGGGGAGAGGGGGGGGGGGGGGGGGGGGGGGGGGGGGGGGGGGGGGAGGGAGAGAGAGAGAGAGGAGAGAGATACAGAGGAATGAGGGAGGGGTGGGGACAGACCTAGACATTGGGTGACCAACTGACGTATCTGATAGAGAAATACGAGTATAAAAGAGAGAGCAGGGTGGTGGTGGTGGTGGGGGGGGGGGGGGGGGGGGGAGAGATGCAAAATGACATATTTCTCTGACTACGTTTGATTTGCATTGCTCACAAATACTTTTCGCTCTGTTGTTCTACGAGAGAGAGAGAGAGAGAGAGAGAGAGAGAGAGAGAGAAGAGAGAGAGAGAGAGAGAGAAGAGAGAGAGAGAGAGAGAGAGAGAGAGAGAGAGAGAGAGAGAGAGAAGAGAGAGAGAGAGAGAGCAGACAGACAGAGAGAGAGAAAGAAGAGAGAGAGAGAGAGAGAGAGAGAGAGAGAGAGAGAAGAGAGAGAGAATGAATCCATACGGGGAATCCGAATGTATTATCGTAACTAGATGAAGACGTCAGGGATTATGTAATTTTCTTTTCTTTCATTTTCTTTTTTCCCCCTCCCCCCTTTTTTATTTTTATTTTATTCATTTTTTTTTGCCTCGGCCGTTTCACCATAGTGACATTATTCCTTTACCACTCATTCTGCCGACCGTCTGTCTGTCTGTCTCTTCCTCCCCTCTCTCTCTCTCTCTCTCTTTCTCTGTCTCCCCTCTCTCCCTCTGTCTGTCTGTCTGTGTCTGTCTCTGTCTCCTCTCTCTCTCTCTCTCTCACACACACACACACACACACACACACAGTATAAGTGTCTGTCTGTCTGTCTGTCTGTCTGTCTCTCTCTCTCTCTCTCTCTATCTATCTCTCTCTCTCTCTCAGCTTAGGTACATCAACAAAGTTGCATCTTCTTCTTCATCATTCTCGGAGCTGGATGATCACGATCAGTCGAAGCAGACGAATATTTGAGCTGTCACTGAGCACAGCCGAAGTGACTCGGCAACAGTGCAGCGTTTCCGCGGCTGGGTTGCCTCACGGCGATCTGACGTCGATCGCAGGATCCCTGCCGACAACCGGCGGCTGGACAAGCGTCAGCATGTAACTGTGGGTGATTTTGTACAGGGTGACCGATACAAGCGGCTTGCGGGTGATGCTGCGGAGGATGGCCACAGAAGATGAGACGGCAAATAATAATAATTTTTTTTTTCGTTTCTGCATACACGGGCTGATACTCCTGCGGACACTCCCTGTATAGACAGGCAAGGATTAATCCTACCTACCCAACAAAAGGAGTGGAGTTTTTGTGTGTATGACCGATTTTTTTCCCGCCATTAAGGAAGCCATACTCCAGCTTCGTGGACGGAGCATGCTATGTGTAACGTGTCATCCATACAAACGGCCAAACTGACCTTC
>CM065733.1:21134333-21144333 GCA_033310375.1 Conus canariensis | reverse complement strand
AGAGAGAGGGCGGGAAGACGGGGAAGGGACGAGGAGGTGGAGGAACAGAGAGAAGGAGCGGGAGAGAGAGAGAGAGAGAGAGAGGGGGGGGGCAAAAAGAGAGGGGGGAAGAGACGAAGAGAGAGAGGGGGAAGAGACAGGAGAGAAAGAGAGAGAGAGAGAGAGAGAGAGAGAGAGAGAAAGAAAGAGAGAGCGAGAGAGACAGAGAGACAGAAGGAGGGAAAGATGGAGGGAGGGTAGGAAGGAGGGAGGGCGAGAGATAATCACACAGAGAAGCAGACAGAGTGGTCAACAGAGCGAAGATTTGGCGGTGGAAAATATTGTCCCAGACAAACATTCCAGTAGATACATCATTAGTTCACCACACAGGGGAACAGAGAGCATACACTTGTTCCTTACCAAGGTCCACCACTCTGGAAGACAGAACAGACAATCCTTACGTTGGCATCACCCTCAAGCAACGCCAGCAAATAGAAGTCCTTGACAAACACAAACCATTGGGTAGCAAACGACCTTCGCGTATGATAATCAAGCCTGAAGCAGGCAGTCGCTGTGGTACAAACCTCCAGTAGCGTCTACACGAATACCAACCTCAAGAACCTGGGTACCGTATATTTAGTGATCCAATTTTTATATATACTGCTCAAAACAATTTAAGAGCCACCTGCATTTTTCAAATGGTTTAGATAACGCATCGTAGTGTACAGAATTCAAAGCTTTTGTCCAATTTTTGCACTGAAAGTGTGACAACTGCTTCGATGCAAAACTAATTTTGGCATGTGTTCAGTTGAATTTGAGTCTAGTGGGTTGAACGAGTTCACAAAAGAAACACCGAAATCACGAAAACATGGTCGCGGTTTGCGAGCGCATAGCTGAGGCAGCAGAGTTGGGCTGACTGCAAACCGCATTGCACGTGCAGGTCGTGCCTTTACTGAACACATGGCAACCAGTTTTGCTGACCAGTGGGTATAAAAAAGCCGCTTTTGGTGGTGTTTTTAACCATGCCACCAAGACGGAGATTAAATGACACTGACCGGGGAAGGGCTGTTGTTTGGCGTCAAGAAGGTGCATGCGTCAGAGAAGTTGGTCATCACCTTCAAGTGCATCATGCTGTCATCCAAAGACTTTGTGACTGCTTCAACGTCACCGGTAGTACTGCTGAACGAAGACGGTCTGGCTGGCCTAGGTCCACCACCAGACAGCAGGACAGGCTGCTGGTTCTGATGGCGCTGAGACAAAGAACTGCCACTGCAAACAACCTCTGGCGACAACTGCGTGCTGCAGCGAACGTCAACATTTCCGACCAATCTGTTCAGAACCACCTGAGAGAAGTTAACCTCCGAGCAAGACGGCCAGCTGTTCGACCTGTGCTGACGGCGGCTCACCAAAGGGCGCGACTGACCTGGTGCCGAGCTCATGTGGCCTGGACGAGGCAGCACTGGGCCCGGGTGATGTTTTCTGATGAGTGGCGTTTTGCTCGGCGACGATGGTCGCATACGTGTCTGGAGGTGGATGGGGGAACGCTACCAAGAAGCCAACGTAATGGAATGGGACCGGTATGGTGGTGGTGGTGGTGGTGGTGGTGGGGGGGGTCTATCATGGTGTGGGGTGGCATAGGAAGGAACTTCAGAACCCCCCTGTACTGAGTTGAAGGCAACCTAACTGGTGTGGGGTACAAGGACAACATTCTTCAGCCTCTGGTCCTGCCTGCCCTGGGCCCTGACGCCATCCTCCAGGACGAGAACGCCCGTCCCCACCGTGCCAGGGTGGTAAACGTCTTGGAGGAGCAGCAGGTCAACCGCTTCGACTGGCCAGCGCGCTCGCCCGACCTTAACCCGATCGAGCACGCCTGGGACGTCCTGGGGCGCCTGCTTCACGAGAACCACCCTCCAGCAGTGAACCTGGGCCAACTCTTCGACTTCTTGCAGCAGGAGTGGAACAACATCCCCCAGCTGACTCTCAGGAGACTTGTGGACTCTATGAGACAGAGATGTCTAGCTTGTATCCGTGCTAATGGCGGCCATACTGAGTACTGACATTGATTGTCATTTGATTTGACTTCTGATTTCTGAAATGAAGGTGTTCATCAATTAAGCCCATGAAGTTGTTTTTGAGCAGCTGTTATTCGTTTATTTCTGATGTCATTGTATCATTCCATAGATGAATTTTCAATTAAATTGTTTGAAGAAGTTATTTTGTTTTTCGGTTGAATTGTGTGTGAATGTTTTCAACTGGCTCTTAAATTGTTTTGAGCAGTATATATATATATATATATATATATATATATATATATATGTACATCTTAAATCGGTCTGCAATTTTGAGAGAAATTCATTTTAGAACTGAGTTCTATTTGTGTTATCTACTCCTAAATGTGTATCTTGAGTGGTTACTTCCCTTCCCGCTCCTTTACAAAATGGACACATGTTTTCTCAGATGATAAACTCCACCATTCAGAGTATTAGAAGGTCAAAACCCTCACTGCAATAAACACTGAAAATTGCAGGTATATGAGTTAAGCTAGAAAAGCATTCAGCTCCACAGCATTAACCGAGTAAAGACATTTTTTAAAAATGGTCTCTGTCGAGAATGTGCATGTGCGACAGTAAAAGACTACACTGCTTCTGCATAGCAGACCGGTGGGTCAGTGTCTATTCATGTACACCATGGCTGTGGTTGTGATACTGGTCTATCTGCAAGCTTTTGCGTCTGCGTGTGCGGAATCACACTTGATCGAAGTCGCGTTGTTCATGGCTACTACGTCTGGCACTGTCTCAAGACCATAAACGACAACTGGAAGGTCGCGTGTTTAGCTGACACCCATCCCAAAATGTAAATAGCTGGGGGGAAAGTACAAATCCCAAATCCCTGACTTTCATGCGCAGGCGTCGTCGCCGTCGTCTGGCACCATTATTTAGAACATTCTCTTTCCGTTTCACACAGTCTTGCCTTTTCGTGCGATTCCATGGACTTAGACGATTTTCTCAACGTTGGTCAATCGATTTTCTTCTGCTACATCTACCGTTCTCTTCCGAGCTGCAAAAACAACCGAAAGACCTCACTGTTTCATGAAGTTTCAGACTTTTCTGGATCAGTATGACCTTTGCCCCAGTACTTTAAAAAGTTGCCAAACTCAGAAACACCAGCCTTCACTTTAACATCCAGCCTTCTTCTCCCAGTGTGACCTTTGCCCCAGTACTTTAAAAAGTTGCCAAACTCAGAAACACCAGCCTTCACTTTAACATCCAGCATTCTTCTCCCAGTGTGACCTTTGCCCCAGTACTTTAAAAAGTTGCCAAACTCAGAAACACCAGCCTTCACTTTGACATCCAGCCTTCTTCTCCCAGTGTGACCTTTGCCCCAGTACTTTAAAAAGTTGCCAAACTCAGAAACACCAGCCTTCACTTTGACATCCAGCCTTCTTCTCCCAGTGTGACCTTTGCCCCAGTACTTTAAAAAGTTGCCAAACTCAGAAACACCAGCCTTCACTTTAACATCCAGCATTCTTCTCCCAGTGTGACCTTTGCCCCAGTACTTTAAAAAGTTGCCAAACTCAGAAACACCAGCCTTCACTTTAACATCCAGCCTTCTTCTCCCAGTGTGACCTTTGCCCCAGTACTTTAAAAAGTTGCCAAACTCAGAAACACCAGCCTTCACTTTGACATCCAGCCTTCTTCTCCCAGTGTGACCTTTGCCCCAGTACTTTAAAAAGTCGCCAAACTCAGAAACACCAGCCTTCACTTTGACATCCAGCCTTCTTCTCCCAGTGTGACCTTTGCCCCAGTACTTTAAAAAGTTGCCAAACTCAGAAACACCAGCCTTCACTTTGACATCCAGCCTTCTTCTCCCAGTATGACCTTTGCCCCAGTACTTTAAAAAGTTGCCAAACTCAGAAACACCAGCCTTCACTTTGACATCCAGCCTTCTTCTCCCAGTATGACCTTTGCCCCAGTACTTTAAAAAGTTGCCAAACTCAGAAACACCAGCCTTCACTTTGACATCCAGCCTTCTTCTCCCAGTGTGACCTTTGCCCCAGTACTTTAAAAAGTTGCCAAACTCAGAAACACCAGCCTTCACTTTAACATCCAGCCTTCTTCTCCCAGTATGACCTTTGCCCCAGTACTTTAAAAAGTTGCCAAACTCAGAAACACCAGCCTTCACTTTGACATCCTGCCTTCTTCTCCAAGTGTCAGACGTTATCTCTCTCTCCCTCCCTCCCTCCCTCTCTCTCTCTCCCCCTCCCTCCCTCTCTCTCTCTCTCTCTCTCTTGCAACGTGCCATTGATCCAAAACACAAAACTGGATATACTCTAGATCGGCTTATCATGCGCACCCATGACCACATTAACGCATCAGTGTCAGTGATAGGTCAATTCCCGTCCCACCATTCCATACCTGAAATGTTTACAATTAAGGAAAATCAACAGATCTAGCAGCCTCCACAACCCCCAGTCCCACAGTACTGGAACGTTCTCTTCTCAAGCTGTTGACCGCCTCCCCTAAATCCTCCCCACATCCACAATTCTTCATGCTACAACATCGACCAGTTATGAACACGCTCCAGCCACCACCCGCCTCCTCCAGATGAGGCCTTCTGCACCACGGTATTATCAAGAAATTCACGTTTGAAAACGGAAGCATAGTCAGTTTGAACAGCTTTGGCGATCGGCCAAAATAACACACAGGCACACACGCATGCATGCACACACGCATGTTCGACGCGCGCGCGCGCGCACGCACACACACACACACACACACACACACACACAAACACACACACACACACACACGCACACACACACACACCTGTAAGTTGACAACTAACGTTAACAGAGAAAAAAAAACACACACACGAAAAGACCAGTGCAAAAGGCTCCGCAAACCAAATAAACAAAGTTGAGAGTTTGATATCCTTAACAAGATCAAATTTCTTCTCTCAAGCGTACAATGTCACATCGACAAAAAAAAAAAAAAAAAAAAAAAAAGAGGAGACAGAAAGCTGAAAAACAGGAAAATAAAGAGAAAAAAGGGCTACATTAAAACCTTTTAGTTTTGAAACAAACAAAGAAACACATGAAACAAACAAAGAAACACATGAAACAAACAAAGAAACACATGAAACAAACAAAGAAACACATGAAACAAACAAAGAAACACATGAAACAAACAAAGAAACACATGAAACAAACAAAATGCAATTCCTCTTTTTTTCCAGCTATACCTCAATTCAGCTCCCCTATGTCTGTTGCTCCTTTCTGGACGAGGGCCAGGACATTCATTAGGGGTCGGAATAGCTCAGTTGGTAGAGCGCCGGACTCGTGATCCTGGGGTCGCGGGTTCGAATCTCCGCCGTGCCGTTTCGGTACAGGGTTTTTTTTTTCCTTCGGAGTTAACATTGGTTCTGCTTCTATTTCCATACATTCCTTCGACTGAGACTATAAATCGAGGTTCCGTGGGTGAACGCACACATAACATCTTGCACACACGTAAAATCGCATCACCAACTTTCGGAAGAGTAGGCCAGTTTGGCCGTTGGTATGGATGACACGTTACACATAGCATGCACCCTGCGTGAGAAATGCAAAGAATGAAGGAAGTAAGGAAACTGAGTGAACGATATTGAACGATATGGACTGGATGACACGGGAAACGACTGAATGAAGCGCCAGCAGGCAGCTCTTCAATCGGCATTACCCAGGTAGGCAGCCCGTTGTATTAACGAGTGTGGATTGTAAAGCGCTTAGAGCTTGGTCTCTAGCCGAGAATAGGCGCTATATAAGTATTCATTATTATTATTACATTCAAACAAGTTTGGATCAAACGCCATTTCTGCCCACCTCCCTGATCATCTGTTCACCGGCACACCGCTATCTTCCTTTTAACACCATGACTGAATCCTTAAATACAACAATCTCTTTCAACCGTTTCACTATTACTCTCAGTCACAATCTGAATCAACTTCTATCAGTGTCTGTCTCAAACAAACGAACTTGCCTTTTCACTGTTCTTCCCTTGTTAGCCGCCTTAAATAGGGTACACTACTTAGAGACTTTTTCACGTCTTCAAAATACATTTACAATCAACTGAACGATTATCATCTGCTCCAAATTCTGCGAAACTAACCCATTTCAATACTTTACAATCTGACCTTTTGAATTGAAAACATGGTGTCCCACAGAGATCCGTTACTAGGTCCTTTTCTTTTTACACTATACACTGCTGTCTCTGTGGATGTCATCAGCTATCACTATGTCAACTGTTATTCCTATAAGCCGACACCTTACTTCAGAAAAGAGACGCTTCTGATATTCTGTTCACTGTTATACAACAAGCATCCTCTGCTTCTTTGATATCAAAAGCTGGATGACTCAGAACAAGTCACTGTTACATTGGAGCCAATGATTCGAACGAAAACTCTCTTCTGTCACCGTTCGTCCAATCAATCTCAGCAACACAATCAATCCCCTTTCTAGATAGGTCAGTAACCTTGGTGCTGTTTTCGACCAAAGATCGTCCAAGCAAAAATTCATAACTTAAAAGTCGTGAGTTCTGCTGACGTCAGCTATGGATTATCAGTTCCACTCAGAAATAGTTGTCCGCCTGCGCTTCATCTAAACTTGTCACGCCCCTCATCTTTTTTTTTTCTTTTCCTCGCATCGACAACTGTCATTTTCTGTTGTCTGCTCTGCGCAGTTCATCCACCCACTCCCTTCAACGAGTGCAAAATTCTGCCGCACGACTTTTGTCTTCAGAGAGAAAAGACCTGAACTCATCAATCCCCATCTTACAGTCTCCCGATTCGCTATGGGATTTGGTTCTTTTAAGGATCAATATTCTCAGTTACATATGTGCTCTGCTCATCTCTCTGTGTGTCTTTGACTGTCTTCACCTCTCTACCCCATCATGTTCTGTACGTTTCGCGTCAAATTAACTCTTGTTTCATCATTCCCGGATTTAAACAACCAAATGTCGGCCGTTGCTCTTTCTCTTTCACCGAGGCACATGACTTCAATCAGCTTCCTCTTCTGCTTCGTCAAATGCAAACATTGCATTCTTTTAAACCTGTTATGAAAACCTTCCGTTCTTCCATCTGTTAAATCAGATTTTCTCCCCCGTTGATCTACGTATGGAGGATTATGTTTATATATATATATATTTTTTTTTTTTAATGCGTGCGTGCGCGCGTGCGTGTGTATGTGTGTGTTTGTGTATGTTTGCGCGCGCATGTGTGTGTGTGTGTGTGTGTGTGTGTGTGTGTGTGTGTGTGTGTGTGTGTGTGTGTCTGCATGTCTGCGTGTCTATGTGTCTACGCGTCTGTGTGTGCAAATAAGGTTTGCAAACGACTGACAATGTTCGTCTGCGGAAGAAAAGACGCCATGTAAATACTGTAATTGTGATTACAAAAGCGCGACCAGTCAAAACAGAACAGTGTACGCACATACAAACGTGTTAAGTGAAAGCCAGAGGCAGGTGAGACAGACAGATGACATTAGAGCACCCACCTTATGACATCAGAGCACCCTATGACATCAGAGCACCCACCCTATGACATCAGAGCACCCACCCTATGACATTAGAGCACCCACTCTATGACATCACAGCACCCACCCTATGACATCAGAGCACCCACCCTATGACATCAGAGCACCCACCCTATGACATCAGAGCACCAACCTATGACATCAGAGCACCCTATGACATCAGAGCACCCACCCTATGACATCAGAGCACCCTATGACATCAGCGCACCCACCCTATGACATCAAAGCACCCACCCTATGACATCACAGCACCCACCCTATGACATCAGAGCACCCACCCTATGACATCAGAGCACCCACCCTATGACATCAGAGCACCCTATGACATCAGAGCACCCACCCTATGACATCAGAGCACCCACCCTATGACATCAGAGCACCCTATGACATCAGAGCACCCACCCTATGATATCAGAGTACCCACCCTATGACATCACAGCACCCTATGACATCAGAGCACCCACCCTATGATATCAGAGTACCCACCCTATGACATCACAGCACCCTATGACATCAGAGCACCCTATGACATCAGAGCACCCTATGATCGGAGCAGCTGCACAGTTCCACACATACAGCTAACTGACCAATTCTTGGTCACGTAGCTAAAGCAGCATTCTGCCCCAGCCCCACCCACCCACCCTATCTCACACACACACACACACACACACACACACACACACACACACACACACACACACACAAAACCACCACCCCCACCTCCATCCACTTTCCCTCCCCATCTCCTTCCCACTGCCACATAGGCTATCCTGGTTTTAAAGGCGGTTTGTCTTTTCAGCATCTGCTTGCTGCTCTAACTTGTCGCTGTTGTTCGACATGTTTACGGACCGCACGCTCGCGCGTATGAAAAGCATGCTAACTGGACGAGGGATGGGCAATGAGAAATGTGATGGCCGGTGTGAAGGGGAGGGGGTGGGTGGGGGGAGGGGAGGGCCGAATTGAAAGAGGGAAAGAAGGGTGTGGATGAAGAAAGGGGGAGAGGGAGAACGTGTGTGTGTGTGTGTGTGTGTGTGTGTGTGTGTGTGTGTGTGTGTGTGTGTGTACGTGCGTGCGTGCGTGCGTGCGTGCGCGCGCGCGCGCGTGTGTGTGTGTGTGTGTGTGTGTGTGTGTGTGTGTTGTGTGTGTGTGTGTGTGTGTGTGTGTGTGTGTTGTGTGTGTGTGTGTGTGTGTGTGTGTGTGTGTGTGTGTGAGTGTTCCTCTAAACGGGGAAAACAGCAGTCTCAGGGGTCACATACAGGAAAAGTGGAATCAGTGGTCACAAAGAAGAAAATATTTGTGTAAGTGGCCGCAAACTGGAAAACAGTTGTTTCAGTGGCTGCAAACAGGAAGAAAGCTTTCTCGGTGGTCGCGAACAGGAGGACAGCTTTCCCAACGGCTGCAAACAGGGAAAAAAAACAAATTATCTCAGTGGCCATAAATATGGAAATACATGTCTCAGCGGCCACAAACAGGCAAACAGCTTCCGCAGTAGCCAGAAATAGGCGAATCACTTACCAAACAGAAAGAAAGCTGTCTTGACGGCCACAAACAGGAAGACAGTTGTCATAAAGCATCGTGAAGACGCTGTTTTGTTGCCATACAGCATTGTGAAGGCGTTGTTTTGTTGCCATACAGCATTATAAAGGTGTTGTTTTGTTGCCATACAGCACTGTGAAGGCGTTGTTTTGTTGCCATACAGCACTGTGAAGGCGTTGTTTTGTTGCCATACAGCATTGTGAAGGCGTTGTTTTGTTGCCATACAGCATTGTGAAGGCGTTGTTTTGTTGCCATACAGCACTGTGAAGGCGTTGTTTTGTTGCCATACAGCATTGTGAAGGCGTTGTTTTGTTGCCATACAGCACTGAGGAGGCGTTGTTTTGTTGCCATACAGCACTGAGGAGGCGTTGTTTTGTTGCCATACAGCATTGTGAAGGCGTTGTTTTGTTGCCATACAGCATTGTGAAGACGTTGTTTTGTTGCCATACAGCATTGTGAAGGCGTTGTTTTGTTGCCATACAGCATTGTGAAGACGTTGTTTTGTTGCCATACAGCACTGTGAAGGCGTTGTTTTGTTGCCATACAGCATCGTAAAGGTGGTGTTTTGTTGCCATACAGCATTGTGAAGACGTTGTTTTGTTGCCATACAGCATTGTAAAGGTGTTGTTTTGTTGCCATACAGCACTGTGAAGGCGTTGTTTTGTTGCCACACAGCATTGTGAAGGCGTTGTTTTGTTGCCATACCGCACTGAGGAGGCGTTGTTTTGTTGCCATAAAGCTTTGTGAAGGCGTTGTTTTGTTGCCATACAGCATTGTGAAGGCGTTGTTTTGTTGCCATACAGCATTGTGAAGGCGTTGTTTTGTTGCCATACAGCATTGTGAAGGCGTTGTTTTGTTGCCATACAGCATTGTGAAGGCGTTGCTTTGTTGCCATACAGCATTGTGAAGGCGTTGTTTTGTTGC
>CM065733.1:21114333-21131833 GCA_033310375.1 Conus canariensis | reverse complement strand
TGTGTGTGTGTGTGTGCGCGTGCGTGTGTGTGTGTGTAAATGTGTTTATCTCTAAACACTTCACGGCACTGGCCACTAAAACCGAGGTAACGACATTGGAAAGTTTTTTTTCTTGTTCCCTTTACTGTAAAAAGATTGCCTCCTTTCGTCAAGATTGATGTTATGGAACCCCCCCCCCCCCCCCACCTCCCCCTCCCCCAGACCCCTGTTTCTCTCCGAAACGCCATGCCCCTTCCATGCACTGCCTTTGACCCAGCCCCGGACGACCCCTCTTCTTCCAACTGTCCCTTCATCCCTGCCCCCTTGTCACCTCCTCCCGTCCTCTTCAAACGGTGGCACTAGTTCCCTTGGAAGCGTGTATATGCGCGCATGTGCGCGTGCGCGCGCGCGCACTCACACACACACACACACGTGCACACCTATCTATCTATACATGCATACATACATGCCTACATACACACATACGTACTCTGTCAATTCAAGCCACATACCAAAGCTACAGTAAAAGAAAAAACAACAACAACAAAAAACCCATTTCCCTCCAATATCTAAAACTTATAATTCAAATTAAAAGGTATATGCGGTAATCTCTATGTCTCCGTCTTTATATATATATATATTATATATATATATATATATATATTGTTGTGTGTGTGTGTGTGTGTGTGTGTGTGTGTGTGTGTGTGTGTTGTTGTTGTCTTCAATTTAACGTCTATCCACATAGTGATATTAGACGGGGGGAGGGAGGGGGGGAGGGAGGGGATCGGGAGGAGGAGGAGGGGAGGGGGACGTATTGTGTGTGTATGTATTTGTGTCTCTTTGATAAGACGGGGGGGGGGGGGGGGCAGAAAAATGAGCATTAACAAAAATTACAATCAACTTGTCTATAACAAATGTCCTACAGGACTATGAAGTAAACATTTCGCAATATTAAACAAACTAGTAGCATTTTTGAAAACGCCTTCAATACAATTTTCAGAAATCACTGGTAAGATAGGTCTTAACCTCTGACATTCAAAAATGATGTGCTTGCTAGAAATTTGATCACCACATAAACATCTAACATTTTTACTGTATTTTGTGATGAACGCATTAAGTTTTATCCTGTAAGATAGCGAACTAATCTGTCTAAATTTGATTACGTCAGTATGATTCAAATATGGTTTGTTATCCAAACCACAAGAATCAATAGTGTGTGTGTGTGTACATATATATATGTACCTATTGTCAATCCGCACCCTTTGGCCCCCTCACCCTTCACTCCCATCCTAATTTTATGTTTCCTGTTGATGAAATGTTTTATACTCAACGTTTTATTTTAAAGTTAAAACATTTTAATTAAGGTGCCTTTTCCCTACTGTATACATTCGTGATTCGTGTTCAGGATCTGAGGGTGGAGAATGCGAGCTTTTTACTGGCACAGTCTGTACCCCCTGACGAAGGCAAATAAAGCCGAAAATTTGGGATATTTTAATCTTGTTTGTTTGGATTTTTATCTACTTTGACTGTTTTATATATATATATATATATATATATAGAGAGAGAGAGAGAGAGAGAGAGAGAGAGAGAGAGAGAGAGAGAGATTCTTATATACACTGAAGAAATTAGAGTGTCTGTTGACACTGTCGCGTTTAAAGTGTATTGCAGAGTCATTAATGTATGCAGTCCACTATCAATTTTACAAAATCACGATCAGGAAATGACACTTTTCATCCGTGTGCAGCCACTATTGAACGCACCAAGTCACCACCAGGAAACAGACGCTGGGGTTATCTACTGAAAGGTCCAAATGAACACCAACACAGTGACAATGTCTTGGGACCATCCAGAACCAGGAACGTGAGAAATGGCTCACGGGGGGGGGGGGGGGGGGGGGGGGGGGGGGGGGGATTTCCAGGCTCACGTGCCATTTTGGGAGAAAGACTGTCATTCCGTGATCAGTAATCCGTTCGACAGCAGAGCTGACAGCTCTCTCCATCTCGTGATCAACGGCACTATGGCAATAACTCGCTATTCCTATTAACACAGAGCCTCAGCTATCGGTCACTCTTAAATATCCCTCTAACTAGTTCCAATTTTCTTTTGGTTATTTTTGTTGGGGAATCTCAACACAATACACTAGGAAATGATCATTAATGACTTGATTTTGGTAATGATATCAACCATGAAAATATACAAGTAACATGATTATAAGAAAACGATTCCAAAATGCGACTTGCGAGGACAAGGCAAAATTTAAGAGAATACTTACAGTTTCAGATATCAAAACATTGCCACCGCTATTTTTTTGTTGCCGTAAAGCATTGTCACCGCATTGCTTTGTTGCTGTTAAGCATTGTCACCGCTTTGTTTTGTTGCTGTTAAGCATTGTCACCGCTTTGTTTTGTTGCCGTAAAGCATTGTCATCACTTTATTTTGTTCCCATTGTCACTGCTTTCTTTTTGTTGCCGTAAAGCATTGCCGCCGCTTTGTTTTGTTGCCGTAAAGCATTGTCATCACTTTGTTTTGTTGCCGTAAAGCATTGCCACCGCTTTGTTGTTTTTTTTGTTTGTTTGTTTGCCGTAACGCATTGCCACCGCTTTGTTTTGTAAGCATTGTCAAGGCATTGTTTTGTTGCCGTAAAGCATTGTCAAGTCATTGTTTTGTTGCCGTAAAGCATTGTCAAAGCGTTGTTTTGCTGCCGTAAAGCATTGTCAAGGCATAGTTTTGTTGCCGTAAAGCATTGTCAAGGCGTTGTTTTGTTACCGTAAAGCATTGTCAAGGTGTTGTTTTGTTACCGTAAAGCATTGTCAAGGCGTTGTTTTGTTGCCGTAAAGCATTGTCGAGGCATTGTTTTGTTGCCGTTAAGCGTTGTCAAGGCATTGTTTTGTTGCCGTAAAGCATTGTTTTGTTGCCGTAAAGCATTGTAACGACTTTGTGTTCTCTCAGAAAGCATTGCCATGGCTTTGTGTTGCTGTCGTAAAGCATAGCTAAGGCCTTATTTGTTTTGCCAGAAAAGTTATAAACGCAGCCTATAAAGTTTAATCACTGATATTGGTTTTCAAGAACAAAGATACGTCAGAAGACAGCTCTTTAGAAACGATGTGAAATCATTCCCTTTAGTTTGAAATTGCTGCATCTCTTGCACATATCCCTATTTTTCTATTTTCGTTAATTTAAATCTTTGGGTTTTTTCTTTCAATTTTATTAAATGTTTGTGTCAATTACCTCTCCCCTCTCCTTTCTCTATCTGTCTCCATCTTTTTCTCCATCTTTTGACTGTCCAATGTCGCTTAACGTGGAAAGACATTAAACAGAAGAGCGAACAGACAGACAGACAGACGGATAGACGGACAGATAGACAAATAGACAGAGAGACGCACACGCACGCAAGCACGCACGCACGCACGCACGTACGCACGCACGCACGCACGCACGCACACACACGCACACACACACACACACACGTACGCACGCACGCACGAACGTATGCACGCACGCACGAACGAACGCACGCACGACATTCCAATGAGCTCCTTCACAGCATTATTTTCTGCGTAGTGTAAAAAATTGCAATTAGTTCGGGATGGTTCTTGCGTGGTCAATGTTAGCACTGATTTAATTTCGCGTGATAAGAGGGAAGGGGGCAATGGGTGGGTAATGACGGGGGGGGGGGGGGGGGGGAGAGGAAAAATAATGATAGAGGGAATAGGGGAGGTTGGAGGGGGTGGGGGTGAGGGGGTCAACAGAAAAACTTGACGCCCGTCTCACAGCAGAAATACGTGAGCTTGTTCATAAAGTTGGAGATCACGCACAGGAGATGCGTGAAACACTATGAAGGCTTCAAGTCAAGCATCCCTTTCCCTAATTCCCTACCAACACCACCACCACCACCACCACCACGACAATTCCTCCCTTCCTCCTCCTACTCTTCCCAAAGCATAGGGTGCTAACTGGGAAAAAATACTTCACACCATTATCAACATTATCATGATGATGTAGAATGAAAGAAACACTCTTCAGAAACAATGGGCAACGTGTACATTGTTTACGTTTGGGGCAATATCAGCACCAAGGTATTGCAAAATATGTATGTAACGCATTATATCCATTTACCTATTTGTTTATATATTGTATATCACACTAATTTGCCTGAATTAACTTAAACACAAATAAGTAAATTAATCTTAATTAATCAAAATGGTTTTTCTTAGCCTTTGATTTTCTTTTTGGAAATCATTTTGTGTCTTATTTGTGAATACATTTTTTTTTTAACATATTGTAAAATGTTTGGATATAATGCATGTTTACATGTCACGGTTTATACAGATATGCAATGGATTACTGAGATATACTTATTTTGAAATATTATGCATTCTTTATAATCATTACTTATAGGCTCATGTAGTCCCTGAACTTTTGAGAATACCGCAACTGCTGATTGTTTATACATGATTTTTTTTTCATTCTAAACAATCTTGAATATTACGTAGAATGAGTATGTTAAATTTTGTCCTAATCGGCAGTGTATATCTAAACGTACATATTATCCTGAGGTAAGGTAAGGTAATGTTGCTTAAAGCCGAGCCGACCGCAACGGGCCATATCAGGGCTGTCACGACGTTAAAATCAACTCAAGTCATCAAAAAAAAAAAAAAAAAAAAAGACACCATTTACGCATCTCTTTAAAACACACCTAAAAATGCACCAGAAACTTCGTTAAAAAATTTTCTTCAGTAAAATCTTTGATCGGATGAAAAATGTTAGTCTCTTTCAGAAACTCAAAGATCACGTCAGGCGGGACATCTCTGAACAAGGTTTTCATGGAATCTGCCGTAGAGTGTATATGTCTCACATCATTCAAGTCCCAACATCCTAAAAGAATATGTTTCACTGTGAGTGGTACATGGCATGGAATGCACTATGGAGCTTCTTCACCTTTTAAAAGATAAGAATGGGTGTAAAACGAGTGGCCTGTATGCAAACGGCACAAGACTGTTTCGTCTTTACGACCGCCTCGGGAACATGGTAAAAAAACTCTTTCAGGTTTGGACGGATTTGAAATAGTTTGTTTTCCGTCTGCGAGTTCCATTCCTCTTGCCAGAGGTCTTTGACGTAGGCCTGTGTTTTGGGTTTCAGATCAGTGTGAGTAATAGAGAACCTGCTCAACTTTTTCTTTGTGGCACTGTTAGCAAGTTGATCAATCCCCTCGTTGCCTCGAATGCCCACATGGCTGGGAACCCAAGCAAAAACTATGTTGTATCCATCTGATTCCAGAGAGGTGTACAGTTCGAAAACTTTCAGCAGCTGAGGGTGCTTGAGATTACGGCCGGCAATGGCCTCCAAAGCAGAAGGGAGTCTGATAAAATGAGGAAATCTTTATGTTTGGATTTACAGACCATTTTAAGAGCCAGGACCAAGGCTGTCAGCTCAGCAGTGTAGATGGAGCTATCGGTGGGAATGTGTACGGTACATCTCTGAGGGGGATCTACTGCACAAAACACAGCAGAGGCAATTCCCTTCTCAGATTTGGAACCGGCAGTGAAAATTCTTTTGAAGGAGGGAAACTTTGAACACAGTTCAGCAAAAAGGGACTTGTAAGCCAAGGAACTAGTGGAATCTTTCCGGTACGAGGCTAAATCAAACCGGATCTCTGGTGTGAAGAAAGTCCATGTAGGGTCATCAGGAAACTTGGATAAATCACAAACTACTCCAAGGTCTACGTCTGCTTTGTTCGAATGGGGAAGAATACGAACTCCCAAGGGTGGAATGCAACTGGGGTGGTCATCGAATTTATTTTGGAACTTGGGGTCGAAAACATCGTCATATGCGGGGTTTTGAGTTTCTTCATCAGGATTCAGACAGTAGTTCAAGGCAAGTTTAAATCGACGATGAGAGGGATGGTTCTCCTGCCTCAGCCTACAGGCAATGAACAGTGGTGGTGCGGAACGCACCTAAACACATTCGAAGCCCTTGATGGTGGACAGGATCTAGACTTTTCAGGTAGGATGGTCTGGCCGACCCGTACACTACACACCCATAGTCCAGCTTGGAGCGGATCAGAGCCCTGTAAAGATGGAGGAGAGTTTTCTTATCAGCGCCCCAATCTGTGTGTGTCACAACTCGCAGAATATTCAGTGCTTGCTGACTTGCAGTTTTTAAGTGTTGGATATGACCTTTAAGTTCAGTTTTTCATAAAAAATAACACCCAGAAATGTGGCCTCCTTCACAGCTGGAATGATGGACTTGTCCAGACGAATTTCAGGATCAGCAAAAAACTGACGAAAGTTGTGAAAATGGATTGACTGAATTTTGGTACTTGAAAAGGTAAACCCGTTTTCCTCGGCCCACTGTTGAATCTTGTTAACACAAAGTTGAAGTCGACGCTGTACGCTGGCGTAAGAGGCTCCAGCTGTGTTGAGTGCGAAGTCATCAACAAAGAGGACTAAGAACCCTGGTTTACTGATTTGACGTTGTCGTTGATTTTGATACTGAAAAGAGCAGGAGAAAGAATGCTCCCTTGAGGTACACCTAACTACCCATGGATGTCAGACAGCGTGGTACCAATACACACCTGGAACTGCCAATTAGCTAGAAAGTTTTGAATAAAGAGAGACAGATAACCACGAAACCAAGTCTATGAAGATCCACAAGGATTCCAGATTTCCAGGTACGCTTTTTCAAGATAATAAAAGATAGCGACCACATGCTGTTTATTGATGAAGGCGTTGCGGATGGTGGTTTCCAGACGGACTAAATGGTCAACTGTCGAGTGGTACTTCTGGAACCCCCACTGTTCACTGGTTAAAAGGCCATCGGTTTCCAGCTTCCACATCAGTCGGGAGTTGGCCATGTTGTCCCAAGAAAGAGGGGTTTTTTTGCCTTTTTTTTTTACCACGGAGGCCACGATCCAAGCTGTACGTTATGCTTGCAAGGCACTGGGTCACGTCACACATAAACTGGCTTCACTGGGACTCGCTGACGTGACGAGTAGACATAATTACCTGCTGTCTGCACACACACACACACACACACACACACACACACATATGCACGTACGTTCGCACGCGCGCGCACACACACACACACACACACACACACACACACACCACACACACACGCACGCATGCACACACGCACACACACACACACACACACACACACACAACCTTTTCCATATTCTCTCCTCTCATCATCCAAGCTCCTTTACTCAGTTACCCCTTTCCTCTGCAGAAATCGATCCGATTCCACCGCTTTAACACCCCTGTTCCCCCTCCCTTTCTCCACACCCGTCCCCTTCATCCCCCCCCCCACCCCCTGCTCCCTCCCCCCACCTCTAACCCCCCTACCCCCCCCCCCCCCCCCCCCCCCCCCCCGTGTGTGTAGAAGCAGTCAGGAGTAATGGTGATCCAGATCTTTCAGTATAAATTGTATGCCTAGTCCCCCACTCCTTTTCTCCTGCAACAGTTGTAACTCTTCTTGTCTGTCAGTGACTTTGATTCTGCCATTGTTTGTTTGTTTCGGCCTTTAAGGTGGTTCGTTGATTCTCTCTCTCTCTCTCTCTCTCTCTCTCTCTCTCTCTCTCTCTCTCTCTCTTCATGTATCCTAGTGCTTTCTTCCTTCATATGTCTTTGTTCTTGAAAGCCTTTGTTTCTTTCTGCAAATAAGAACAGAGTGCATTTTGACTCGCATGTGTGTTAAGGTGAACCTACTCATTCCCCCCGTTTCGATTGGCTGTGTGTGTGTGTGTGTGTGTGTTGTGTGTGTGTGTGTGTGTGTGTGTGTGTGTGCGCGTGCGTGCGTGCGTGCGTGCGTGCGTGCGTGCGAGCGTGCGTGCGTGCGAGCGTGCTTGCGTGCGTGCGTGTGCGTGTGTGTGTGAGAGTTCATGTGCTCGCGGAGTGTGTCAGTGGAAATTTTTTAGGCAGTCTCGCCGGCAGAACCAAAGTTTGCAGAACAACAAACATTGATAAGACCCTCCCAGATATTCCCTCTCAAAGAAAATGTAATTTAAAAGATAGAAACTAAATCTGCTATCACCATATTCATCAATATTTATAATATCAGAAAACTGGCTTAAAAAAAATAGTGATCAGTTACAATCATAACTTTAACATGAAATTTTGGTCGTTTACCTAAGACCCAGTTTTGCACTCGTTCGGAGAGGTAAGTGACTTTCTCTTTGTCCTTCGTCTTAGTTCTTTTGAATGTTATTCGTCCTGTCTGAAGAAGACCCAATAACTTGAAATGTATCTCTTGTTTTTTATTTGTTTGTTCCACAATTTGGTAATTTAGCGGTCCAATAATTCTGTTTTTGTCACTATATGATACATTTCCTTAGGTGACAGAAATCAAACACAATTTCATAGTGCCGAGGACATTGTACCTATAGATAACGAAAGATGGGAAGTTGTAAAAAAAAAAGGAGAGAGAGAGAAAAGAGAGAGAGAGAGAGAGAGAGAGAGAGAGAGAGAATGGGGGAGGAGTCAATAAAAGTAACATCGCAAACACGCCTAAAGAACAGAAGAAAGACATCGTTTAGAATGACGGCAAGCTTTTACAAAACCACGAGCAAGTAAACGAACTTGACGAACACATCTAGGTAACACAAAGCAAGCTGAAAATACTGAAACTGCAACAACGAAAAAACAAGACAGACAGACAGACAGACACACAGAGCTGGCCAGACCGAGAAAGATAATATTTACAAGCCAAACTATACCCATCCCTGCCAAGTTTTCCAAGCGAGGATTGAAACATATAAGAGCCTACCCTGTCAACAGTTTGTATATGTGGCAAGTCACTGAACACCAGCCGTGCCCCATTCTGAAGCATGAGAGCCAGTCGTTAGAGGGACTACATCAAAACACACGTGGATGGCAGTCTCTTTCTCTTACCAAGTTTTTTTGCCCCCGGTGAGTTAGGCAGGAAGGTTTAGGGGAGAGAAGGGCGATGAGAAAGGGAGAGAAGTGGGAGTGGGGAAAATGATAGGGAGTGATGTCTTGAATGATATAAGGGACTGGACATCGATTAGCTGCTGGAATTGCGTCGTATCGTTCTGAAGTGGGGAAGGTGGGGAGAACGCAAGTGGATTGGTTGTGGGATGGGGAGTGGGAGAAACGGAAGTGAGACCAGACAGCGCGCACGCGCGCGCGCGCGCGCGCGCACACACACACACACACACACACACACACACACACACACACACAACACACACACACGCACGCACTACACCACATCTCGCCACACCTCATCAAACCACATCCTACCATTTACATTACCACCACCATCACCATCATAAAAATCGTGCGCGCGGGCACACACACACACACACACACACACACACACACACACACACACACACACACACACACACACAAGCACAGGCGCACCCACGCATACATATCTCTCTCTGTATGTATGGCACACTGGCAAGTGGCCTACACCATGAACTCGATAATCGTCATTAATCGTCAAGAAAAGTATCTCCAACACAGCCGACGGAGAAAGGAGATCTCCGGCATTGCCGGGAAACCAAAAGCCATGCCAGCAAATCAATGCTCAAAATTATTTTGAATCGATCACAAACAAGCTCATAGCATTACTTCTGAAGAAGACGCTGGGTTCCACAGAGGCAGAAGTACCATCGAACAGACCTCCAACGTCCGTGTCCTTTGCGACAAACACCTCTAGCACCGGACAGATTTATACCACTTCTTCATAGACTTCAAGAAGGCGTTTCACAAAGTCTGGCAGTAGGCGACAACAAGTCACAGTGAAGAAATCTAACATCGGGCACGAGTAAATCAACACCATCTAGCAACTCAACTTTGAAATGACTAATACACTAGTACTCACATAGGGCGCAACTGGACAGTGGTTCCATATTCCAGTTGGAGGTAGTCAGGGCTGCATTCTAACTCCCACACTCGTCAACACATTCCTGGAAGGCACCATGATCGGTGCCTTTGAAGACCATGCCAGCACAATCAGGATTGGCAAAAAAAATATTACGAACCTTCGCTTTGCAGACAACATCGATAGCTTACCTGGCAGCGACATGAACTCGACAAGCTTGGTTAAGGATTGAATGAAACATCACAAAGATACATCATTAAAAAAACACACGTCAATATCACCCAGTTAATGGGCAACCACGAATACCCAACATCACAACTGACACAGACAGAAGCTAGGAACTTTTCAAACAAACTCTCTTCCCTGAGATCCATCATTAGCAATGAAGTATCCAAAGCGAGAATCCTTTCAAGGGCAGCAAAGACAACATCCGAACTGTCCAGATTGAAACCTGTACAGAAGGACAATGACATTTTTATGTAACACAAGATCAGGTTCTTGCATGCTTCGGTATAGTCAATGTTACTGTAGGCATATAAGCTACTGGCCCTCACAGCGAATCTGGAAAGAAGAATCCGGACCATGAAAATGAGGTGTCATTTCAAGATGTTAATCACTAGATACATTGATCACATCAGTATGAAATACAAATTCAAACATTTAAGGAGTAAGTCGGCCATATGAACATCTGCTGACATCAGTGAAAAAAATCGAAAACTACGTTTGTATGGCCATGTAACAAGATCTATTGGCACTGCTGAAACATTCAGACGGGAAACTGTTGAGGGAGACGGCCGCGGGAGAGAGAGAGAGAGAGAGAGAGAGAGAGAGAGAGAGAGAGAGAGAGAGAGAGAGGAGGGGGGGGAGCGGGCGAGAGAGGGTGGTGGTGGTGGCAGATAGAAAATGACAATGGACTGACAATAATGCGGGATGTAAAGGGGAACCATTAAATTTTGTAGAGACCAAGGATTTAGCACACAACCGACAGCGCTGGAGGAATCAGATAAAGTGTTCTTTTAGTGTCGTGGCCCGAAAACCCTTCAAGCGTTAATGGGGGAGGGGGGGGGGGGGGGGTAGGAGGAGGAGGAGGAGGAGGAGAAGACGAAGAAAAAGATCTAGAACAAGAACAAGAAGAAGGGGTACAAACACACAGACACAGACAGACAGACACACACACACACACACACATACACACACACACACACACACACACACACACACACGCATAAGGAGAGAGAGAGAGAGAGAGAGAGAGAGAAAGAGACACACACACACACACACACACACACACACACACACACACACACTGTGTGTGACTGTGCGTGCATGCGTGCGTGCATGTGTGTGTGCGCGCACACGAGTGTGTGTGTGTGTGTGTGTGCGCGCGCGCGCGCGCGCGCGTCTGCGTGTGCGTGCGTATGTGTGTATGTGCGTGTGTGCGCGCGCGCGCGTGCGTGTGTGTGTGTGTGGCGCGTACGTGTGTGTGTGTGTGTGTGTGTGTGAGAGAGAGAGAGAGAGAGAGAGAGCAGGGACGGTGGGGGTGGAGTGAGGTAGAAGGGAAAAAAAAATGAGCCGGGTTCACGTAAGGAGGAAGGTGAAGAAGAGAGAGAGAGAGAGAGAGGGGGGGGGGGGAGGGGAGTGGCCGACATGAAAAGGTCGGCTGTTGCATTGAGCCAGACCAGCAGGGCGAGATGCAACCAATGTGCTTGGTGCCGGGAGGGGGGAACAGGAGCACCAGTCGCCTTCCGCGGGGGGTCAGCAATGTCGGCATCGGTTTATAATGAATGAACTTTTCATGCCCTGTTGCTTAGCCCCAAGAGCGAAAAAACAAAACAAAAACAACAACAACAACAAAAGAAGAAAAGAAATCCTGCTTGGAATTGTCAACCAGTCAAATAGTGGTTCTTGTTTATGAAGTCCCGTGGGCGAGGGGTGGTGGTGGGGGGGAGGGGGGGGGCGGAGGAATCACAGCAATACACGGTTTGGGAAAGTTGTCGATTCTAGTCTCTTTCTGATCTCTCTACTTTGAACCGCAATATGGATCTTCTTCCTTCTTTTCCATCTTTCTTTCTCTCTCAACGTTTTCCAGTCTGTTTATGAAGCCCTTGGGGAAATTAAGGCAAACACATACGATTTGGAAACACTGCCCGTCTGATCTCTGTCTCGGCTCAATTCTTGAAAGAAACATTGATCTTTCCCCTTCCCCCATTTTTTTCGAACATTTTTCCAATCTGATGATTATGTCCTGGGGGGATAAGAGTTGTACGCAGTCTGGAATCATTTTCTTTCTTATTCCTTTTTGATTTCAACTCTTACTAGAAATAATGATTTTTTTTTTCTTTCTTTCTTTGTTTTTTTTTTTTTTTTCGTTTAAAAGAAATCCAAACACAAGATCAAACATACTAAAGCAAACTTATGTACTTCTGTTCGGCAAACCTTGATCACATAGATAATCAGTGGCAACACACATGCACCCACATGTTGCATTCACTGCACATTTACGTTGGTACATTGTACAGCACACACAAAGGCCTAAAGAAAATCTCCACATGATCAAAGCAGAACCAATTAATCCTGCAGAAATTCGTTGAATTGAACAGGAAGTGGGATGAGAGATGGGGATAATTAACGAAGAAATCGATCAGGAAGTAGGAGAGGTGTGAAATAATAACTTTAGAAACAGTTATACACACACATGCTGTATGAAAATATAATACATCATAAACTGATGAGACAGCAGTGCTATACGGTTACGCGCTTTAGGGATCTTCCTTTAAGTATTATCATCATCCATCTAATTAACAATAACAGAAATAACAATAATGATAATTCAGAATATCAAAAGTATGCGAAAATGATAATGGCGATGGTAAAATCATACAAATCAATACATATAAAAAAAAAAAAAATCTAGTGGCAAAGTGAGGCGACTGCAGGCGGAAATCTAAACAAATCTTAAAAACCGTTTGCAAGGCTCCGCCAAAAAACGTAGACAAACGAATCACAAGACAGAACACGACACGTTTCGACCTCATAGGTCTTCTTCAGGCAAGAAACACAACACCCACGACAACGACAATGAACGAGCAATCACTTATCATCATCCAGTTCGGCGCAAGATGGGCGTTGAAGGCATTAAACGCCCATTTTGCGCCGAATTGTTGAAGAAGCTGCACAATTATCAGATGTTCATTGAACTGTCAATAAATGAAACATGACAAAGGGATCAGGAGCATTCAGAGAACTCGTGAACTCGTGACTTTAATGTGAGGCCTCCAGCCTATCCACACGAGACACGTAACATGAAATTGTTTATGCTATTGAAAATGAATGGTTTATATAGAAAAAAAAATGTTCAAAAAGAAGGATGCTCATTTGGCGATAACAAAAGTAACAAACTTAGGTTTATAACATTTCTTGTTCCTCTCAAAAAGTAAAGCGAAATGTACAAACATAGCAACATCTCTCATTATGACAGCATTTTCGTTTTGCAATAGTGTCTTCAACTGGACAGGAAAGCTATCTTTATACTGTTTATGAAGATGTTTTCTCGTTATTTTTTGTGACGTGGACATTTTGGAAGAAAATGTATTTCGGTTTCTTCTTGCACTGCAAAATGGGCAGGTGGTCACTGCTGTAGTATCGGTATACTTTTTATTTGTTGGAAGCTCATTTACACCTGATCTGATTTTGGCTAATGCCCTCCTGAATTTTGTAATTGTGATAACATATAAGTATTTCTCAGGTTGATGCAGTGATTTAAAGGATCGGTAGACGGTATAACGATCACTACCTTCTAATATACTGTGCCAGTCCTGTTTGAAACATTCTAGCATTATCTAAACACTGATAAGAATGCCTTTTCATCTCCCACTCCTCCATTTATCCACACTTCTGAAAATCCGTAGGAGTCAAAACATTTTTGTATGTCTAAAGCCCAGTTGGGGGATTTTATAACTTCTTTCAATTCTTTTTCGAATGCTTGTTTCGGTATTCGGTTTGGCGTCATTTTTTTTCTTTTTATCTTGAACCAGTATTTCACTGCTCGTACAGTACTATCAATATATAGCTTGTATCTGCCTAACTCACCATAAACAAGAGTATTTGGCGTCTTTTTGCCAATTCCCAAGAACTATTTACAAGCAAAGAGATGTATGCGTTCTATTGCTTTAAAACGTGTGAGGCCCCATATTTCTAATGAAAATAATATCAATGCTTTAACCTGTGCATCAAATAATTTGAAGAAAATTGACATATCTCAGACAGAGAGAGAGAGAGAGAGAGAGAGAGAGAGAGAGAGAGAGAGAGATGTGTGTGTGCGCGCGCGCGCGAGTGTGTGTGTGTGTGTGTGTGTGTGTGTGTGTGTGTGTGTGTGTGTGTGTGTGTGTGTGTGTCTCTCTCTCTCTCTCTCTCTGTCTGTCTGTTTCTCTCTCTATCTGTACCTAATTATTTCTCTCTCTCTTCTCTCTCTCTCTCTCTCTCTCCTCTTTCTATACTTCTCTCTCTCTCTTCTCTCTCTCTCTCTCCCTCTCTGTCCTCTCTCTCTCTCTCTCTTTCTCTGTCTCCCTCTCTCTTTCTCTCTTGTTGTTGTTGTTATTGTTACTGCTGTTATACTTAATATCAGAAGTTTTGGAATTACTATTAGTATAGAACATCATCAGAGTCATCATCATCATCACCATATCAATATTACTGTTATTAGTAGTAGTAGCAGTAGTAGTACTACTGTTGCTATTTTCATTATCATTGTAGTAGTAGTAGTAGTGTAGTAGTAGTAGTAGTGGTACTAGCGGTACAAATTGTTATCATTATTACTATTCTTATCATTATTATCATCATCGTCATTATCATACTTATCATAAATGACTCGGCCATACGATCAACATCTCCTAAACCACCAAACAGACTACTCCTGAATGACAGTTGCAACACGCAGCTCTATTCTAAGGTCTCCCCCCTCAGGTGGATGGATCTTTGAGCTTTGCCTCGAAATGCCTTAGATTGTTATTTGTCCAGTTAAGCATTTTCCACATGCTGAATCACTGTGATATTGTACTCTGCGCACGCACACACACACACACACACACACGCGCACACACACACACACCCACACACACACACACACACACACACACAGATCGTCGTTTGGCTTTTTATCAGCATAATCATCATGACCATGATGTTCATGGTGTTGGCGATGTCAGGTGCTTGCACTAACAGGTCACGTGCCGATGGGTAAACGGCATACATCGTCGACAGTGACAAAAAAATACATGCTGCAACAAACAAAACGTGGCCACGTCTATATGTGTTAGGCCATGCGATTCGCCAGATATAGTAAGCTCGCTCTCGATTGGTGCATGCTCGGCGCGGCATTTAGCTGCCAACAAATGACGCAAGTGGCGGGTGAGGAGGCTGGATGTGTCAGGCCACGCTATTCACCGGGTGTCGTAAGCTCGCTGGCGATTGGTGCATGCTTGGCGCGGCATTTACCTGGCACCAAGCGACGCAGGTGGTGGGTTAAGAAGTTGAAATGTCCTTCACATCTTCTCGACGACGTTTTCATGTCATCGGGTATCTGTGATCGAGATCGACACTCCACCCCACCCTCCATTCTCCCCCACACCCCCACCCCGCTCCTTCCTCTGCTTTTCCACTCTCTCACTCTCTTCCTCTTCTGATAATGATTTAGAGGTGTTTTTTTTTTTCCATTTATTTCAGATACATGTTGAGATACTTTTGTTTCTGTGGATCTAGTTGTGGCCATTTTTTTTGGTGTGTGTGTGTGTGCGCGCGCGCGCGCGCGCGCGTGTGTGATACTTAGCCGCGGTAAGAGAAGGTACAATTACAATTTGAAATGGATCTCTCTCTCTCTCTCTCTCTCTCTCTCTCTCTCTCTCTCTCTCTCTCTCTGCGCGCGCGTGTATGTGAGTGCGCGCACACGAATCTGTATGCATCTCTCTCTCTCTCTCTCTCTCTCTCTCTCTCTCTCTCTCTCTCTCTCTCTCGGGGCGCGTGTGTCTGAGTGAGCGCGCGCGCGTGTGTGTGTGTGTGTGTGTGTGTGTGTGTGTGTGTGCGCGCGCGCGCGCGCGCGCGTGTGTGTAGTAGCATTACTTCAGTTTTACGTCTGTTCACATATGTTATATTAGACGAAGAGAGAGAGAGAGAGAGAGAGAGAGAGAGAGAGAGAGAGAGAGAGAGAGAGAGAGAGAGAGAGATGCATGAAATGTCTGTGACTATATAAGTGTATACATAATGTGTTTATCTAAGTGCATATAAATGTCCCTCTAAACATCCCTACAACATACCTGCAAATAATCTTAAAGTAAATGTTTAACTGGACTATAAATTAAAGAAAAAAAAAAACACTGAAGGCAAACTTTAAATCTGAAAAGACATCACATAAAGACATGCCTGATAACGGTGGTCAATGAGCCTGAAGAGGTCAACAGTCAAACAACAGGTGCTTGCTGGTTATTCGTCGTTCTCCACAAATACATTTTGCTTCGTTTGTATATTTAGTTTTTAAGGCATCAAGTTTTAATTTATAAAATATTGAAATGAAATATCTGTATTGGTACATATTTTTCACTTGTAAATGAGGAATGCTGTTGACATGTACATGATTAATTAAATGAGTATTTGTATCAGCCACACCAAGCAACGCATTTTTGTTTTGTTTCTCCTTACCTTTACAAATCAACAAATTGACCCCCTCCAGTTTGCCTATAAACCCCATAGAAGCACCGATGATGCCACTCTTACACTCCTTCACAATGCTTTCTTTCATTTGAATAACTCCAAATCTTTTGTTCGTGTTCTCTTCATTGACTTTTCCTCCGCTTTTAACACAATACAACCTCATCTCTTGGCCTTGAAACTGTTAACTTTACAGGTAGATCCGAAAGTCATTCTCTGGATCATGAGCTTCTTACTCAATAGAACACAGTCAGTTCGTTTCCAATCTGCAGTCTCATCTGAACAATCTACTTGTACTGGTGCTCCTCAGGGTACAGTGCTGTCCCCTGTACTTTTTATTTTATACACCAACGATTGCAGAGGTACAGAGAAAACTCTGGTCATCAAGTACTCTGACGATTCTGCTCTTGAAGATTTGTCAAAGTGTAATACAGATTATTTTAGAAAGGTAGAAAAGTTCTGTTCTTGGTACAAGGATAATTATCTGGACGTCAATGTTACAAAACCAAAAGAAATGCTTATCGATTTCCGTAAAGATCCACCACCAGTTCCAAAACTTACTATTGATGGAGAAACTATTGAAAGAGTTGATGAATACCGATATTTAGATACAGTTATAGATAAAAAGCTTACTTTTGACAAATATGTTGAATCTGTACACAAGAAATGTCAATCTAGAATATTCTGCTTGCAAAAACTGAGAAATACTGGTGTTGCTCCTGAGATTCTACAAACCTATTATCGATGCTGTGTTGAATCTGTTCTTACCATTTCTTTTATGTGCTGGTATGGGAGTTTGAGTTTGCGATGTAAGAATGTGCTGAATGATGTTGTGAGTGTGTGTAGTAAAGTTGTGGGTGCAAGACAAACCAGTTTGAAAGCGTTGTACGACATAAGAGTGCTGAACAAAGCCAGACTGATAACCAGTGATGATAGCCATGTCCTGGCTAAGCATTATGAACTGTTA
>CM065733.1:21089333-21104333 GCA_033310375.1 Conus canariensis | reverse complement strand
ATGGAACCATAACTAGATTGCCTGGTGTTCCTAGCCACAAACGATCTGCTATTGACCTGTCTTTGATTTCGCCATCACTAGCGACTAGCTGTACTTGGCAAGTTCATAATAACACTTTAGGTAGCGATCACCTCCCAATTACCATTTCCTTGAGAGGATTTACAATTTTGCATGATGATACAAGGGATAAAATCCCAAAATTTGATTATAAACGAGCTGACTGGGATAAATTCAAGTCCGTTTTAATGTCCTTTAATGTTAGTATGCTGGAGAACCCAGATATTGATAAAAATGTATTGGAACTTTTCTGAATCGGTCTTGAAAGCTGCAACCGAGGCAATTTCAAAATTTAGTCAGACAAAATCCTCTAAACATGCTGGCAAGGTCTGGTGGACGGAATCCTGCAAAGATGCTGTTAATAAAAAGAAATCAAAGTTCAAAATACACGCAAAAGACAAAAAAGTAGATGATTTACTCCCCATGAAACGGGCAAAAAATGAAAGTACTAGGATTATAGAGAAAGCCAAAAGCGATTACTGGTCATCATTTTGTGTAAATGAAGTTAATGATAACAAAGATTTTAAAAAGGTATGGACAAAGATACACGAAATGAAACATGGAATACATTTACCCGCTTATCCAATCACCTTAGGGCATGAACAATTCCCAACATCAGCTCAAAAAGCTGAACTGTTTGCTGATTTTTTTTGCAAAAAATAGCTCCAAAATTAGTCTCTCAGACAAGTGCAGAACTTTGAGGGAAGACCAATCAAATAACCATATCTATTCTGACCCAGAAGAAAACAACGAACATTATTTAAATGCAGAAATAACATTAGAAGAATTAAGAAATGCTATATCGTCATTGCCAACAAAGAAAACATCAGTTGGTTTAGACACAGTCTCAAACGAAATGTTAAGGAACCTCCCAATCAATTTTACAACATTTCTGTATACCATTATGAAAAAATGTTGGATAGATGGGAAGACTCCGTCTGTTTGGAAAGATTCTGTCATTGTGCCCATTATCAAGCAGGGAAAACCCAACACTGATATTAATAGTTATCGTCCTATCGCTCTCACCTCTCATACTAGTAAACTAATGGAAAAAATTGTATTAAATAGACTTACTTATCATTGTGAAAAAAATGGACATATTCCTACTGCTCAGGCTGGGTTTAGAAAAGGCCGATCGACTGTTGATCACCTTGTAAAGCTTACAACTCAGATAAAACGTCAATTTGCCCGGAGAAAAAATGTACTTGCAACTTTTTTCGATGTCAAAAAGGCGTATGATCAAGTCTGGCATGAGCGACTTTTGTACAAACTTAAAATGATAGGTCTCTCTGGTCACATTTATGATTACTTCAAAGAATTTCTGGCTAACAGAACAATTCAAACAAAAATAGGAAATACATATTCTAGCAAGAGATTTGTGGAGATGGGCATCCCTCAGGGTTCTGTAACTGCCCCTTTGCTTTTTAATATCCTAACCCATGATCTCACAAAAAGTATTTCTAAAAATTCCAGTTTAGTTCAAAATGCTGATGATGTATGTTTATGGATGAATGTTACTTTAAAAAAGAACACACCTTTAAGGTCAATTACATACATGAAAAAATTATATCAAAGGGACTTAGACAGTATCGCTAGATTTATGTTTGAGAATGGGTTATGTCTGTCTGCTGAGAAATCTCATATGATGCTTTTTGATGCTGGTGGAAGTTTTCATGATCTCCCTACTTTTAAGATGGATGACACTGTGCTTACCTACGCATCTTGCATAAAGTTTTTAGGTGTACATTTTACTTCCAAAATTATCATGGAACACACACATTGAATATATCATAACTCAAGCAAGGAAAGCTCTTAATCTTCTTAAAGTTGTGAGTTACCAGAATTGGGGACAGGATACGTGCACTTTAATTCATTTATCAAATTCTCTGGTCAGGACAAGGATTTCGTATGCACAGGAAGTATATTTTTCAGCTCCTAAGTATCTTCTAAAAAAGTTACAAAGCACAGATTGCAAGGCATACAGAATAGCCCTGGGAGTTCCCCTTTACGCTTCCATTTTAGGGACATATCATGAAGCTGGCGTTTTGCCCCTGGATGCTTATCGAAAATTAGCTTGTGCTAAATACATTCTAAGATGTTCTACTGTTCAGAATTCAAATGAGGATGAACTTGATATGCGATCTGATTTAGACTTTCCAAAACGCGCAAAAACAATACGATCAAATAAAACCATCCTTACGTACTCCTCAAACCTGTTGAAATCTGCCAAAATTGATCACAAAACCATAGCCCCACGTTATCCCCTGAGTCCCATTCCTAATTGGGAACTTATCCCGGCAAAGTTCGATTATAAATACACTGTTTTGCAAAAGAATGTTAATAATAACGTCTTAGGTGCTATGGCCAAGTCACATATTGACGATAGTTATCCTAATCACTTAAAAGTTTATACAGACGGATCCCTATTAAATGGCAATGCTGGTTCCGGCTTTGTTATCCCTGCTTTGAAAGCAGATAAATCTTTTCATCTTGGAAAGGGGTTTTCTGTCTTTACGGCTGAACTGATAGCAATTCTAATGGCTCTGCATTATATTATTGACATTCCACGTGATTTTTCTAGAATACTTTTTTGTGTTGATTCCAAATCTGTCCTTCAAGCAATGGAATCTATTGCTGCTACCAATCGCGCCGAGATTATCACCGAACTAAAAATTCTGATCCATTTCCTTAGATCTAGAGGGGTAACAGTGGACTTTTGCTGGATTCCGTCACACTGTGGGATTGTAGGAAATGAATGAGCAGACAGAACTGCCCGTATGGGATCCCAAAACGCTGAAAATTCTGTCTATATCAAAATACCTTGGAGTCTTCATGAAGCCTATGGACTCTTAATAAGAGTCTCTTTTGAGTCTTCTTATAACCTGTACAAAGATTCAGTACTCTTTAAAATACATGCAAAAGATTCTTCACCGAGTTGCTGTTCAAGAACTCAGAAATATACTCGTCCGTCTAATTCGTCCATTCAGATTCGTAAACTGTATACAAAGACGTATGTACATGTACACAAATTTCGGAAACTGGAATCTCTCTTTTATAGGCTTAAAGTTAACGCTCTTCGTACAAAATTCCACAGAAATTTACAGTGCGCTTGTGGAGCAGTCGACATTTTCAATACTCTGCATTTTCTTTTTAATTGTCCCTATTTTAACTCGTCTCTCTCCAACTTCCGACAAAAAGATTCCCCATGCATTTTCCAGAATCTTCACGCCTTTTTTACATTTGTAAATTCGTTGATGTTAAGCCCAGTTGGCTCGTTTGTGTAAATATTTCAGGTGGTGTTTTTTTTTTTTGGGGGGGTTGTTTTTTTTTTTTATTTAATTGTTACATTTAGAACAGTATTTTCATTTCAATTGTCAAAGTCGCACACGCACGCACGCACGCACGCACACACACACACACACACACACACACACACACACACGCACGCACGCACGCACGCACGCACGCACGCACGCACACACACTCGTACGTAGGCCGATACTAGCATCTTGCATACACTATTTCCATTTCTCTCATCCACTCATTTCTGCATTATTTTGTCTAATATCACTTAAAGTGAACAGACGTTAAATTGAAGAACTAACTAACACACACACACACACACGTACACACACGTACACACACAGAGACACACACGCACGCGCGCTTGCACCGAGGCATGCACGCACGCGCACACACACACACGCGCGCGCGCGCGCACAAAGAGAGAGAGGAGAGAGAGAGAGAGAGAGAGAGAGAGACAGACAGACAGACAGACAGACAGAGATACAGAATGAGACAGACACACAGACCAACAGACAGAGAGAGAGAGAGAGAGAGAGAGAGAGAGAGAGAGAGAGAGAGAGAGAGAGAGAGAGAGAGACTCTTTACCAAAAGATACACGATGTATGTTCAATATTCGGTATCAAAAGGATGTTTTACCACTCAATATACTGTCGGAAGTACTAAATACCATTTGTGCTTTTCCTGTGAAATGGATGTGTTCAGTACCTTATTTCGATATTGTCATGAGAAATCCCACATTATCTTTGTTCGATATTGACATGAGAATCCTTCATTATCTTATTTTGATATTGCCATGAGAAGTCCTATATTGATTTAATGATTATATACAATGTTGAAGAATTATGTTCGATATCATAATTCGTGTTCTTACCTTAGAGCAATGTGGTTAATGTCTGTTCAATATTATCAGTAAGGTCGTGCCTTGAATTGAAGTTGGTTAAAGTTTTAGTTCGTTATTAGCAATAGTGGCTGAAATTTTTTTTTTAAGATTTGGATGATGGCTCTGTTCGATGTTACCATTATTGATCATACTTTGATTTGTATCTGACCATGGCCGTATCCAGTATTACCATTACCTGTCATATCTTAGACTGAATGCTGTTAATGTTTACGTTCAAATTACCATTAGTGGTCTTATTTGGAGCTGATTGTGGTTATTGTCACTGTTCGGTATTTCCAGTATCGCTTATATATCTTGAATGGTATCAAAGTTTGTGTTTGGTATATTACCATCTGTGGTCTTACCTTGAACTGAAAGTGACTATTGTCTATGTTTAATATTACCACAAAATGTTTATACCTTGCACTGTATGTGGTTAATGTCTGTTTTTTTTTTAAATAATCACCATCGTTTCTTTGATCTGAATATGGTTAATTTCTCTGTTCAATATTGCCATTATTGGCCTACTCTTGAATATGACCATTGTCTCTGCTCAATATCATTAATGACCCTGTCTTGAATTGAATCTGGCCATGTCACTGTATAAGACAGTAGACAGGGATATATGTATGAATATACCCCCCTTTATAACCACCCCTCCCCCTTTTACCTGAGAGTACGAACGCCACACAAACACACAGACAAAGGGAAATATGGTGCACTAACAGAAGGCTTTATTTGCATTCACACACGCAGTCTCACCAACAGAATAGCAGATGAAAACAAGATCTTTATATCCAACACACACGCAGTTTTCCCCACACGAAAAAAAAAGGAAAAAAAAAACAAAAAAACAATCCAACTATACTAATAACACCAATGCGCGGCCATCATCACATGGCCCCTTATGCATACCTGTGCACGCATGTACTGCGCATTCACATGCAGGGACCCTTCCCTCAAGAGGCACACACACACACCTCAGCCCACTGAAGGCCAATACCAGAGGGAACAAGGGTGAAGAACTACATCACCTGGTAATCCCGGGCTGAAATATCAAGCAAGGTTGATACTCCACCGAACCCGAGATGCCACGCGATGCTTCAGCGTACACCCTCCTTCTCCCAAACTGTATTCCTTATACTATTTTTTTCTATTGGTGTCAGACTATCCCTACACCCAAACTCAATCCCCAAAATATTTAAAGCACTTAAATTGTACAAGTGACCCGAAACCCAATCTTGCACTTTAAGTATCTCACTCAAAGTCCCAGCTGGACACTCGACACATGCACACGAAAAAAAAAAAAAAAAAAAAAAAAAAACACACACACACACAAACGGCAATACAGCAAGTGTTTTCTAATATCACCACATAAAAGTCTGTCTCTGATTCACCACGCCCTCACATCAATGTGCCACAAAAAAAACCCACAAGACCTGCACTGAAGCGCTTGAGACAAAGCAGTTGAAGTATAGTGACGAATCGCAAAGTCCGGTCCCCTACCTACTAGGCACCAACTGCACCACCCATAATTCACACGGAGCACAGCGGGGTGTTTCTGCCTTTTTCTTTTTTCCTGTTTTTCACGCAGATGATGTACCGCACATTACCCTTTAGTAGGCCCTCGAGGTGCTTGCCCACCCCGAAGAAAAGAGGACAGAACCGAAGTTGGAGGAACTGCAAACACTGGGACTGCAGAAGACGAAGTTGGCATCCAGTCCAGAACACACTCTGCCGGATCCAGGTGCGTCCCCACTCCAGGCAGAGGAACGGGCAGGGATGACAGTGGAAGTGGAGGTAAGACGACCCCCCCAACCCGAGAGGCCGACCCTCACGGAGTCGCTGTGCAGGGAAAAGTAAGGAAACTCGCCGAAACCTGTGAAAAAGGAAATGTCTTACTACCACAGAAGAATAAAGTTATTTGCTGCTTCACTTAAGTAAACGGTTCTGAGTGTTTTCATATTTTTTAGCATTTCATGTTGACACTAAATTTAGTCCTGAGATGTACACATCACAACCCAAAGTGCGACAGCTGATTGGAGTTCTGAACCTTGACTTATACAATCAGCCACCCTGACATCAAAATTCTCTCACCAGAAACTTTCCATCACAAATTTAAACCGACTCCATTGACTTTCCATTTCCATCAATGGCCGCGAACATAATTGTAACCGTTCCTTCATAACAGTGATTATACCGTCCGAATTATATTCCTACGACTTAAGTTCCCATCGAAGTCTCCAGGACACAATGATTCAGTAAGATCATAAATTATATTTACTCCAACGAACAACCGACTGTTAGTGACCATCAGTACCAATCCCAGTTCAGGGCCTATTACCTAACAACATGCTTAATAGAATCATCAAACACATCTCAAGCAAAGCCAAAATAATAGAATTGAACCCGGGTATCCTAATTTCCTAGCAGGCACAATCATCATCCCGCAAATGTTGCCAGAAATTATCAAGTGCTAGGACAATTACCAATTACGTAAGCTCGACAAGGACTTCCGAGTGCTGCTATACATTACCTTAAACACTGCCCACCGACACCACAATGCTGAGGAAAACTTTTTGAATACTGGCGCACCCCGTCGACTTAAACAACCATATACATATATATACCAAGAGTAGACTTCTGAGGCACAATTCCTAAGTATCTGAAATATCTTTTTATTGTCATCTGCCATTTCTCTTTTTTTTTTTTTTTTCAATTGTGATAAACTACACTAAGTAATCTAATACTACTGTTGTATTTAACATAATCATTTATTCACCTGCAATCTTTAATAATAATTAGGAAAAAAAACAACTCTTATTAATGTAATAATCCCTAATTTACCTTTCCGCCCATCCAGCCCAGTTTGATCCCATGCTCAAACACCAAAAGTGAACCTCTACAAGGTGTCTATCCGGGGTACCACCACCCGTCACCCATCGATCGATAAACCTCACACACGCTCGGACACTGCGCATACAGTATGCTCTCTGAACCTGCCACGCGCCGCGTGACAGTCTCCTCTTAATATTAAAAGTTTCGGTCCTCCGAAACCAACCTACTCTCAGAAAATAACCAATCTTTACCAAACTTGAAAACAATATTTCTGTACACCTACGACCACCACCAAGTACATCAACATATGTCTTAGCACGTCAATACCACTGTAACTAATCCACCTATCTGCATCAATGTTGATCCGAAACACACATTTTATTCCTACGCCTAGGGCTTTCCTTGACTTTTAAGTCCAAGTTATATACCCTTTTTCTATTCAAACTTCCGCGCATGTAAATTTCCTCCTCTTCTCTCCTCCCACAGAATTTCCCCTTAGTCGAACTCACATAAAAAAAAAACTTTGCAAATAAAAAAATAAAAAAAATTCTCCAGTCCTAGGGACCGAAATACAAAAGTTGATGAAACCATGCTATCTGCAAACAACCAACTTTACAGCCCTCCCGAATTTCCGCTACTTTACACGCTCACCTTGGTCAAAACAGGAACGACACACACTGGACGACACCCTCAGTCGCCGGGACACTGCCAGACAGCCAACGCCCTGGTAGATGCAGAACCCGTCACTGAACGCCGAAACACCGACAGTCAAAAACTCAGGTAGCCAAACCTTCACAAGTCGGTCGAGGGCATACCCAGAACCCTTGCCTCAACAGCAGAAATAAACTTTGAGCACTAGGCTAACCCAACCTTCGCGGATGAAGCCTCAATTCCTACTGACTTGCAGACACACGACGACACTCCGAATTCACCTCGGAAACTCACAAGACAGCACTCACATGCACGGAATTCCCCCATCACATCGAAGAACTCCAGTTTCACGAGCGTTCGTTTACACACGTAAAACCCACTATTCCGGCGAGTTTATGCGTTCTCCTCCTTCCCCCCTCCACGGACTGACAGGAACCATACTCCCGACAGGAATCACGCACTTCATGTCCGCTGCCCACCTGAGAATGGACGGGCCACACTCCATAACTGTCACTGAGGCGACCTGTACCAGTTCGTGCGTGACAGGCCATTATCTGTGTTCATAATTACCATTAGTAGCCGAACATTTAATTGAATGTAGTTAATGTCTGTGTTCGAGATTCCTGCAATGTTCGTAACTTGGACTGAATATGGTGGATGTCTATATTCAGTGTTACCATTAACAGTCCTACCTCGAGTTGAATGTTGCCACTATCTGTGTTCAATATTACCATAGCAGGTCGTACCCTGAAGATAATACAACGGCTTTCTTCTGCGCTAACGGAAGTGTTCGTACATGGATTGTATGCGGAAAACGTCTCCGGGCAATATCACCTTGGTGGCCTTTCTTGAATTCAATCTGAACATTGTCTGTGTTCGACATTAGCATTGGTGGTCGCACTTTAAACTGAATGTAGTCAGTGTGTGTTCGATATTATCAGTCGTGGATTGATTATGGTAAATTTCCCTGTCAGACATCACCATCGAATTAAATATTGAGCGTAGTCAGTCCCTGTGTTCGATTTTACCCTTTGTGGGGAGCGGGGAGAGTAAAGGGGGTAAGGTAATACTGCTTATAGCCCAGTCTTACCTTACTCCATCCACTCTCCCCACTCCTCACAAAAGGTAATATTGAACACAGGGACTGACTACATTCAAGAGTAGAGGGGGTGGAGGGGGAGGGGGGGGGCACAAAAGCATGTATGCATGATGTCGAGATATTTAAGCCTGTGAACACTCTTAAACTGGGAGCAGAAATACAGGGTTGATCTCGAAACCAGACACATTTTCATAACATTGTGGGAAAGATACAAATTACAAATAATCAAAGAGCACCTGCGGAACTGATCACCGAACGCTCTAGTCTTGGCAATCTCTTCTTCTTCTCTTCCACTTCCCACTGCAACTACGGTGACTTCCGTGGTTTGTAGGGGACAGGGGGTGGGAAGGAAGGGGAGCTATGAGGGGGTGGGGGGGGGGGGGTTGAGGGCTGGGGGTGGCCGGACCAGGGGGAATTGTGGCCAAAGGAGAAATGCCATGTTGTGTAATTTCCCATGTTCGTGCGCGAATGCAACAGTGGGTAAAGTATTCCCCATCCATCTTTCCGTTCACCCTCCACTTACTTCCTCGACCTTCCCCCTTCTCCCGCTCCACCTCCCTCACCCGCCTTCTCCCCTCCCCTTTTTCCTTGTCCCCCTTCCCCACTCCTTCCTCTCGAAGCTTATCTCCCCTGTGTGTCCCAAACATGGAATACTTTAACTTTCCTGAACACGATCAATGAATGTCATCTGACATGTACCCACTGGTGTGTTTGAGGACCAGTAACGTACGTTTAAGTCTCAATTTGAGGAGAAAAATTGCCCATTTAAATGTTATTTTGAGGACCTTTTTTATGCTGTCATAACTTCTGTGCTACGTCTGTGGCAGTGCACCCACGCCACTCATTCCGACACCCCGTCCACAGCCACAGCCCGGTCGGTCCCGCCGCAGCCCCGGTACTGGCAATCCACAGGGAGCAGTCAATGTCAAGTCGTCAAGAGGCAACCCACCGGAGGAAACACTGCACTACTGTCGAGTCACTTCGGTGGTGTTCAGTGGCGCCTGTTCTGATCCAACATACGCAGGACACCACCTACTAAGCCCCCTACTGACGACAATAATTGTTTAGTCGCGGAGGGCGCCACCACGTCCGTCCTAAGATAGCCCCCATGGACAAGCTGATACCGGTGACCCCGACGGAACCAAACCAAGGCCACAGACGTGGAGAGGACATCAAAACTGAGGTCACCATGAGAGCAGGGCATGAAGGGCCACAGAATTTGAGACTTTTTTATGCTGATCGATGAGAATGAGGATGATAAAGATGATGCTACAGATTTCCATTTCGCTCTGAGACTGCATGACAGGGCTGTACTCTACGCTTCCTTTCATAATATATCCCGGCGTCAACCAGGCACGAGAGATACAGAAACCTGCAGTGTTGGTCAGGAAATTTGAGCAACGCTCTCAGAGACTTATCCATTACGTGGATGAAACTCGACTGTGTGGTCCCAGTCTTCCCAACTGAGCCCGTTGGGTAGGAGCCGGTCGTGGCACATGACTCTGATGTAAATCGAATCCGCGACCTCCTAGCCGGGAGTCCGCGACGCTAACCACTTCGCCACGGCGGCTGATCTACTTTGAGGACTTGTATCACACATTTAAATGTTAATCCGAGGACAAACATTGCCCACATATGTTAATCTTTAAACTGATTGACAACAGTTGCTCGGTTTTAATTTTCGTTTTATTTCTTTACTTTATTATCTATTCGTTTCTTTCTTTTCCTTTCTTTTACATACTAACAATAATTGATAATAGTAGTAGTAGCAGTAGTAGTAGTAGTAATAGTAGTAGCAGTGGTAGTCTTATGTTATCGCATTGTCATATTGGTGTTTTTTCTTATTACAGTGTTATCATGAGAATGGCTCATATTATTTAGTTTATATGGTGTGTGTGTGTGTGTGTGTGTGTGTGTGTGTGTGTGTGTGTGTGTGTGAGCGAACGTGTGTGCGTGTGTGCGTGCGTGCGCTTACAAGCGTCTGTGCGCGCGTAAGCGCGCTCGAAATGTCCCACACTTCAAATGCTGCCAAAGAAAGGCAAATAAAATGAATTAGCCTCAATTGAAAGAAGCAATCAGCATCCTTGGCTAACTGCCCGTGATGCGCATGCTCACAAGGAGGCGTGTCAGTGATTGGCTGGTGACGACAAGGGAGACAATTGCGGTGAGGACGCGACAAGCAATGGCCAGGGAGAACGTGAAATGAATCGGGTCAGAGACCTCGTCTGCGCTGATTGCTTCCCTTTGACGGCTTTCACCAACACTCTCTCTCTCTCTATCTCTCTCTCCCCCTCTGTGTGTGTGTGTGTGTGTGTGTGTGTGTGTGTGTGTGTGGTGTGTCAGTGTGTGTGTGTGTGTGTGTGTGTGTGTGTGTGTGTGTGTGTGTGTGTGAGGTAGACAGAGAGACCAAAAGACAAATTGTGTGCGTGTGTGTGCGTGCGTGCGTGCGTGCGTGTGTGCGTGCGTGCGTGCGTGTGTGTGTGTGTGTGTGTGTGTGTGTGTCTGAGAGAGGCAGACAGACAGACAGAAAGACACACACACACACACACACACACACACACACACACACACACACACACACACACAGAGGGAGAGAAAGAGAGACAGAGATTGAGATTTAAGCAACCTTGACAGGCACATTCACCAATCATCTTATCAAACTCCTCTGGACTTCTTGGAAGAAAACGGCATAGCCCTAAAAGCCAACATCAGGAGCAACGGAGAAGACTTCCAGCTGTATGTGGTCAAAACGAAACAAAATCCAACCTCATATCGCTTAGGTTTCCCAACTGACCACGTGTATCCGATTAGCTAAGTGGTCAAGACTTCTGTCCCAAGGCGACTGTGCCTCGAGACCCCTGATCATCCTGGAGTGGAAGGGTCGAATTCTGACAGCGGCAAAAGAAAGGGGCCAGCAAGAAAAGGTATCCGTCAGCCATGACCTGAATGCTAAAAGACGGCGGAATATTTGCATGCAGTGTGGGCTTCTTCTTTGACGACTTTCTGCTGTCCAACTCTCCTGACAGTTTCTTCCTACTTAACCAGGATGGGTCTGGCATGGCGCCTCCGCTGTCTGTCTGGAAACTGAAGGCGAGGCCTGTCAGGCTCTTTGAAATGTTTTCCATCTGGCATATCCTGCATCATCCGGTCAAGGCCCTCAGCACTGTGGAATAGTGTTAGGTATTTTAAAAACCGTAGGATTTTTAAAGTAAACGTAAATACATGGATGGATGAATGGATGGATGGATAGATGGATACATAGATAGATAGACAGAAAGGCGGATAGATAGACAGACAGATAGATAGATAGATAGATAGGTATACAGATCTATAGACTGATAATATAGATAGACGGATAGTCAGATGGATGGATTGATTGATAGATATAGAGACGGATGGATAGCTAGAAGGATGGATAGATGGACGGATGGATCATAGATAGATAACATAAATATACATACTTGAATAGATAGATAAATAGATAGACAGATGTATTTTTTTTGTGGCATCAGTTATCGGATCAATGGAGTACCTGAGGCGGTGATTTTTTTTTTTTTTTTCCTAGGGCCAAAATCCACCTCTTCATTTTTTGGTGCTTCACACTGTCCTCTTCATCTGCCAGAAAAAACAAAAAGTGAAAAAAAAAAAAAAAAAACAGAACAATTTCCACTACTAGGTGATTTTTTTTTTTTTTTCTCCAACCAGTCTCTTTGACACCATGCATAGTCTGTATGTTCTCTCATAAATGGACACATTTTTGCTGATTTTAGTGTTTTCGCATTTGATACAAAGTGTCTGGGTTTGTTGATGTTCTGATGTGTGGTGTGTTGGCACATTCACTCTGATAGTGTGTTGCTTGTACAAAGAAATCAACATAGATGAAAAAAAGACTTAATTATTTTCAGTTTTTTATTTTGTGTTATACACACACACTCTCATTCCCCCCCCCCCCCCCCCATCCCTCCCCTCCCTCCCTCCCTCTCAAATATGTCAACAATGATAGTTACATATTAAGGCACGGTACCAAAGTATAATTATTTTATGTGTAAACTACACACCTGAAAGGATATCCTTGTCCCAATTGCCCGTCTCCTTTTCCATCCCTCTACCCATGTACGTGAGCGCTCCTCACGTCACACTACCGCCAACACCACCACCGCCCACCCTCTCACCCATACACCCATCCACCCCTACCCATCCCCACTCACCCATTTCTTCCCCCCCTCCCCCCCCCCCCCAAAAAAAAGCCCACTCCATACACGCACACACACACACACACACACACACACACACACACACACATAAGGCGAGAGCGAGAGACACAGAGAAAGAGAGGGGGGAAGAGGGAGGAGAGAGAGACGGAGCGAGAGAGAAATAGCGAGGGAGCGAGAGAGAGAGAGAGAGAGAGAGAGAGAGAGAGAGAGAAAGAAAGAAAGAGAGAGAAATACAGACAGGTAGAAAGTCAGACAGGCCGTAAGGCAGACGGACAAACATGCGGACAAAGACGGCGTCTTTTGAATGAATTTAGAGGTTTGTTACATGTCGTCTCACCAATTAGCTGTTCCCCCGATGAAGCCTGCCTTATAGCGAAAAGAAAAGGTCCACAAGGAAGACATGAGGAAAGCCAAGAAGCGAGATAACAGTCATACGACCTCTCCCTCCTTCGACCCCCCCCCCCCCCCCGCTCCCCCCCCCCCCCCCACACACACACATCCACACAGCTCTCCGGTCTCTCCCCCCCTCCCCCCAACTTTCACCGCACCCCCCCCCCCCACCCACCCACCCCCACCCCATCTCTCCCTCTAACACCTAACGCACGGATAATACAACATTCCACCTCCCCTCTCTCTCCCCTCCTTCAAAAAAAAAATGTGTGTACATAGACAACTCACAGTTCTTTCGATATTTACACTCTCTCGCTTACTTGGGGAAGTTTTCCTTTTAACCCCCTTCGGACATTATATTCTTTCTCAAAAATGAGCTGCAGAGGGATAACCGAGTTCGTCTTTTTGCAAATACTGATACACATTTTACTCAGTAATATGATGAAATTGATACACTTATAATTTACCTTCGAAGCAATGGATTTATTAATACCAAATAACATATCTGTGTTGGATAGTTTAATATGTGCATTTGTTTCTAAATAAATTTTTGCTCAATAAATCTCCAAAAGTTATGAACGATTGGACACTCGCAGAAGAAGTTTTCAATGAAATCAGTTGTGTCAGGACAGTAAGAACATTTGTTTGAGTCTTTTACTTTCATTTTACTAAGCATGATATTAGTAGGATATATATTGTGTAATATTTTCCAGTGGAGTACTCGTAAGTCTTACCTCTTTTGTAACGTCTGTAGCTCGACACCATGTGGATTTGTCTAAGTCAATTCCAAATTTTCTTTTCCAGAAGGCACTTGCAGTAGGTGTTTGACTTTCGTTATGTAGTATAATTAGTTTCCTTATTTCTTTAGGTTTTGTATTTAACAGACTGGCAAAACGAGGGAGCGTCCCAGATCCTCTTTCTCCTGACTGAATCCACTGGATCCATTGCGCAGGTATGGAGTTAATCAAAGCATTGTACTGAAACAATGCAAGGGCTCTGTTCTGCCCAACCATTTCCTGTATTTCTTCTAGAGTCAGTACTCTATTTTCTCTTTCATGAGTTATATCCTTAATTTGCACAATGCCATTATTTGCCCAGTTTTTGAAATATAATACCTGATTTTTATACCTAATTAGACTATTGTGGAAAAGGTTTTGACTGTGGAAATTACTTTTGTCGATATCATCAAGTCTTATCAATATTTTGTGGTTTAGATAGACTGCTACTACTTCTTTCCAGAATTCATTACTGATTAAACTACAATCCTTCAGGTCTTTGGCTCTGCAATTTATACAAAAAGCATCATTCTTTGCAAGGTGTTGTAAATGCCATCTGGGTATTAATGACCAGTTTTCTTGTTCGGTGGCTTTAAAGAGTTTCCCCGCCCATTGTAAGTACAAACAGTTTTGAAAATTACTCATATTAATCATATTAAGTCCTCCTTCCTCCAAACTTGCTTCCATTGTTTTCCTTTTAACTTTTTCGAATGCTTTTCTATTGTTAAATCTTTTCTTCCATAGGAATTTGTAAAGAGTTGAGTTAATTTTGTCTAGCACACAATCCAG
>CM065733.1:21061833-21084333 GCA_033310375.1 Conus canariensis | reverse complement strand
TCTCTCTCTCTCTCTCTTCTCTCTGTTTTTCTTTACTTTTTTCTTCTTTTTCTTTCTTTCCTCTTCTTCTTTGAAATATATATATATATATAGTTCAAAAAGCCTTGGAGAGAGCACGCAAGGTGTCCAGACAGAAACCTCTCACCCCAGTTGACAGGGAGGAACAAGAAAACCGACCAGCAGCAGTCATCCTCTACCACCCTCACCACCTCACCATCTGTGACATCATCCGAAGGAACTTTCACATTATCCAGAATGACCCAGACCTGGGACGGGTTTTTCAGAAACTCCCCCTCATAGCGTTCCAGAGAGAGAAGAACCTCCGTGACTTGCTTGTGAGGGCCAGAATCAGCCACCAGACTGGTAACCTTGCCCCCCCCCCCCCCCCCCCCCAACCCCGGATGTAGCCCATGCGGCGAGGCCAGGTGCAAGACCTGTGCCCACACTGATGCCTCCACAACCTTTGTGGGTCCACAGGGCCAGTTCACCCTTCAGTCAAACTGCACCTGCAAGTCAGCAGACATTGTGTATATTTTGACCTGCACTCTGTGCCACAAGCTCTCCGTGGGTGAGACCTGCCGGACACTGAATGAGCGATTCTCAGAGCATCTTCGCTCAATGCGGCTCAGCTACAGTGACCCGATAGGCCAACATTTCAACAGCCCACTGCACAGCTACACGCATGCAAAGGTGGCAGCTGTATGGCAGAACCCAGGCGACAGATCGTACCGCAAGCACATGGAATCCCACGTGATCAGCCGCTTGGGAACCATCCAGCCTGCAGGCATCAACACCAGAGTGATGGACCCTTAGTGGCCCTGGCCCTCTTCTCTCTCTTCTCCTCTCTTTTCACTGCTTCTGTCCCCCTGTAGCCCACCTTCAGGTACACACACACACACGCTCTCTCTCTCTCTCTCTCTCTCTCTCTCTCTCTCTTCCCCCTTCCCCAACTCCCTCTCTCCTCCCCCTCTCCCCTCCCCTCTTTTTCTCTCTCTTCCTCTTCCTCCCTCTCTCTCTCCCTCCCTCTTTCTTTCTCTCCTCCTATAACACACACACACACACACACACACACACACACACACACACACACACTGTTACACCTTTTCATCTTTAGGTAAACCACAACCCTCCTTTTCCCCTCTCTTATACCACTAGCAACCCCTCTCTCCCTCTCCCCCCCCTTTTTTTATAACAGCAACTGTTCAACCGTCCCTTTCTCCTGTAAACAACGTTCACCTTTGTCTTCTCTGCCTGTTTCCTCTTGATGACTTCTCACTGTTTGTAGTGTGACTTCTGTCTGGTGTTGCTCTCTTCTCTTCTTCATTCCTTACTGTTCTCCCTATGAAGAAGGGCCTAGGACCCGAAACGTCGTATCTTCTTCATTCCTTACTGTTCTCCCTGTGAAGAAGGGCCTAGGGCTCGAAACGTTGGGAAATCAAATCTCACCTTCAGGACCAGCTACCACATTCAGGTCAGTTTGACCCTTTTTCCCACTATATATATATATATATATATATATATGTATGTGTGTGTGGGGTGTGTGTGTGTGTGTGTGTGTGTGTGTGTGTGTGTGTTTCTTTCTCCTCCTCTTTCTTCCCGTATTTCTTCTTCTTCTTCTTTTTCTTCTTCTTCCTCTTCCTCCTCCTGCTCTCCTTTTACTTCTCCTCCCCCCACCCCTCCTTCCCCATTGTTTGTCCTACGATTGAGTTCCGATAGCGTCAGGCACAGAAAAAAAAAATCTAGTTACGTAGCTTCCGGAATTCTTATCATTCATTCTGCATGGCTGTCCAGCGGCAATCACTGGAACAGCGCTGCCGGCATCAATCTCCCACGAATGTGATGTTTGTGTGGAAAACCCTCTTGCAGTGTGTGCAAACAGTTTTTTTTTTTTTTTTTTTTTTTTTTTTTGGGGGGGGGGGGGGGGGGGGGGGGGGAGGGGAGGCTGATCATAATCCCTGTGCAAACATGAAGTGTTTTTACAAAGCGGTGCAGTGCACATACAGCAACGAAACCCAGTGCAGGCTCGTGGCTGTACTAATAAAACTTGCGATGTGGGAGTTGGTCAATGGTTAGAAAAAGTTCCTGACAAAATCAAAGGAGATGATTTAGAAAAAGATTCATTCAATGATAACGTGTTTGAACATTGTTTCTAAGGGGACGTTGCAGAGTCCAACTGTTCACCTGAGTCGAGATCAAAATTAATGAACTCGTAAAATCATAGCGTTGAACATTTTGTAAGCCATCAAGTTCTAAGCAAGAATTCCAATCATGATAAATCTGCATTCAAAATTGGAAATTGAACACTGGTGTAGTGTGGTGCTGTGTGGTGTTATGTGGCGTCGTGTACGAAAACTAACCTTCTCTCCCTCCCTCCCCTCTCTCTCTCTCTCTCTCTCTCTCTCTCTCTCTCTCTCTCTCTGTGACTCCATCTCTTTCTCTGTGTCTCTGTTCCCCCACCCCTCTCTCTCTCCCCCTCTCTTTCTCTCTGTCTGCCTTTTCCTCCATGACACCGATTGTCATGTCCAGAATGATGACCACCCGTTCTGAAAACGCTGATTAACTGCTAGTTACCATCTGTCTGTTTCAACGTTCAGAATGTGGAGCTGGTTTTGAAGACCAGCTAGTATGTCAGAAAGGAGAATGACGTTATCCACAAGTAAAATAAGGAAATTTGGACAGCACTCTGGATTATCAGTGCGCCGTGTCAGCTTCATTTGGTAAGTTTTATGGCTAGTTCCTTGATAGAAAAAAGAACAGCTGGGAGCTCAATAGACATCCTTGTTTGACGCCACAAGTGCAGAAAATAATTCAGAGAGAGAGAGAGAGAGAGAGAGAGAGAGAGAGAGACAGCAAGGGCGCTGAAGGGATGGGGAGCGGGGGGTGGGGGGGGGGGAGAGAGAGACTGTCCAAATTTTGATGTTTTGTATTTTCTGGAGTTATGAATTATGATTTCCGCTTTTTCGCCCTAAAGTACTAAGCAACACCCTTTCAAAGGGACCAACGAACTTCCAGACAAAAAGTTTCCTGTGCCTACTTCCTTGTTTGTTTGGTTTGAGGGGGGAGGGGGGGGGGGGGCTAAGTACGATACAGCCATTTGTGAGACTTTGTGGAGCTGGTTTTGATGACCAGTTACTATGCCAGAAAGGAGAAGAACATCATCGGAAAGTGAGATTAAAAAAAAAAAATCTGGACATCACTCTGGATTATCTCTGTACGCCGTGCCTGCCTCTTACAAGTTTTATGACTAGTTCCTTGATGAAAAAGGAAAACGGCTGGGAGCTCAAGAGACATCCTTGTTCGACACCTTGAGGGCACATAAAATTTCGAAGAGAGAGAGAGAGAGAGAGAGAGAGAGAGAGAGGGCGCGGTGTGGAGAGATGGGGGGGGGGGGTGGGGTGGAAGAGACTTTTGTATTTTTTGGAGTTATGAATTATGATTTCTGCCTTTCCGCGTAAAGTACAAAATAACGTCCTTTCAAACGGATCAAGGAGCTTTCAGACAAAACTTTCCTGTCTCTCCTTCCTTGTTTACGTTTGGTTGCAGGGGGGTTGGTGGGAGAGATGGGTCGCTAAGTACGATATAACCTGTTTGGGGTATAATGTCTGAACATGACAGCAGTGTCCATTTTGTGTTTGGACTTTGTTTGGTATTATCATTTTGTCTGACATTCTATGGCCTTTTCTTTTACGATGGATGGAACGGGGTTTAAAGTGTGTACGAGGTTTTGTTTGTTCGTTTGTTGCTTTAATGTGCAAGCGTCCACAGGGGAACCTGTGTTGACAGCCTTCTCTAAAGCACTTGCAGAGGGTTGGGGTCTGCACAGGGGAACCTGTGTTGACAGCCTTCTTTAAAGCACTTGCAGAGGGTTGGGGTCTACACAGGGGAACCTGTGTTGAGAGCCTTCTCTAAAGCACTTGCAGAGGGTTGGGGTCGACACAGGGGAACCTGTGTTGAGAGCTTTCTCTAAAGCACTTGCAGACGGTTGGAGTCTGCACAGGAGAACCTGTGTTGACATCCTTCTTTAAAGCACTTGCAGAGGGTTGGGGTCTACACAGGGGAACCTGTGTTGACAGCCTTCTCTAAAGCACTTGCAGAGGGTTGGGGTCTACACAGGGGAACCTGTGTTGAGAGCCTTCTCATAAGCACTTGCAGAGGGTCGGGGTTTCCACAGATATGGACTCTGAAGAGAACATCTCCTCTAAACCTGCTGTCTCCACCCAGGATTGAACCCAGGAATGTTGGATCATGGCAACAATGTTTTACCCACTTGACCATGCAGGCTCCCTCTGAGGTTGACTCAAGAGTTTCGTAGTCATTGTCATCATCATTGTCGTGTTCGTCATCATCGTCGTCGTCGTCGTCGCAAAGTCGTTGTCGTCGACCTTTAACTACATTAAGGTTAAAAATGGCGTTGTACTGACATAACATTAAATGGAATTTAGCATTCACTTGTGGCTGGTATAGAGCCTGTCTTTCAAATCTCTCTCGCTCTCGTCTCTCTCCTCTCTCCTGCTCTCTCACTCCTGTCAAAAGCAGGTCATAAAGAATTGCAAAACCCAAGACAGTTTTAAGCTGACTACACTCATACTCACACAAGGAGAAAGCAGAGTAGATTACAAACAAAGGTACACGAAAAACAAAACAGTAGCGAAAAGGAATGAACGGAGACAAAAGAAAAAAGAGCGAAAGAAAGACAGAAAGAAAGAAAGGCAAGAAAAGACAAAACTAAAAAGCATAAGGTTAGAAAACGAAACTACAGTAGGGAAAGATGACAGTAATGAAAAGAAAGAAGAAGAAGAAAGACAGAAAGAAAGAAAGAAAACAGACAGAAAAAAAAAGTCAGTAGAAGTGTAGAAAAGAAACTGAACTGGTAGGGTGATGACAGTAATGACAAAGAAAGAAGAAAAGAACAGACAGAAAGAAAGAAAGAAAAACAGACAGAAATAAATAAAGTCAGTAAGAAGTGTAGAAAAGAAACTGAACTGGTAGGGGTGATGACAGTAATGACAAAGAAAGAAGAAAAGAAAGACAGACAAAAGAAAGAAAAACAGACAGAAATAAATAAAGTCAGTAAGAAGTGCAGAAAAGAAACTGAACTGTAGGGTGATGACAGTAATGACAAAGAAAGAAGAAAAGAAAGACAGACAGAAAGAAAGAAAAACAGACAGAAATAAATAAAGTCAGTAAGAAGTGTAGAAAAGAAACTGAACTGGTAGGGGTGATGACAGTAATGACAAAGAAAGAAGAAAAGAAAGACAGACAGACAGAAAGAAAAACAGACATAAATAAATAAAGTCAGTAAGAAGTGTAGAAAAGAAACTGAACTGGTAGGGGTGATGACAGTAATGACAAAGAAAGAAGAAAAGAAAGACAGACAGAAAGAAAGAAAAACAGACAGAAATAAATAAAGTCAGTAAGAAGTGTAGAAAAGAAACTGAACTGGTAGGGGTGATGACAGTAATGACAAAGAAAGAAGAAAAGAAAGACAGACAGACAGAAAGAAAAACAGACAGAAATAAATAAAGTCAGTAAGAAGTGTAGAAAAGAAACTGAACTGGTAGGGGTGATGACAGTAATGACAAAGAAAGAAGAAAAGAAAGACAGACAGAAAGAAAGAAAAACAGACAGAAATAAATAAAGTCAGTAAGAAGTGTAGAAAAGAAACTGAACTGGTAGGGGTGATGACAGTAATGACAAAGAAAGAAGAAAAGAAAGACAGACAGAAAGAAAGAAAAAAGAAAAAGACAAAAGAAAGAAAAACAGACAGAAATAAATAAAGTCAGTAAGAAGTGTAGAAAAGAAACTGAACTGGTAGGGGTGATGACAGTAATGACAAAGAAAGAAGAAAAGAAAGACAGACAGAAAGAAAGAAGAAAAGAAAGACAGACAGAAAAAAGAAAGAAGATAAAGCGAAAGAACAGAACAGGAAAGAAAGAAGAAAAGAAGACAGACAGAAAGAAAGAAGAAAAGAAAGACAGACAGAAAGAAAGAAGAAAAGAAAGACAGACAGAAAGGAAAGAAGAAAAGAAGACAGACAGACAGAAGAAGAAGAAAAGACAGACAGACAAAAAAGAAGAAAAGAAAGACAGACAGAAAGAAAGAAGAAAAGAAAGACAGACAGAAAGAAGAAGAAAAGAAAGACAGACAGAAAGAAGAAAAGAAAGACGACAGAAAGAAAGAAGAAAAGAAAGACAGACAGAAAGAAAGAAGAAAAGACAGACAGACAGAAAGAAAGAAGAAAAGACAGACAGACAGAAAGAAAGAAGAAAAGAAAGACAGACAGAAAGAAAGAAAAAAGAAGACAGACAGAAAGAAAGAAGAAAAGACAGACAGAAATAAGAAAAGACAGACAGACAGAAAGAAAGAAGAAAAGACAGACAGAGAAGAAAGAAGAAAAGACAGACAGACAGAAAGAAGAAAAGACAGACAGACAGAAAGAAAGAAGAAAAGACAGACAGACAGACAGAAAGAAAAACAAAACAGATAGAAATGAAAAAAGAAAGAAAGAAGCGTAGTGACAAAAAACTGTTAGGGGAGATAAAAGGAATAATGACGGGCAGCCAAGTTTCGCATATCAAAAGCAAGGGACGAGACGGCCAATGCAAAACACGGTAAAAAGAAAGTTCTATGGAAAAGACAGAGCATCTGTAGCTGGCCGCCGTTTTGTCCGACCCGGCCGTTTTGTCCAACCTCGGACAAAACGGCTAAAATCCGGCTGTTTTGTCCGACTTTCAATCTTTTGTCGGACAAAACGGCCTGGTTGGACAAAACGACTGGCTCTAAATAAGCGGCCGTTTTGTCCGATATTTCACGGGCAAATAAGTATAAATTCGTCGCGTTCTGGTTTTTTTTTTTTTTTTTTTTTTTTTTTCATGACGTTGACCTTGAAATTTTTTTTTCTAATATCTTCCAACTAAGGTGGCACAACTTCACATAAAATTTGAATTGCTTCTGACTACCCGTTCAGAATATATGATTGCAACAAAAATTTCCCCACCCTCAAATGTTTAGGGTCCAGCTATCTCTTCGACCTTGACCTTGACCCTGCTTGGCCTACAAAGGTCGTACGTCAAGGTCATGACCTTCTTGTTCGGATCTCTTGCCATTCTTGTGCCACACCACCACACAAAGTTTGACGCGACTCCGACTTTCCGTTCTGAAGATATCCTTGGGACAGACAGAAAAACAAACAAACAAAAAAACCCAGAACGCGACGAATTTATACTTTTTTGCCAGTACGGCCGCTTATTTAGAGCCGGCCGTTTTGTCCAACCAAGCCGTTTTGTCCGACAAAAGATTGAAAGTCGGACAAAACAGCCGGGTTTTAGCCGTTTTGTCCGAGGTTGGACAAAACGGCCGGGTCCGACAAAACGGCCGGCTGCAGCATCTCCTGGATAATCTATTGGTATATCTATGTCTCTTTTTGACACTTTAGGACTGGAAAAAGAAGGGAGTGGAAGAAGAATGTGAGGGAGGTCGTGCCAGCATTTACCGAACCCTACGAAAAAAAAAGGCAAAAAATACAGAGAAAATAAAAATGTCATCACGGAGAGGGAGGTGGGGTGGAGGGAAAGGGGTAAGGGAAACAAAAGATAGTTTGTTTATTGGAAAGTATAGAGATGAAATAAACTTACTTGAAAGTAATTACAAACCATACATGCACACGCACACACACGCATGCACGCACGCACGCACGCACGCACGCACGCACGCACGCACACACACACACACACACACACACACACACACACACACACACACACACACTTTGTAATATCACCTCACCATGTGTGTAAAGCCAAACTTTTTACCGCCAAAGACAAAGGCAGAGTACAGGACAAGAAACAATGCATTTCGACTTCTTGGGTCTTCTTCATGCAAAAACAAATAACATTTAGGACAGTGAAAACGAAGAACGAGAAACCACTTATCTTCTCTCGGGTGGCCTCGTTTCCGTCCGGCGGCCATTTTGATCGTGGGCGAATATGAGAAGATAAGTGGTTTCTCGTTCTTCGTTGTCACTGTCCTAAATGTTATTTGTTTTTGCATGAAGAAGACCCAAGAGGTCGAAATGCATTGTGTCTTGTCCTGTACTTTGTTTGTCTTTGTCCTTGGCGGTAACTAATTCCCTCTCTTTCTAAATTCTGTTTACAGATGTCAGTATGACAGACCAGACAGGCTGGCTCAGGTGCAGTTGCATCTTTCCCAGCGATGTGTTGACTGTCCTAAATCTGCCAGTGCCAGTCTCCAAACGCACGTTCCGATATGGAAGGATGGAATGCAGTGTGTTTTGGTCTCTATCAAGAAACCAAGCTATTCGTAAAGTAGACGATCGACGGCGTCACATATTTTCTTGAAAACAAGAAAAAGAGAGAGTGAGAGAGAGGGAGAGAGAGAGAATTTTCGACACACATAACATTACTTCTTCAAACGACACAATTATTAGACCAACAGAATGCACAAAATAACACTTCACATACTTCGTCATACGACACAACTATTAGAGACAAACAGAACGCACAAAACAACACTTCACAGACAGATGTCCGCATGAGATTGAACACAAACACCCAGAAGACAGCCGTCAACAAAGTTCACTCGTCTCTCTCTGGTGTTGTGCATTAAATGAGCGTAACTTTGCATCTTCTTCTCCGTTTCTGCTTGTATTTTGTCTTTTGTTTCATCAATGTGCCTGTCTAAGGAGAAATCAAAGGAAATTTTTGATAGTGCCAACAGAACCGAGAAAATCCAGTATGGATGTATTAAGTAAGACAAGCGTCATCCGCTACGCAAAAAATACAAAATGATAACAAACATTTGAAACAAATGAGCGCTAAAATGCACAAGTGGCCAAAGCCAAGAAAGACAGCTTTGTTTCAAAGTAATTTTCACCAGCAGTCTTTCAACCTTTATCCGTCAGTGAGTTTTAAACTGAAAGTAAGCCTTCCGTCCGCATTTCCACGTTTTCCATTCACAACTTACCCTCTGTCTCCCCTTTCCGTACCATGTGCACTTGACTTGAATAGACAAACTGCCTCTTTTCTTTTCTGAGGTTTCAACCTTCCTCCAATCTCTCTCTCTCTCTCTCTCTCTCTCTCTCTCTCTCTCTCTCTCTCTCTCTCTCTCTCTCTCCCATTTTCCTTTGTTAAATTTCAAAGAACAATGCCTTTGATGAAGGTGCTAAAGTGTGTTTGTTTCATCCCTTCTCAAAGAATGCTAGTCTTAGCTGAAAAGCAGACAGTTTTAAATGAACTTTATTTTCAGAGAGAGAGAGAGAGAGAGAGAGAGAGACAGAGGGAGAGAATATGTAATATATATATATATATATATATGTTTTCCCTCACTACTTAATTGTTCAGCATTACACACACACACACTCACACACACACACACACACACACACACACACACAACACACATATATATATATATATATATATATATATATATATATATATATATTCTTTCCTAATGCATCCTTTAGATGCAGGACATGTTCTGTTTTCAGCTTGCTTGCTGTCAACTGAGCGATAAACGACGTGGCCTGACCTCATGCCCTTACTTTGCAGAAAGTGGAGCGAATTACCTCGTTTCATTATGCTGATTGCGTTGCGGGACGTTAGTATGTTCCTGTACAGGCTACAGTGTTACTTACGTTCGTATTCCTTCATATAGGGCTTTGGCATTCATGAATAAAATCCATTCTGCTCTCTCTCTCTCTCTCTCTCTCTCTCTCTCTCTCTCTCTCTCTCTCTCTCTCTCTCTCTCCTGATGCTTCTATTTTGTGTTTCTTACCTTATTTCTAGATTTGATATTCGCTGAAAATCACAGACATTGCTCTGTCCCAACACAATTATGGTCTTTAATTCACACAAACATTTCAATTGAGTAAACAGCCTTTAAAATTTCAATGTTTTTGGTGATTTTACATAATTATTCCATCTCTGTCTGTCAGTCTGCCTATCTGTCCGTCCTTGTCACTCTGTCTGTCTGTCTCTCTCTCTCTCTCTCTCTCTCTCTCTCTCTCTATGGTTGCTTTATTTTATGCTTCAAACTGCACAGACATAATTACTGTCTAAAGGTAATGTACACTTTTAAAAAATTGGTGAACAGCTTTTTACGTTCTTGATCATTCTTGTTAATGATTCCATCTTTCTCTCTCTCTCTCTCTCTCTCTCTCTCTCTCTCTCTCTCTCTCTCTCTATGTATGTCCTTATGTTTCTTCCTTTTTTTAAACTTCTTTTGTTCTTCTTTTCATGCCATTCTTCTCCTTCTCCTCCTCCTCCTCTTCTTCTTCTTCTTCTCCTTCTCTTCCTCCTCCTTCTCCTCCACCTCCTCCTCCTTTGTCCTGCATTGGAGTTGCGAAGGCGTCAGGCATAGACAGGAACCTAGTTACGTAGCTTTCGGAATTCTTATCGTTCCTTCTGCTCGGCCGTCCAGCGGCAGTCAACAGAACAGCGCTGTCGGCATAAATCTCCCATGAACGTGACGTTTGTGTGGAAACACCCTCTTGCGGTGTACAAACAGTTTGAAAGGCTGATCGCGATCTCTGTGCAAACATTATCTGTTTCTGCAGAACGGTTTAGCACACAGACAGCAACGAAATCCAGTGCAGGCTCCAGGCTCTACTGGCAGAACTTGCAATGACGAAGTTTGGTTCAGAGAGAGAGAGAGAGAGAGAGAGAGAGAGGGGGGGGGGAGACATCTGGACAGAATCAAGGAGGTTGGTTTAAAGGTAGATTCTTTCCATGATAACGTGTTCAAAAGTTATAACTTTGAGGAAGTTGCGGGGTCTTATCATTAATTTGAACCGATTTCAAATCAACTGGTAAAAAAACATGGTGGCCACCAACTGCAAGTCATTAAGTTCAAATCGTGAATTTGAATCATGATGAATCGGCGTTTGAAATCGGGAAATCGGAAGAGTAGGCCAGTTTGGCCGTTGGTATGGATGGCACGTTACACATAGCATGCAGCCTGCGTGAGAAATGGAAAGAATGAAGGAAGTAAGGAAATTGAGTGAACAATATTGAACGATACTGACTGGATGACACGGGAAACGACTGAATGAAGCGCCAGCTGGCAGCTCTTCAGTCGGCACTACCCAGGTAGGCAGCCCGTTGTGTAAACGAGTGTTGATTGTAAAGCGCTTAGAGCTTGGTCTCTAGCCGAGAATAGGCGCTATATAAGTGAGAGAGAGAGAGAGAGAGAGAGAGAGAGAGAGAGAGAGAGAGATAATGTTGCTTATAGCCCAGCCGACCGCAAAGGGCCATATCAGGGCCGTCACCACGTTAAAATCAACTCACAAGTCGTCTTTAAAAAAAAAAAAAAAAAAAAAAAAAAAAAAAAACACCTTCACACATCTCTTTAAAATACATCTTCTAAAAACGTACCAGAAACTTCGTTAAAAATCTTTCTTCCGTAAAATCTTAGATCAGATGAAAAATGTTAATCTCTTTCAGAAACTCAAAGATCACGTCAGGTGGGACATCTCTGAACAGGGTTTTCATAGACTCGGCTGTAAAGTGTTTATGTCTCACATCGTGCAAGTCCCAGCAATCTAAAAGAATATGTTTCACTGTGAGTGGAACATGACATGGAATACACCACGGAGCTTCTTCACCTTTTAAAAGATAAGAGTGGGTATAAAAGGAGTGGCCTGTGTGCAACCTGCACAAAACTGCCTCTTCCTTACGGCCACCTGTGGCAGACGGTAAAAACTCTTTTAAATTCGGACGGATCTGGAAAAGTTTGTTGTCCATCTGAGTGTTCCATTCCTCTTGCCAGAGGTTTCTAACGTAAGTTTCAACTTTGGGTTTCACGTCCGTGTGCGGGATGGAAAATCGGCACGTTTCAAGGTGTGTGGCACCCTTGGCAAGTTGGTCTGCCTTCTCGTTGCCTCGAATGCCGACGTGACCAGGGACCCAAGCAAAAACTATGCTGTACCCGTGTTTTTTTTAGAGTAGTGTATTGTTCAAATATATTCAACAGTTGAGGGTGTTTGAGGTTGCGGCCAGCAATGGCCTCCAGAGCAGAAAGGGAATCTGAGAGGATAAGAAAGTCTTTGTGATTTGACTCCGAGATAATTTTCAGAGCCAAGACCAGCGCTGTGAGTTCAGCGGTGTATACAGAGCTGTCTGAAGGAATATGTTTTGACATATTTCGGGAGGGAGCCGTTGAGCAGTAAGCGGCACAAGCGACTCCCTCCTCGGACTTGGAACCGTCAGTAAATATCTTGTAGAATGAAGGGAATTTGGAACAAAGTTCTGCAAAAAAAGGAGTTATATGCAAGGGAGCTGGTCGAGTCCTTGCGGTAAAAGGCCAGGTCGAAGCGGATCTCTGGAGTGAGAAAAGTCCAAGGAGGGACGTTTGGAAATTTGGAGTCGTCACAGATGTCTCAAAGGTTGACCTCTGCATTACTTAGATGAGGACGAATACGGATTCCCAGAGGAGGAATAGAATTAGGTTTGTCTTCGAATTTCTTGGTGAACTTGGGCTCAAAAACACAAGAATAAGCAGGGTTTTCCAGTTCAGAAAAAAGATCAAACAGTAATTAAGAGATAATTTAAGTCAACGGTTGGAGAGGGAGGGTTCTCCAGCCTCTGCGTACAGGCTGTACATAGGGGTGGTGCGGAACGCCCCGAGACATAGTCGAAGCCCTTGGTGGTGAATAGGGTCTAGAGTTTTGAGATAGGAAGGTCTGGCAGAACCGTACACGACACAACCATAGTCCAGTTTGGATCGGATCAGAGCCCTGTAAAGATGCAGAAGGGTTTTCTTATCGGCACCCCAGTCCGTGTGCGCCACGACTCGCAAGATGTTCATTGCTTTCTGACAGGAAGTTTTCAAATGTTGAAGGTGACTTTTGAAGTTGCGTTTTTGGTCAAAAATGATTCCCAGAAATTTAGCTTCTTTTACAGCTGGAATGATAGATTTTTCCAGGTGAATTTCGGGGTCAGCAAAATACTGTCGAAAATTATGAAAATGAATACATTCGGTTTTGGTCGACGAGAACGTAAAACCATTTTCCTCGGTCCACAGACGGATCCTGTTGACACAGAGCTGCAGTCGGCGTTGCACGCCACGCTATATAAGTATTCATTATTATTATTATATTGTACTGTGTGCTTTTGTTTTGTGTAGTGTTTACGCTGCGTGGAGTTGTGGTGTGTAGCGTTGCATCACACTGCACCGTACAGTCCTGAATTGCATTGCAGTGTATTGTATTGCATCCTCTTTTATCACATCATACATCACATGGTATTGTATCGAATTTGTATCATATAGTATCAGACCAGAATGTATTGCATAGTGATGTATTGCATTGTATGACGCACTGTCTTGTATTGTATGTGTTGTATTGTTTTGTATTCTCTCAGCTCTACCTCAGGGATCCAAAGAACTACAGTCAGCTTCAACTGTCATCTATACTGTTCCGTATCCCAGACTCGCCCTCTCCCTTCTTCCCTAATTGCTCATTGGTATTGTTCAATCTCTCACTGTGCTTCTTTCTCTCTCTCTCCCCCATATTGCACATTTCATGTATATAACTTGTAAGTAGCTTATTGTGTTGACAATGGCTTTTTTTCAATAGAAAACATTTTCTGTGTTCTAGGTGTCTGTCACTCTGTCTGTCTGTCTGTCTCTCTCCCTCCCTCTCTCTCTCTCTCTTTCTCTGTATTTCTTTCTCTCTCTTTTCCCTGTCTGTTTCTCTGTCTTTGTCTCTCTCTCTCTCTGTCTCTCTCTCTGTTCCTCTGTCTCTCTGCTTACGTCTCTCTCAGTCTCTATCTCTTCCCCTCCCTCTCCTCTCTCTCTCTCCCCCCCCCCCCCCCCCCCCTCCCTCGTCTGTCTGTTCTTCCGTAACACAGCTTGTCATGTGTGGAAATACCAGCAGCCATTCTGAACACTCTGATCAGCGGCTATTTGCAAATCTGTCTGCATCCTTTTCCCGAAAGTTGGGCTGGTTTTGAACTCCAGCAGCTGTGCCGGAAAGCAGAATGACCTCATCCACAAATGAAGACTGATCTCTGGATTACCTGTATGTAGTGTCCGCCTCTTTGTCTAAGGTTTATGGCTAGTTTCTGGATTAAGAACACAAAAGAACAGAAGAACAGCTAGACGGCTCAGTAGGCATCCTTGTTCGACACCTCGATGGCAAGTAAAAGTTTCGAGGTTAGAGAGAGAGAGAGACAGAGACAGAGACAGAGACAGAGAGACAGAGACAGACAGACAGACAGACAGAGAGACAGAGACAGAGAGTGACGATGTCCGTATGCATTTCTATTTGTCTATAGACTGAGGAAGAGAAAGACAGACAGACACAGAGAAGACAGAGGGAAAGGGGCAGGGAAAAGAACGATAGAGAGCGGGAGGGTGAGGAGAAGAACAAAGCCACAGGGGAGAAATAAAAACAAAGAGTGAAGACAGACAGAGAAAGACAGAGACAGAAAGACTCAGAGAGGGACAGTAAAAAAAAAAATTGAAGATGAGAGAGAGAGAGAGAGAGAGAGAGAGAGAGAGACAGACAGACAGACAGACAGACAGACAGACAGAGACAGAGAGAGAGAAATGAGACAGAGACAGACAGACAGAGACAGACAGAGAGACAGAGACTGAGAGAGACAGGCAAACATACACACATACACAGACAGACAGACAAATAAGGGAAGAGAGAGAGAGAGACAGATGGAAAGAGAGAGAGAGAGAGAGAGAGAGAGAGAGAGAGAGAGAGAGAGAGAGAGACAGAGACAGAGAAACAGAGACAGGAGACAGAAAAGACGGAGAGAGACGAGAGAGAGAGAGAGAGAGAGAGAGAGAGAGAGAGAGAGAGAGAGAGAGAGAGAGAGACTGTGTTGGTGTCCAAGTTCTAATGTTTGGTATTTCCTGCAGTCTTGAATTACGTCTTCTGCTTTTTCCACGTTAAACGCTACGTAACCTCCTTTCCAACCGAACAACGAGCTTTCAGCGGGGAAAGAAAAAACAAGTTTCCAGCGTCTCCTTCTTTGTTTGTGTGGTTTTGTTTTTCGTCTGAAAAGTCCGGCATTCACCATCGGTGACATTTCTCCACGTGTGACTTTTATCATTAATCCCACCATTAAGGTAGCCACATTACGTCTGAGAAGATAAAATGTCTGAACATGACAGCAGAGTGCATTTTTGTTTGGATTTTTTTTGGGTATCATCATTTCGTCTGGCGCTCTGTGGCCTTTTCTTTCGCAAGGGATGGAATGGGATTTAACGTGTGCACAAAGTTTTTGTTTGTTCGTTTATTGTTTTAATATGCAATGCGTCCACAGCGGTTCTTGTGCTGAGAGCCTCCTCCTCTGAACGACTTGCAGAGGGTTGGGGTCCACACAGATGTGGACTCTGAAGAGAACATCTCCTCTAAACCTGCTGTCTCCACCCAGGATTGAACCCAAGAACGTTGGATCATGGCAACAATGCTTTACCCATTCGACCAAGCAGTTTACATGAAAGTCTATAAATGACATTAACTTACTGGAAAGCAATCACACGCGCACACACACACACACACACACACGCGCGCGCGCGCGCGCGCGCATGCTCGCACGCAAGCACTCACACACACACACACACACGCGCGCGCGCGCGCGCATGCTCGCACGCAAGCAAACACACACACACACACACACACACACACACACACACACACACACACACACACACACGCTCGCACGCAAGCACAACACACACACACACACACACACACACACACACACAACACACACACACGCACGCGCACGCGCGCGCGCGTCAGTAATATCATCTTGTTATGTGTATAAAGCTAAATATACTGACCTAAAAACAAACCTTAAATCAAGCTTCAAAACTTTAACTTTCCTTTTCAAATTACAAACAGACAACCCTTGAATAAAGTTCCTTAACCTTGACTTCCTGTTCATGTTACATTTTGCTTTCTTTTCCTTTCTTTTAAAGGGGAAAAAAATAATGAGGGCCTATATTTTGTCCACTCCTTACATCTGCAGGTAAATCTCTAGAATCCTGGAAGAAGACTCTATCGAAAAGAGTATCGATTTGTCTTCTTCTTCATAACCCATTCGATGCTGTGTCGCCTGTCTTCAGACGTTAGTATGACATCGGACAAACTGGCTTAGGTGCACCTGCACCTTCCCTGGTTATGTGTTGGCCGAGACCTAAGTCTGCCAGTGCCAGTCTCCAATATGGCGGGATGGGAGAAAGTGTGTTGTCGGTCTCCGTCAAGAAACCAAGCTACTAGGAAAAGTCAACGATCTGGCAGTGTCACGCACAGAATTTTGGTTGAAAACGAGAGAGAGAGAGAGAGAGAGAGAGATTAACGGTACATTTTCAGACAATACAATCACTAGACGTACAGAAAGCACAAAACAACACTCCTTCAGTAGCTGTGAGGATGAGATTGGCCACATACACAAAGAGGACATAACCAAGAAAAAAAAATGACTCGTCTGTTTTGTGTTGTACATTAAACTAATCATTGCTTTGCGTCTTCCTTTTCGTTTCTATTAATATGTTTGCGTTGTTTTCAATAATGCTGTATTTTCTTTCAGTCTCGATCATCATAACCTTGCCTGTCTGCAGTGTAAATCAAAGACAGATTTAACAGTACCAATAGAACAAACGAAACCAGGTATGGACGTGTTAAATCAGACAAACGTCATCCAGTACGTAAATGCGAAATGACGACGAATATCTAAAAACAAAATCAGTGCTAAAACGAACACGTGACGAAAGCTAGATCAGTCAAAGAAAGACGGCACTGCAATTATTGCCGGCAGTACATACATTCTTATAACCAGCGGGTGAAACTGGAAGTAAGCCTACCCTCCCGTCCCTTTCACCGCTTCCCCTCAACCTCCTCTTTCTATCGACTTGAAACATGAGTCTAATGGGCAAACTGCCTCTTTTATATTCCGTACCTTCAACTCTGTCTTCAACTCACTCACTCTCTCTCTCTCTCTCTCTCTCTCTCTCCTCTCTTCCGTTGCTCCTACCGTCCCTCTTTGGTAGACATACAGAATGATGTCTTCGATGACGATGATGATGCTAAAGTGTGTTTGTGCAGCTCCTCACCGAAAAAAACTTGAGTTCAGTTTTAAATGCGCGCGCGCGCGCACATGTGTGTGTGTGTGTGTGTGTGTGTGTGTGTGTGTGTGTGTGTGTGTGTGTGTGTGTGTCTCTTTGGGAGAGAGAGAGAGAGAGAGAGAGAGAGAGAGAGAGAAGAGATTTTAAACCTTTGTTTCCTTTAAATGCAGAACATGATCTTAGCAATTTAATGTAAACCTTGTTCTAGTTTTGGTTTGCTGGCAGTCGGCTGTGCGATAAAAATCACGACTTGACCTGATTTGGGTCTGATGTCCTCAATTTGCATGAAGTGAATGAAGCAAATGTCAGAAACGCGTGCTGGCTTCAAATCAGCGAGTTGTTTCAAAGAGTGGCCCCCCTTTACCATCTATTTTGGAGGACCTGCAACACGGTGGTTCCTTTTACAGATGTGTAGCAGTGCAGACTCGGCGGTTTTTGCTGGTGGTCAGGCAACAGTGTTCCCTGTGTGTGTGTGTCATGAAAACATCAGTTTAAAACAACGACAACGGGAGAACCAGGTCACGGAATTCAAACTGAAGGTAAGAAGAAGAAGGAGGAGGAGGAGGACGAGAGAGAAGAAGAAGAAGAAGAAGAAGAAGAAGAAGAAGAAGAAGAAGAAGATCGTAATATTGAAAATGGCCAACGGAAAAGAAAACAGAGAGAGAGAGAGAGAGAGAGAGAGAGAGAGAGAGAGAGAGACAGACAGACAGACAGACAGACAGACAGACAGACAGACAGACAGACAGACATGTGAATTCTGTTTCATCACCTGAGTCCCTTGCCTTTTCCGTCTGTGCTTCCTCTTTGTTGTCAGTGCATTGCTAATATGTAGTGTTAACTATACTGGCCATATTTAACGGACAGGAAACCCTCTTATGCCAAGGACGTGAGGATGGGGTTGGTGTGTGTGTGTGTGTGGGGGGGGGGGGGGATATAGGAAAGTCTTTCTTTCTGACACAGGACAAAAATGTCCATTGTTGTGATCATAGTCTTTCCTCTGTGGGGATGCTTGGGTCTCTGTCAGTATAAAGTGCATTCCCCCACGCGGACATTTCCGTGCTAGTCATTTTCCTTTTTCTGTCTGTCTTTTTGTATTTCAACTGCCGTCCAATACTCTTTAGCCTCTCCTGCATGCGTGTGTACGTGCGTGCGTGCGTGCATGCGTGTGTGCTTTTGCCACAAAGTGCACCTATGGTAAATGAAACAAGCAAAGCCGTTTTGAAGCGACGAATACAGCTGTCAGACCGGTTTCAAGTGAAACCAATAACGAAAAGGCCAACGTATTGCAAAGCGCGCACTTCTTCCAAAATGACAGAAACAAGGCAGTATTTGTAGGAAAAGCCAAAATGGATGCATCAAATAGAACAGATAGAATGTACATTACATAAAATCTATGTCACAAGTTACATCAAACATTGTCGATGAGGCATATTTGAAATGTCTTGACCTTATGCAAGGAAAGAAGAACCGATAGAAGAGTGTTTGTTGAAAGGTGGTCATTGGGAGGAAGCGATCCGTTTTTATTCCACACTTGGGCTCAAGATCAACAAGAAGAAGACCGAGCTGATAAAAATCAACACCACTGCCACACATCAGTCACAGTTGGTGGAGAGCCCATCAGGGAGGTGGAGTCTTTCGTCTACCTGGGAAGCGTGGTTGACCAACAGGGAGGCAAGATCAGCTTTAGTCATGCTCAAGAACATCTGGGCATCTGGAGGAATCAGCATAAGAACCAAACTCCGCATCTTCAACTCCAATGTGAAGTCAATCCTGCTCTACGGATGCGAGACATGGCGGACAATACAGACGATGCAACAAAAGGTTCAGACATTCTTCAATACCTGTCTGAGGCGCATCTACAAAATCAGATAGCAGGAGAAGATCCGAAACGAAGATCTGTGGGAGCGAGCAGGACAGGAACCAGTGGCCAAACAGACACTGCGAAGGAAGTGTGGCTGGATCGGACACACCCTCAAGAAGCCAGCGTCCAGCACCACACGCCAAGCTCTGACCTGGAACCCACAGGGAAAGAGGAAGAGAGGGCGGCCTCACAACAGCTGGAGGCGAGACACTGAGGCGGAGCTGAAGCAACTAGGGAACAACTGGACTGGAATGGCCAGAACAGTCCCGAACAGAGTGCGATGGCGAAGGGTCGTCGATGGCCTATGCTCCATCGGGAGCGATGGGCATAATGATGATAATGATGACAGTAGGCCTGCCATGGACTGTCCCCCCTTACCTTCCTCTATGCACCCATCCATCTCCACTTACAGAAGTAGAAGATTTGTAAGCATACTTACTAATGATGTCGATTGAGTTTGCCTCACACAGCTGCTGTACTTTTGGAAGAGCTTCAGAGTACAACTGTACTGGTCAAGAACACTTACTAGTGGTTTCAGGTAGTTGGAGTACAGGTCATTCACTCTACTGTACTGTTTAAGATGTGTATTTACCACTCTGGAAGGTCCTCTGTCCTCTATCTCTGGCAGGTCCTCTGTCCTCTCTATCTTTCTCAACTGTCTATATTTCCTACATTTAAGTTAGAAAATACGTGTTTGTGCGTGTATTCACTCATGTGTATGTATGTATGTGCGTTGAGATCGCAGACGTTAGTCAATGTAGACGGGATTCCGGATCTCCCCTGTGATCTGAACTGGAAAAAAAAAACTTTGCAAATAATGAATTTATTCTTAGGCCACACTGGTGAATTTGAATCCATCATCCTTCTGTGTTTAATGCGGGCAGAGAGACGGCAAGAGGGAGGAAGGAAGTATGGAGTAATTATGTCCTTTAAAAGACAACAACAATGGTATTGTGTGTGTGTGTGCGTGCGTGTGTGTGTGTGTGTGTGTGTGTGTGTGTGTGTGTGTGTGTGTGTGTGTGTGTGTGTGTGTGTGCGTGCGTGTGTGAGTGTGTGTGTGTGTGTGTGTGTGTGTGTGTGTGTGTGTGTGTGTGTGTGTGTGTGTTTGCGCGTGTATGGTGTGTGTGTGTGTGTGTGTGTGTGTGTGTGTGTGTGTGTGTGTGTGTGTGTATACGCCAGCGTGTGAAAATGAATTTGAGTGCTAGAGATGGGGGACCGCGTAACATTTTGGGATAATTACACCACTCCCACCCCATCCACCTCTCTCCCTCTCTCTCTCTCTTGTTGCATTTTTCTTTTCTTCTCGTTGAGATTGTATCATTATTATGTTTTCTTTTTCTTCTTTGTTTTCTTCTTCATGACCTTTTGTTTCTTCTTCTTCTTGATCTTTTTTTCAGACAACTGAAGAAGATGCTTACGCTTCGAACTGAAGTTTTATAGATCTGACTCCTACAGGGTTTTGTTTTTCTCCCCCACGTCACGAGACAGGTGAAGAAGCTACACCACAGACGTTACGGAATACGAAGTAAAATTCTGCCCACACTTACCCGGAGTTCTCACTGACTCTCAACCTTTGTTAGAATTCATTCACCATGCGTTCCCGACGTCTAGCTTATTTTTCCTTTTTGAAATTCTAGAGCACGCCAGTCTTGATTTTTTTTTTCCCCTCGTCTTCACAGTAACCTTCTGGCTGATGAAGGTTCGCTCTTCTTGGTTGCTAGTTTGGACTGAAGATTGGAGACACGAGTTTTTGTTCTCAAGGTTTGTTGGTGGTGGTGGTGGTGGTGGTGGTGGTGGTGTGACTTGTTTAATGACAGATTTGAGTTTTGCAGATGGGAAATATCATCTTTACTACACTCTTTCTCTTCATCCATGGGCCGGCCATACACCAAACTGACTGACTGTTCTGCTGCTTGTGTGGACAACCAGGGTAGAAAAACGTGACCCCCAACAGTGAAAACCCTTCAAAAGTCCGGCCACTCCGTGTGGGGATTGATCAACAGGCTGTTCCTTTGGCGTTCCACCTCAAGGGACAAGAAGGCACACAGACCAGAACTGGGCCCCCAAATTCAATCACATACCGTTTGTTAGAGTTTGCAAATGTGTGTGTGAGAAATGAAAAATCCATGTTTGTTTTGTTTAGTGTTTGAAATGTTATAGAAACCATCAATGTCTTTCGGTAGTACTCGTAAAGTACAAGAAACCACCCATGTAGTTTATTTGCATAACAAATGTTTATGATACCACCCATGCCATTGATGACTGTTTTAAATACTTGCAAACTAGCCATGTCTTTTCTTAGTGTTTCAAATGTTGAGCGAAGCATTCATACCTTTAGTTCATGTTTTAATTGTAAGAAACTTACCCATGGCATATGCTAGTATTTCTCATATTTAAGAAACACATATTAAAAAAAAATAAAATCTCAACTTCATTTATTAACATTTAAAAAGTTTAGAAATGACCTATGCTGATTGTTTTAAATGTTCTGTTGAGGAAACCAACCATTTCATTTATTACAGTTTCAAATGAGCAAAAAGAAAGAAAGAGAGGAAAATTAAACGTACCATGTTTCAGTGTCAGAAAATAACAACAACAAAAAACGCGTGCATACGTGATGGTGCATGCTCATTGTATATGTTGAACACCAGAGCGATAACAATGTGAAACTGGACCGGATTCAGCACTTGCAAGCAACAACGGTCTGCATCTCTAGCATTACACTTAAACACTCCTATACTCCCACACATAACTCACATATAAACTCAGTCATAAAGATTTCTCTGGCACGCACGCACGCACGCAAGCACACACACACACACACACACACACACACACACACACACACACACACACACACACACACTCCCATGTTACTCCATGCAACACACGGATATTTACATTTTTATGCTTGGCGTGAATGAAAACTAACAAAGCAGTCTTCAGAAACAGTTAGAATCAAACATTACTCGACGAAAACTGTTTTCGCTGTTTTGACACCATTCCATGTTCGCGCTTCTCCTCTGGTGGAAGTTCGCTCAAACTGGGTCGCGCTCTCCTCGTACATCTCTCTTGTGAATGGTGGCCGGAGGAAAGAGCGTTGCTCCCAGAACGATGAGGCCGCATGCCCCGCTCTGCTGCCCTCCTGACAGAAGCTAACGAAGCGAACACTGGGAAGGAGGGAAACTATTTTTCACGACAGACAGAGGGGAGGGTGGGAGGTGGAAGATGGGAGGGAGGGAGGGAGAGAGAGAGAGAGAGAGAGAGAGAGAGAGAGAGCAGAGACAGACAGACAGAGAGAAAGAGAGAGAGAGGAGAGAGAAAGACAGACGGACAGACGGATAGATGGACAGTGGGGGATGGGGGAGAAAGAGAGAGAGAGACCGACAGAGAGACAGACAGACAGACAGACAGACAGACAGAGAATGTAGGTGTTGTGTGTGTGTGTGTGTGTGTGTGTGTGTGTGTGTGTGTGTGTGTGTGTGTGTGTGTGTGCCTGTGTGTGTGCGTGCATGCGCGCATGCGTGCGTGCATGT
>CM065733.1:21049333-21056833 GCA_033310375.1 Conus canariensis | reverse complement strand
CTAGTCCTGTGCTGTTTGTCTGTGTCCTTGGCGGTAACTAACCCCCCTCTCTTTCTAAATTTTGCTCCAAATTCCAGCAACTCCTTGAAGGGCTGTTCAACTCGATGTTACTTCCCCATTTCAGCTGTAGGGACTAGCTGACTCTGGCACATCCTAGAGCGGAACTGGGCTTCTGAATCAATGTCTTGCCATAAATTTGTTTGAAAAGTGTGAGAAACCACCTATGTCGTTTGTTAGTGTGTCAAAAGTTTAGAGACTACCCATGTCATTTATTAGTGTTTCAATTTTTTTTACCCTCAACGCTGCTTGTTAGTGTTACAAATGTGAAAGAAACCATCCCCTGGGCTTCTAAATCAATGTATTGCCATAAAGTTGTTTGAAATGTGTGAGAAACCACCTGTGCCGTTTGTTAGTGTGTCCAAAGTTTAGAAACTACCCATATCAGTTATTAGTATTTCAATTTTTTTAACCCTCAATGCTGCTTGTTTGTGTTACAAATGTTAAAGAAACCATCCCCTGGGCTTCTGAATCAATGTATTGCCATACATTTGTTTGAAATGTGTGAGAAACCACCTATGTCGTTTGTTAGTGTGTCAAAAGTTTAGAAACTACCCATGTCATTTATTAGTGTTTCAATTTTTTTTAACCCTCAACGCTGCTTGTTAGTGTTACAAATGTTAAAGAAACCATCCATGCCATTTATTACTGTTTCAAATACGTAAAAGCAAGAAAGAAAGAAAGACACAGACTGACAGACAAACAGACAGACAGACAGAAAAGAAGGGGAAAAAAGAACGAAAGTAAGCAAGGAGGGAAAAGAAAAACGTGCCATTTATGCCTGTTTCAAATATAAGAAAGCAAGAAAACAAAACACGCATATTTGCAGAGTTCATACATGATGGTGTATGCACACTGTACATGTTGAACACCATTGTATCAATAATGTGAGTGAGAATGCAAAGGCAACCTCTATGCAAAATCAACTAAGTGCTGGAAAGTGCAAACGAATATGAGCCATCAGGCTCATGAAAAGACCCAGTTAATGTACAGGATCACAGTCAGAAACTGCAGCACCGGTCTGTACTGGTAGCAGTACACAGAATGCACAGGATCACAGTCAGAAACAGCAGCACCGGTCTGTACTGGTAGCAGTACACAGAATGTACAGGATCACAGTCAGAAACTGCAGCACCGGTCTGTACTGGTAGCAGTACACAGAATGCACAGGATCAGTCAGAAACTGCAGCACCGGTCTGTACTGGTAGCAGTACACAGAATGCACAGGATCAGTCAGAAACTGCAGCACCGGTCTGTATTGGTAGCAGTACACAGAATCCACAGGATCACAGTCAGAAACTGCAGCACCGGTCTGTACTGGTAGCAGTACACAGAATGTACAGGATCACAGTCAGAAACTGCAGCACCGGTCTGTACTGGTAGCAGTACCACAATGCACAGGATCAGTCAGAAACTGCAGCACCGGTCTGTATTGGTAGCAGTACACAGAATCCACAGGATCACAGTCAGAAACTGCAGCACCGGTCTGTACTGGTAGCAGTACACAGAATGTACAGGATCACAGTCAGAAACTGCAGCACCGGTCTGTACTGGTAGCAGTACACAGAATCCACAGGATCACAGTCAGAAACTGCAGCACCGGTCTGTACTGGTAGCAGTACACAGAATGTACAGGATCACAGTCAGAAACTGCAGCACCGGTCTGTATTGGTAGCAGTACACAGAATGCACAGGATCACAGTCAGAAACTGCAGCACCGGTCTGTACTGGTAGCAGTACACAGAATGCACAGGATCACAGTCAGAAACTGCAGCACCGGTCTGTATTGGTAGCAGTACACAGAATCACAGGATCACAGTCAGAAACTGCAGCACCGGTCTGTACTGGTAGCAGTACACAGAATGTACAGGATCACAGTCAGAAACTGCAGCACCGGTCTGTATTGGTGCAGTACACAAAAAATGTTCCCATAAATTATTCCTATATGTAACTTATGGTACTGGCAATTTTTCTGTACAAAACCTCATGATGCAAATTAAACTAATACAATATAAATAAACTGATGGTCATACAATCTGTGTGTGTGTGTGTGTGTGTGTGTGTGTGTGTGTGTGTGTGTGTTGTGTGTGTGTGTGTGTGTGTGTGTGTGTGTGTGTGTGTGTGTGTGTGTGTGTGTGTGTACGCGCGCACGCGCGTGTGTGTTGTGCACACAATTTTCTATGTTACTATTTGAAACAGATGGAATTAAACATTTTAAATCTTGGCGTAATGAAAGCAACAAAGCAGTGAAATCCAGTAACACTTGACAAGAACCACATTCACTTTGTACACTGCTCGGTGTTCGCGCTCTTCCTCCCGTGAAAGTTCGCTCACAAACTGGGTCGCGCTTTCCCCGTACATCTCACTTCTAAATGGTGGCCGGAGGAAAGAGCGTTACTCCAAGAATGAAGAGGCCGCATGCCCCGCTCTGCTGCCCTCCTGACAGAAGGTAACGAAGCGAACACTGGGAAGAAGGGATGGGGGTTATCTTTTTCATACGGGATACAGAGAGAGAGGGAGAGAGAGAGAGCGCACACGTGTGAGTGAGTGAGTGTGTGTGTGGTGTGTGTGTGTGTGTGTGTGTGTGTGTGTGTGTGTGTGTGTGTGCTTGTAATGCATACGTATGTGCGTGCATCTGTGTCTGTGTCCGATAAAGAACGAGACAGAGACAGACAGACAGAGAGACAGCAGACAGACAGACAGAGAGAAAGGGAGTGCCATGCGACCCAGTGGTGAGGGGTGCGCAGGGTAAATGAACGGACAACGTAAAAGGAGTCTTCTGGGGTTGAACTGTAATGAAACGGGTTCTGTCCTTCATTGATTTTACCTGCGCGTTGCTCAAGGATTTGTACAAGGAAAGAGAGCGTCGGCGAAAAAAATAGCGAGAGCGCAGAGAGAGAGAGAGAGAGAGAGAGAGAGAGAGAGAGCAGGGAGGTAGTGGCACTTAATTAAAGAACAAAAAAATGATAAAACGACAAAGAAAAGTTATCATTAATTGTTTTTAGACAAAAGTCTCAAGCTTATTCGTATTGCCGAACTCGTGTTGGCGAATCCGTGCGGATAGCACGGTAAGTTCTGATGGGCGAACAAGTTCGGTAATTCTACCAAAAGACTCGAACTTTAAAATGATTTCCAAATTGTACCCCGTTCGCACGTCAGGTAGGTAACTGTTCGTTACCGGAGTGAGAACATCATTGGTGAGTCTAATTTTGCTCATGTACTTCAATATAAGTTTCTTGTCTGTTTTCAGACGAGAACCCCCCTTTTTTTTTCTTCCTATGATTGCGTCACGAGGCTGGTTAAACTGAGATGCCAGACAAGGCTGATACAACTCCCGTGAACTTGGAAGAACTTTGTAATTACTCTCTCAGGATGGATGAATGCTACGGTCTCAAGACAATAATAATATATATATATATATATATATATATATATATATATATATATATATTTCCCTAGGATGTTTGTGGAGACAAACCCTCAAGTTTGTAAAAGGGTGGACATGAGTTGTATTTGTAAGCCAGTGGAAAGACAGTGAAGAAACCCAGACATTTGTCAAAGAGTACACCGTGACTGATCAGTGTAATGGAAAAAAAAAGTTGTAATATGTTTTTCTAGATTTTTTTTTAAAAGTAATGTCAAAGACCCCGCTAGACTTTTGTTATCAATAGAGCGCCCTATTGTGTAAAGGTACTGTTGGATTTGAATAACGCGAAGAAATGTTTTGATTGAAGGTACGGTACCCTAATTGTGAAGAAAAGGGACAAACAGCCAGGAAAGGCGTTGAATCAATGCTGATTCATATTAGTGATATGAGCATCACAAATTGAAAAAAAATCATAAATTGTGTTCCATTCTTGCATTACTAAGTTTGTCTACACCCCCGCTCCCCCCGCCCAAAAAAAGATACAGAATAAATAAAACTCTGGTGTGGCTGTTTTATAGACCAAAAGGGAGAAATTAATCATTATTGCTTGGTCCTTGTATTGAATGAATGGAGTCACATTGCGCTGCGTGCGGATGAACACGACGTCTCTGTGTATGCATGTGAGTACGGTCGTGTGTGTGTGTGTGTGAGAGAGAGAGAGAGAGAGAGAGAGAGAGAGACAGACAGACAGACAGAGAGACAGAGACAGACAGACAGACAATGAGACAGGCTGACAGACTGACGGACCAGCAGACAGACAGACAGACAGAGAATGAATCACAGATGAACAGAGAGCGAGAGAGAGAGAGACAGAGAGAGAGAGAGAAAGAGAAACAGACAGACAAACAAAGATAGACAGGCAGATAGACAGACAGACGGAAAGAGTTACATACAGAAAGGGATAGGGGAGGGAGTCAAGGAAACGAAAAACACGCACAGAAACAAGAATATAAAAAGAAAAAAAAGGTTTAAAATTTCAAAATAACCAGAAAAAAAAGTCGAACGGACGGTCAATAACTGAAAACGACAGGGACAGTAGCATGAAAAGAAATGAGAACAACGGAAACAGGCGGAAAAGAAGAGGGAGACAGAAGGATGGGACACAGAGAGAGAAGAAGAGAGTGAGAGAAGAGAGAAGAGAAGAGATGAAGAATAGAAAGGTAAAGGAGAGAGAGAGAGAGAAAGAAAGAGAGGAGAGAGAGAGAGATGGACAACACCGCGCAATAGAAAGTAAGAGAAGAGAGAGAGAGAGAGAGAGAGAGAGAGAGAGAGAGAGGAGAGAGAGAGAGAGATGGACACACGCGCATAGAAAGGTAGAGAGAGAGAGAGAGAGGAGAGAGAGAGAGACGAGAGAGAGAGAGAGGAGGAGAGAGAGAGATGGACAACACCGCGCAATAGAAAGGTAAGGAGAGAGAGAGAGAGAGAGAGAGAGAGAGAGAGAGAGAGAGAGAGAGATGGACAAAAACACCGCGCAAAAGAAAGGTAAGTACAGGAAGATATAGGAAAAACTTGTAAATCTTCTCAGCAGAGTTTGGAAGTTAAGAAATAAGCGACAATGGAAGACGGCCCCGGGCTGAATTGGGTTAAAACCGCCTCATGCCCACAAGCACCGGGGAACGGAGGAAGGGAAGGAGAAGGGTGAGGGGGATGGGATGTGGGAAGGAAGAGAGAGGAGGGGGAAAGAAGGAGAAGGGGGAGGGAGAGGGAGATAAGAACGTCACCCTAGCATCAAGAACGCCAAACGAAACTGGACACAGAGCATTTCAGAACTGCAAAACATGACGCTAAATTGTCTGTTACCAACACTACCACCATCTCTTTCTCCCCCCCCCCCCCCCCAACCCCCAGTCTCTCCTCCCTCCCCTCCTCCCCTCCACCCTCCTCTCACCTACACTCCCAGTTCGCCTCCGCCATCCCCATCTTACGGGTGATATGGTTTTCTGCTGCAATCCGGTGGCTACACGGCACTACTAGACACGTAGGTATGAAATCTGCCTGGGGCACAGGGGGGGTAGTCAACTGAGACACGTCCAGGCTGATGAACCTGGCCTGGGGGGGGGGGAGGTGGGGCAGAAACAAAAGCCGTGTTGGACGATGTGGCAGAAAACCGAACCTTCGCGCTGTCTCACGGTGAAAGGACCATTTCCGAGGCTGGGATGGCGAGTACACCCACCAACATGGACACCAGGAGGCTAAACACTACGGAGCCACACCACTTTCTAAAACTAGATGGGCCTTGATGTGCACCGACAGACACGTGCACTTATACACACACACGCACGCGTACACACACACACACACACACGCATACAGACACACACAGAGACATACATACACACACACACACATACACAGACACACACACACACACGCACGCACGCATGCACGCACGCACGCATGCACGCACACACAGTGTATTGATAGATAGATAGATAGATAGATAGATATAGTTTTAGATCGTTGTTTATGGTGTATATGCAAATGTGTGTGTGTGTGTGTGTGTGTGTGTGTGTGTGTGTGTGTGTGTGTGTGTGTGTGTGTCTGTGTCTGTGTGTGCATATGACCCAAATGTGTGTATACATATATTTTTTTCTAAATGCATAAACTTGAAGCCAGTAAAACAATCTTTAGAATCAAGAGTTAAGACTGAACAACAATTGATCAGAACCACGTGTGCTCTTTTCAGCTTTGAATGCCTCTTTAAGTCATGAAAGTTCACTCAAATTGAGTCACGCTTTTCTTTTGGATGCCTACGATAGGAAAGGGTATAACTTGTAGAATTATGAGGCCAAACGTTCTGCTCCAGTCCCCTCCTGATGGAGCATACCGAAGCAAACTCTGGATAGGAGAGAGGCCATTTTTGTGCGTGACAGAAAAGAGAGAGAGAGAGAGAGAGAGAGAGAGAGAGAGAGAGAGAGAGAGACAGAGACAGAGACAGAGAGCAGAGAGAGAGAGAGAGAGAGAGAGAGAGAGAGAGAGAGGAGACAGAGAATAAGCTTTACATTTTAGAGTCAACTCCTGAGAAGCAGAACACACCTAAAAAAGGACAAAATGGCATTATCATACCACTGACGATACTTTCAATGAACAACACTTTTTTTCATTGAACGCTTTATCGAATGAACAGCAAGCTGTTTTACGGGGGGGGGGGGGGGGGGGGGGGTTGGTTTTTTTTTTTTGTTTTGTTTTTTTTTGTTTTTTGTTGTTTTTTTTTTGCTGTCCCAACCTCTGCGCCACCTCAGAGGCAGTGCACCCACGCCGCTCATTCCGACACCCCGTCCACAGCCACAGCCCGGTCGGCCCCGCCACAGCCCCGGCACCGGCAATCCACAGGGAGCAGTCAATGTCAAGTCGTCAAGAGGCAACCCACCGGAGGAGACACTGCACTGCTGCCGAGTCACTTCGGTGGTGTTCAGTGGCGCCTGTTCTGGTCTAACATACGCAGGACACCACCTACTAAGCCCCCTACTGACGACAATAATTGCTAAGTCGCGGAGCCGGCGTGAGTGAGCTCTCCCTCCGGAGGGCGCCACCACGTCCGTCCAACAACAGCCCCCATGGACTCGCCGATACCGGTGACCCCGACGGAACCAAACCAAGGCCACAGACGTGGAGAGGACATCGAAATTGAGGTCACCATGAGAGCTGGGCATGAAGGGCCACAGAATTTGAGACTTTTTTATGCTGATCGATGAGAATGAGGATGATTAAGATGATGCTACGGATTTCCATTTCGGTCTGAGACTACATGATAGGGCTGTACTCTACGCTTCCTTTCATAATATATCCCGGCGTCAACCAGGCCCGAGAGATACAAGCACCTGCAGTGTTGGTCAGGAAATTTGAGCAACACTCTCAGAAACGCATCCATTAAGTGGATGAAACTCGACTGTGTGGTCCCAGTCTTCCCAACTGAGTCCGCAGCAACTCAACTCTGGGTAGGAGCCGGTCGGGGCAGAAAAACCCACATGACTTCTGATGGGATTCGAACCCACGACCTCCCAGCCGGGAGTCCG
>CM065733.1:21014333-21044333 GCA_033310375.1 Conus canariensis | reverse complement strand
CTCATCAGGGAAACACGGCTGATTGTGTCTGCGCTCTTGGTGTCAAATAGAGACACACCACAGTCCGTAATTCTGTGGTGTTCTCACCACCAAGGGTTCAAAAAAAGAATCCAACAGCACCCCCAAAGCAGCCAGCGGAGGGTAGTAAATGGAACAAAACAGAAGTGTGGAGAGGAAAAAAGCTGCTGAAAAACTAAAAGCATTATGCAAACAGTATAAAATGTAGGGGACAATCTTTGAGCCTATGCTTGAGGATCCATTCAAGGATGCAAGGGAGATCAAAAGATATGGAACAGTCTGAGTGGTCAGCTCTGCTGTTCAATAACCCAAGCATTGTGAGTGGCTAAGAACTGTACAGAACAACCTTTACTTGGATCTCCTAAGAGATGCAATCTCCCACTGATTGACCAAACATTATAATGCTGAACAATTAAGTAGTGGGAGAAAACAAGTGCCGGCTAACAATTCTTCAGTCATTAGAGTAATGACTTGGCAAAGATTTGAAAAAAAAAAAAAATTGAAGATGAGGGGAATATATTATAATATGAGAAACCCTTCACTAGCTGCCTGAGGGAACCATCGTACTCCCCTTCGAAAGCAGATCTATTTGTATTGCCTGCTCCTAGGCCTTTCGTCCGCTGGATCGGACTCATCAGGGAGACACGGCTGATTGTGTCTGCGCTCTTGGTGTCAAATAGAGACACACCACAGTCCGTAATTCTGTGGTGTTCTCACCACCAAGGGTTCAAAAAAGAATCCAACAGCACCCCCAAAGCAGCCAGCGGAGGGTAGTAAATGGAACAAAACAAAAGTGTGGAGAGGAAAAAAGTTGCTGAAAAACTAAAAGCATTATGCAAACAGTATATATATATATATATATATATATATATATATATACTGTTTGCATAATTTGACACCAAGAGCACAGACACAATCAGCCGTGTCTCCCTGATGAGTCCGATCCAGCGGACGAAAGGCCTAGGAGCAGGCAATACAAATAGATGTGCCTTCGAGAGGGATTGCGATGGTTCCCTCAGGTAGCTAGTGAAGGGTTTCTCATATTTATAATATATTCCCCCCAGTTTCTTCATCTTCAATTTTTTTTTTTTTTCTAAAAGTTCAAATCTTTGCTAAGTCATTACTATAATGACTGAAGAATTGTTAGCCTGCACTTGTTTTCCCCCACTACTTAATTGTTCAGCTCTATATATATATATATTATATATATATATATATATATATGTGTGTGTGTGTGTGTGTGTGTAGTTGTGTGTGTGTGGTGTGTGTGTGTGTGTGTGTGTGTTTGTGTGTGTGTGTGTGTGTGTGTGCGCTCTCTCTCTCTCTCTCTCTCTCTCTCACACACACACACACACACACACACAGAGAGAGAGAGAGAGAGAGAGAGAGAGAGAGAGAGGGAGGAGAGAGAGGAAATACATAATTATGTAGGAGACACAACAGCAATAACATTTTTTTCCATCACGTATATATTACGATCTTGCAATAGATATACTTTATTTCTTTACTCAGTGTCAAAGAATTTATGAGTCCTTCATTCTGTGCCATTTCTGTCTGTATGTCCTTAGTGGAATTTTGCATATGTCTTGTGTCTGTTTCTCTCCCATTTTTTCCCGTATTGATTTACGTACAATGCTTTGTAAGCTTAAAAATATCTTTATAGTGTAATCCAAACTTACTGGCCGCTTTTTCTCCCTGGGACTTTCGTAAATTTCATGCTGTCCTTTTCATCCATTTTGTTTGTGTTTGTTTTCTAATTGCAAAATATTGTTAAAAAGCAAATGAAATCTGTTAAATACATACTAATTTGTTGATTACTCAGCTAACCAACTAGCTAGTTGCTTAGTTACTAAGTAATTTAGTTGCTTAGTTACTTTGTTGGTAACATATTTCTCTATCCTAAACACATTTGAGCTGTCATGATTTAGCAGATATGGCGTGACACATAGGGACTTGTCTGCACAACTTCCTTATGAAACTGACCCCCCCCCCCCCCCCCCCCGTGTGTGTGTGTGTGTGTGTGTGTGTGTGTGTGTGTGTGTGTGTGTGGTGTGTTTGTGTGTGTGTGCGCGCGCATGCGCGCCTCTGTGAGTGTGTGTGTGTGTGTGTGTGTGTGTGTGTGTGTGTGTGTGTGAGCCAGTGATATGTGTATGCATGCATGCATGTGCACGTGGATATGCATGTAATTGCAATGTGCACGTGTGTGTGTGTGTGTGTGTGTGTGTGTGTGTGTGTGTGTGTGTGTGTGTGTGTGTGTGTGTGCGTGCGTGCTTGTACATGCGAGTGAGCTTGTGCGTGTGATACATATATTTGTGTGCCTATATGGGGCCATATGCGTGCAAATGTGTGTGAGAAACAACAGCAGTAGAAAAAAAATCTACAAATAAGGGGGCGATGAGAGTGCAGAGAAAATAGGTTGCAGGAGGGAGGGGAGAGTAAGGGCAGAGGGGCTAATGTTCTCAAAACACACACACACACACACACACACACACACACACACACACACACACACACACACACACACGCACACTCACACACACCACACACACACGACCGATTATGAGACAAAAAGCATCAGCAAATCCTTAAAATAGAAGTCTTCCACTTTTTAAACGTGGCCATCTTCGAGTACGACCGTGTCTTCATTCCATCGAAGTCGTTTTCAAAGTAAAAAAAAAAGAAAAGAAAAGAACTCTCATTACGATTTTACAACTACCCAAAATACATTGTGTTAAGCTGGTCCATTGAATTCTGCTGACCTTAATCCTCCTGACCGGGGCAAACTGGCTCTTGTCGACAGGAACGTAATCTAGCGGGGGAGAGGGGGGAGGGGGAGGGGCAGAGGCTGACTGATGGAGGTAATGAGGAGAGAGGGAGCAAGGCGATGCGGGGGGGGGGGGGGGGGGGAGGGGGGGAGGTTAGTCTGGATGAACCCATTTCTCTTCCCCTTGCTGCGTGGAAAAAGCTAACTAGGCGAAAACTACGGTCGGTGTATATCTTGAGAGAGAGGAGAGAGAGGAGAGAGAGAGAGAGAGAGAGAGAGAGAGAGAGGAGAGAGAGAGTGAGTGAGTGAGTGAACAACAGAAGTGCCAATGAATTGGAAGATGACGTGCAGGGTAAGTCGGTTGCACTCACATTCTCTCTCTCTCTCTCTCTCTCTCTCTCTCTCTCTCTCTCTCTCTCTCTCTCTTCTGGGTGTGTGTGTGTGCGTCGTGTGGTGGGGGTGTGTGCGTGCGCGAATGTGTGTGGTGGTGTGCATGTGTGTGTGTGTGTGTGTGCTGGCGGTGCGTGCGTAGTGCGTGCGTGCGGTGTGTGTGTGGTGGTGTGCTGTGTGTGTGTGTGTGTGTGTGCGTGCGTGCGTGGTGCGTGTGTGCGCGTGCGTGCGTGGTGCGTGCGCTTGCGTGCGTGCGGGGTGGTGCATGTGTTGTGTGTGTGTGTGTGTGTGTGTGTGTGTGTGTGGTGTGTGTGTTGACATGATACCAATAGTGTTTTAGATAAAGATCAAATAGATTTGAATAGCTAATGATGATGATGATGTGTTGTGATGATGATGATGATGATGATGATGATGATGATTGTATGATGATATGTCATCAAGCCAAATACAAATACTCACAGATGCAACGTGCAGGTAAAACTGATAATGATAGAGAATATAAAGAAACACACAAAACAGTACTCCTCATATCAGCATTTTCATGCTGACTGTAACCTGGGGAGTTTGGTTTGCGTGCTTCTTGATGTCTCTTGTTTTTAATGTCTAAAGAAGACATTATTATCTGTCGAAAATTTACTTGTCTCTTCTGTATTTTTCGTTTAAAAAAAAGTGTTATTTGCACCTTGTATTTTGGTTTCTTTTCAGTAACGCTGCAGCCTTTGTTAGTTACATTTCTGTTATCATTATTATCATCATCGTCATCATCATTATCATCATCATCAGTAGTAGTAGTAGTAGTAGTAGTAGTAGTTAGTAGTAGTAGTAGTAGTAGTGAATCTATTCTATTACTTTTAAATACAGTTAACCATAACCATCGCTGTTAAACCTGTTCAGTTTTGACATTGTTTTGCTCTTCACGAAAAACTGTACACGAATAAAAAGATAAATAAGCGAATTGATCAACAAATCAATGAACTGATTTCTTGACTGACTGGCTCATCAATCATAGCAATTACTTTATTCATCAATATGTAAACACAACAGTGAGCAAATAAAGAAAGAAAGAAATAAACAGATGACTTAATAAATAAAATCTGCCCGATAAGACATTTCTAATCAAACCAGTCTGAGCTTCGTCCCTCCCGAACCGCACCTACTCCGCCTACAAATCACAGTCTTCACAATTTGTTGTGCTTCGTCAGTGTTGCTCGTGTTCTGAAATTCGATTCTTAGTTCCGGTTCAATCCACACAGAGTTATTTTAGCCAAATCTGATGCCAAAGACACGATCAGAAAGAAAGATGATATCACAGCATTTATTTGCCATCATCTGTGCTAAAAACCTGGGGTGTCTTGTGTCACCCCTTATCCCCATCTGTGTCCAGTGCCAACTCCCCATCTTACCGTCTACAGGTTTCCTTTCCTTTGTTTGACGAAGCACCATCAGCACCATCTTCTCCAGTTCTTTTTGTCAGTAAAACATAGTATGATATTGTGTTTACATGCTCGTTTGTTTAGTTTAGTCATGCGGTCTGGTAGCCATCATAGAATAGAAAGAGTTCCTTCCATACCCTTCTGTGCCAACCCTTTTTTTTCCACGTCCAACACCAGAGACAGTTTGTGGTCGCAGGAAAGACTGAGAACGCTTAAATATGACACAGAAACATACATTGCCATTAGGTATTCAAGAAATCAACTTCCAAATTTTCTCAGCTTTCATACAGGATTGACCATGAAAGGAAGGCTGCCCTCCAGAGTCTCTATTTCACTTCTTTTACTCACTTCTACCCCGTTTGCTGGCTCACTGCATTTTATGCTGCTCAAAATAAGATCAAGATTCTTCTCTGTATTTTCCCTGCTTTCAATAAAAAAAACGACAGTCGTCAAAGTATGACTGTTGAAGAGAAACGAAAACTAGCACAGGACAGATAAGCCAGCTCAAAAACTTAGGGCGTGTGATGATTCTGCTCCTTCGTCTGAGGACCTGTCCACACTGACAACGAAGACTAACCACGAAAAATGTTTTTCTGTTTTTGCCCAAGTTACGTGAAACAAACCATCCCTGACTCTCAAACAGTAAACAGGCTTATAAACCTCTTCGGTCATAAGTGGTGATAATTATGCTTGCACGTTCAATGCAGGCTATGGGTAAGGGATATGACTTCGTGTATTATACATGATATTCATGCCATTGTACAGGTGAACGATGAACCAGTTCATACATTGCATACAAGCAAGTCATCCTGAAGTGTGCTGAACAAATTATCATCACAGTCATCACCATGATCATCATCATCATCATCATCATCATCATCAATGGTAGTAGTAGTAGTAGTAGTAGTAGTAGTAGTAGTAGTAGTAGTAGTGGAAGTAGTAGTAGTAGTGGAAGTAGTAGTAGTAGTATTGTTATTGTTATTATTATTATTATTATCATTATCATATTGTCATCATCATCATCATCATCATTATTATTATCATCATTATTGTTATCATTATTATCATCATCATCAAATTCTGTAAACTGTGTAGTGATCGGTAGGAACAGCCGTCGGGTATCACGTTCTTTTGCCTTACAGATCCCAGGTGCCAGACTGACCACAATGCCACTTAGACACAATGTATTAAGCAAAGATCAGCGGTCCATGAATAGTTTTGAGTCACATTATCTTTTATTTCCTTTATAGGTCAAGGTAAGTATCAATCCAGGCTAAAGTTTTTATTTGTTTTTTATTCGGTGGGGGGGGGGGGGGGGGGGGGAAGAGGAGGGAAATGAGGAGGAGGCAGGGCACTGCCTGAAACACACTTGTTTTCTCCCAATACTGCCGGATCTGGCGACTTGGTAATGAGACTGTAAACACATGCTGCCCAGACTAAACGCTAGTTCTCCATTCTGAAATATCTGATTTGCACGTGCGGCCTCTTTCGTGTATCATTTCTTGTGTCGCCGTTATGTTCACCCCCTCCCCCACCCCCATCCCATTTTTTGTTTGTTTGTTTTTTGTTGTTGTTTTTTTTTGTTGTCATTCGTGGGTACAAAAAAGGGGAACGGATGGCGTAGGCACCGCAGTATAGTTTTATCTAACCTTCAATATGTCTATAATTCAGCCATTATGTTAGAAAACAACACACCACACACACACACACACACACACACACACACACACACACACACACACACACACACACAAATAAGAAGAGAGAGAGAGAGAGAGAGAGAGAGAGAGAGAGAGGCAGAGGAGTCAAATTACCATTTTCCGCGGTCACTGAGGAGGAACAATCAGGTTTCGAAATATCGGTATCTGACCAGGAGTTATATGTTAGTGAGTTTCCTCCCTATTGGAGATTGCCTCCCACTTGGAGACTATAAGCTTGCTGAAGGCTCATTTTGAGAAGCATTTATTTTATTTTCCCCATTCACCCACTCAAGCACATACTGTTAGTTAGGCAGAATTATCTACCACTGCAGATATGAATGCTTATCTCCCCCTGTTTCTTCAATCTAAGACATAAGAGCAAGCTTTGTTTATAACTGAATATATATATATATATATATATATATATATATATATATATATATATATATTATCCAGTGCTGAAAGGAGAAGGGATGGGGAGGAGAGGGGGAAGGGGCAGGGAGGAAGGGGGCATAAGCCTTCCTGGTGGTGCAGATCTCTCCCAAACCCTCCTGTCTGCAGGGTGTCCGAGTTGTCCTCGTCTGGGGTGGAAAAGCCGTCTCCGCTTCTGTGACGGCTGTCATGGAAACAGAAGGTCTGCTGGTATTGGACCTGTCATGGACCACTTCCGTCGGTGCTGTCATTTCCGGAAGCATACAGACGAGGCTAGAGCGATGAGGAGAAACAAGAGGATAAACGGATGGCGGGCAAATATCCTTTGGAATAAAATGTAATAAGATGTATGCGTACGAGAATGTGAATTGAAGAAGGGACGGAGAGGGGGTGGGGGAGGGGGGGAGGAGGGGATTTTTTTCAAATAAAATGCAATAAGATATATGTGTTTGAGGACAGGAAAAGAGACAAAAAGTAGACAACAGAACGGGGTGGTGGTAGATTGTTTTGTCCTTTCATTGTTCTGTGCTTTCAAATGATTTATAAGATGCAAGTGTTTTACTCTTTCTGTATTATTCTTTCAGATCATTTATAAAATGCAAATGTTTTATTCTTTCAAATGATTTATGGTAAGATTAATTCATATGCAAAGGAAAACAAAAGACATAAAAACATAGAAGAGGGGTAGATGCGATAATGATTGTAACTTTAAAAGCAATGAAATATGTACAAAGGAGCGACAGAGAGTAAGGGGAAGGTTTGGGCGGAAGATCCTTTCAAATACAATCTGATTTTCATTTAAAAGAGAGGAAAAGGGGGCGAGAGAGAGAGAGAGACAGAGAGAGAGAGAGAGAGAGGGGGGGGGGGAGAAGGATCGGAGATCAGTGATGTTCTCAAAGAGATGGTAATAAAGACTGATTGACTAACAGCTAGATAGATAGACAGAGACACAGACAGACAGACACATGATAGATAGATAGATAGAGACAGACAGATAGATAGATAGATAGACAGATAGACAGATAGATAAGATAGATAGATAGGAAAGTAGATAGGTAAGCAGGTAAATCGATAGATAGATAAGTAGAGAGACGGAGAGAGAGAGAGAGAGAGAGAGAGAGAGAGAGAGAGAGATGTGTGTGTGTGTGTGTGTGTGTGTGTGTGTGTGTGTGTGTGTGTGTGTGTGTGTGTGTGTGCGTGCGTGCCTGCGTGCGTGCCTGCGTGCGTGCGTGCGTGTATTCGTGTGTGTGCATCTCAAACTCGGACTAAGACTTCAGTGTCGAGCTACCAGACAGGGGCAGTGTCTAACATCCCCACTGTTAATTCACTCACTTTTTGAAACAGGTCTGACGTCACCTCCTTCAGTTTACCCACTTTCTACAAGTCTGATATCACCACCGTCACGTCACCCACTTTCTGAAACAGGTCTGACGTCACCTCCTTCAGTTTGCCCACTTTCTACAGGTCTGATATGACCATTGTCTGAAACAGGTCTGACGTCAGAACAGTCGTTTCGCCCACTTCCTACAAGTCTGGCATGACACGATCTCTTCATTCACTTTTTGAAACATCTGACGTCATCATTCTCATTTCACCAACTTTCTGAAACAGGTCTCACATACACTTTCTGAAACAGGCCTGACATCCACTTCCTGAAACAGGCCTGACATCCACTTTCTGAAACAGGCCTGAAATACACTTTCTGAAACAGGCCTGACATCCACTTCCTGAAACAGGCCTGACATCCACTTCCTGAAACAGGCCTGACATCCACTTTCTGGAACAGGCCTGACACCCACTTTCTGAAACAGGCTTGACATCCACTTTCTGAAACAGGCCTGACATACACTTTCTGAAACAGGCCTGACATACACTTTCTGAAACAGGTCTGACATCCACTTTCTGAAACAGGTCTTACATAGACTTTCTGAAACAGGTCTTACATACACTTTCTGAAACAGGCCTGGCACCCACTTTCTGAAACAGGCCTGACATCCACTTTCTGAAACAGGCCTGGCATCCACTTTCTGAAACAGGCCTGACATACACTTTCTGAAACAGGCCTGGCATCCACTTTCTGAAACAGGCCTGGCATCCACTTTCTGAAACAAGCCTGGCATCCACTTTCTGAAACAGGCATGGCATCCACTTTCTGAAACAGGTCTGGCCTACCCCACCAAGTGTTTACTGCCAGGGGAAATGATCGAATCGACTCAGCTCCGCTAGCCTCGAATTGATCGCCCATGTTTCCGGTCGGCGTGCACTCTTCAGGCGAGAGATCAGACCAGGAGGGGCGGGAACATGTCAGCCCTCTCCAGCTGTCATCGTGCCCACAGTGTCACAGATCTTCAACTTGAAACAGAAAGACAGAAAACCAGCATGCTTCAGAGCCTTCGCTTTTAATGCCCATCGACGGGTTATTTTTTTGGACGAATTGTTGAAGTGGCCTTGGGTTGTTTCTTCTTCTTCTTCTTCTTCTTCTTCTTCTTCTTCTTCTTTGTGTGTGTGTGTGTGTGTGTGTGTGTGTGTGTGTGTGTGTGTGTGTGTGTGTGCGCGCGCGCGCGTGCGTGCGTGCGTGCGTGCGTGCGTGCGCGCGCGTGCGTGCGTGCGTGCGTGCGTGCGTGTTTTGCTCTGGAGGAGAGGAAGTGGGATGGGGGGAGGGGGGTCATTTCAGCTCCCCTACACATAGCCACATTCAAGTTCGTCCTGTTGCAGCCTCATCACCAGCAGTCCGCAGGGAGCAGTTAACACCACGCCACCTTAGCTTAACCCACCAGAGGGGAACCTGCGCTGCCGCCAAACTAGTCACGTGATGTTCAGTGGTGCCTGTTCTGATCCAATACACAGACACCGGCTACTAGCTCCCCTGCTGACAAGACAATAAGTGCTTCGGTAGAGAGCTAGTCTGAGTGCGAGTCCTCCCTCCTGAGAGTGCCAGCATGTCCACTCAACGAGAGTTTCCATGATTCTGCTGAGACTTCGGCATTATCTCGTCACCACATGGACGTACAAAGAACATGGAAACTTAGAATACCATGTGTTTGACAGACAGACATCAGGGTATGCTAAACTAAAGGTACGCCACAAATTTCAGCCAAATCAAGAGCACTGAACCAAAACATCTTATGAAATCAAAGGTGACCATCTATGGGGTTCGGTATATACAAACGATACTGTCTGTGCATGCTGTATCAGCTTGAGAGTCGGACAAATGCGCCAGTGTGCTCACAAGATCCGTCTCCTGCGATGTGAGCATTCCACGTGGTCTGGATGTTTTCCGCTGGCGTCACTAAAAGGTAATTAGTCTCTACAAGACATCCGTCCACTCTCCGCAATGCAGACATAACACACTCCGGCATGATTAGGCGCACTGAAGGTGTATCAATAGACCATTAACAAGCCGTCATCCACCCATTCATTCATTCACACGCTACCGATCAAAGAAACGGGGGCGAATTTACATGACGATGCCCATCATGTTTCCATTGACGTCACTGCTTTACGTATGAAAAGAGATGGCGCTACGGGACCTCATGGAAAACACAGTAATGTTATTTCACGTCCCTAGTCGTCTTGGGCACACACAGAATGTTATTCAGCAAAATGTTGCTCTTCATCTCCGGCCTTCGTCCAGTACTTCGTGGGTTCAGCACAGGTCACATTTCTGCGCGTGAATGAACGTCTTTACCCCTCTGTAAGGTCAACAGGATCATCTTCCATGAGAAAAAGATGATACGACATGAGGACGGAACGTCGGGTGTCCCCACCGTCTGTGGGTCTCCAAAACAAAGGAGGGAGGTTGGGGTGGATGCTTTCCATCAGTGGAACAAAAAGTACTGTGGAGCTGACTTGAGTTGTTCACTGTAAAATTTGAGCCTGTTGTCTGTATACATAGACAGTCATTTGACCAAGCAGTCAGTTACACACACACACACACACACACACACATATATATATATATATATATATATATATATATTTGTTAAAAGGAAAGGTTTAAAATTTTACCTACAACGTTGTTTCATGCGGTTGCAATCGTCAGGATGTGGTGGGTCTGTGCTGCCGGTGTTTTATAACTGCTTGTGTTGTCTGTCATCACGTGCTGTCTGTGTTTTTCGTGTGTTTCTGATTCTTGTTCACTGATAGGAATTTCCACTTGTGCCTGCAGTTGTTAACCATTTCTATCCTGGTGTTTAAAGTTGCCATTTGTGGTTTGCATAGTATTATGTATTTTTCTGTTGAGCATAGGTTACATCTTTTTGAAATATTGTTATATGGTGCTGCTCTTTTTATGATTTTCCAGGATATATTGTAGTCTATTTTTTTCTCTTTGAGCTTCCAGATGTATTTACTCAATTCTGTTTGGTTTTTGTATCTTTCTTTGTTAAATGACTGTTTGTGGTTTGCATATCTAGTTTTAAATTGGTTTTCAGTAATACCTATATATGTTTCTTCTGCGTTCTCTGATGTTACAGTGGCTTGGTACACAATGTTGTTGTAGAGGCATTTGTTGCTCAGAGGGCACTGTTCTTTCTTGATGCAGTTGCAAGATTTCCTTTCGTCACCCTCGTTTTTCTCTATACTGCTTTTCATTTTGTTGGTTGAATCAATGATGTTTTTAAGGTTGGGCATACATGAGTATGATAATTTGATGTTACTTTTGTTAAATATCTTGGATAATTTGTGCTCTTTTGGAAATGATGATGTTAGGATTCTAAAGAATTCTTTCCCTATATTTGTTTTTACTCTTCCGTCATATGGGGGGTTGAACCATATGATCTTCCTTTTCCTGTTCTTCTTGTGTCTGCTCATGTCATTATCTGGATCATATTGTAGTTTGTAGTTGTAGCCACTTTTGTGTAACGCTTCTTGATATTCAGCTGCAGCGTTATTGAATGCTGTTTCATTACATGACAGGTTAGATAATCTCTTATTTATGCCTCTGGGTATTGTTTTTAGTATGGAAGGTGGATGGTTACTTTTGATATTTACATAGACAGGTATGTCATTTGGTTTTTTGTATGGTTTATATATGTGCTGGTTGAGGTCTAACGTTATATCTAGGTAGTTCACTATCTTTTTATTTGCTTCAATAGTGATTTTTAGATTTTGGTTTTGGAAGATTTTACACAGTTCTTTTTTCTTATTTTCAATGTTTCTAGGGCTGTCGCTCAGCGCAGCGAGGCCGTCATCTCTGTAGAGTCCGACTTGTTTTCCAAGTTTTTTTTGGATGTAAGATAGTATGAATAGTCCGACAAGTTCGCAAGTTTCGGCGCCATCATACGATCCCATTGTAACATCAAAAGTTGAATTCTTGCTTGCGCTCTTGGTCCAGATTTCATTTTTGCTGTGTAGTAGAGTTTTCTTTGTATGGAAAATTATTTCCATTTCTGACCCTGGTATTTCAGTATATTTGTTGGCAAATTTTATAGCTTTGGTGAGTAGATCTTCATCTATAGATGGATAGAAGTCTACTATGTCAAATGTTATAAAAACTGTATTTCCTTGCTTGTTGAGTTTTTTGAACCATTGTATGACTTCGTATGTGTTTTTCCAGAGGTTGAGTTCAGTGTTCTCTCTTATGTTTTTTATGGCTTTTTCTAAGATTTTTTTGCTGATTTTTCCTAATTCAGATTTGGATGGATTTATCAATCTGTATGTTGGGTTATTCAGAAAGTTGGGTTTGTGGTCTTTAAGTGTTATAAAAGCTTCTCTTGCTGCTGTTGTCTCCACTCTATCGCTTAAGTCCATTTGGTGCACAAGCTCCTTTTCTTTTTTTCTAATGTACTCGTATGTAGTTTTATCAGCTTTTTTATAATTTTTTTGGATGTTTTTATCGAGAAGCTGTGAGTACTCTTCAGTTTCCATTTTGTAGAAGTTGCTGGTTTTGTCTGCTTTCACAAATATTTTTTTGTCATTTTGGATTTGTTTGATTTCGTTTTTTAACGATGTTTGGAATTCGTTATTTAATTTTTTGAATTCTATATTAGCTATCATCCTTTTCATTTTATCCTCAAATGTCTTCATTTCTTCAATGGCTGGTGGAGCTCGCCATGTTTTGAAGTCGTATGTGTTTTTATCTTCTTTCTTGGCATTAGGGTTCAAAAAGAAAAATGCCTTCCATCTCATGTTTTTGATAAACTTTTCTGTCTGTTCTATCATTCTTTTCATATAGCACTGAGGTTTGGCAAAAGGTATGTTTTTAGTAGATTGTTTAAAATTGATTTTGTCCATTTTAAAATCTGTTGGTTTAAAGCGCTCAACGTGAGGAGCTATTAAGAGTGGCTACAACTACAAACTACAATATGATCCAGATAATGACATGAGCAGACACAAGAAGAACAGGAAAAGGAAGATCATATGGTTCAACCCCCATATGACGGAAGAGTAAAAACAAATATAGGGAAAGAATTCTTTAGAATCCTAACATCATCATTTCCAAAAGAGCACAAATTATCCAAGATATTTAACAAAAGTAACATCAAATTATCATACTCATGTATGCCCAACCTTAAAAACATCATTGATTCAACCAACAAAATGAAAAGCAGTATAGAGAAAAACGAGGGTGACGAAAGGAAATCTTGCAACTGCATCAAGAAAGAACAGTGCCCTCTGAGCAACAAATGCCTCTACAACAACATTGTGTACCAAGCCACTGTAACATCAGAGAACGCAGAAGAAACATATATAGGTATTACTGAAAACCAATTTAAAACTAGATATGCAAACCACAAACAGTCATTTAACAAAGAAAGATACAAAAACCAAACAGAATTGAGTAAATACATCTGGAAGCTCAAAGAGAAAAAAATAGACTACAATATATCCTGGAAAATCATAAAAAGAGCAGCACCATATAACAATATTTCAAAAAGATGTAACCTATGCTCAACAGAAAAATACATAATACTATGCAAACCACAAATGGCAACTTTAAACACCAGGATAGAAATGGTTAACAACTGCAGGCACAAGTGGAAATTCCTATCAGTGAACAAGAATCAGAAACACACGAAAAACACAGACAGCACGTGATGACAGACAACACAAGCAGTTATAAAACACCGGCAGCACAGACCCACCACATCCTGACGATTGCAACCGCATGAAACAACGTTGTAGGTAAAATTTTAAACCTTTCCTTTTAACAAATGTTGCTCCCAGTGCGGTTGAGCATTTTTTTTAAATCTCTGTTGGCACTTGCCACCATCATCATATCTATATATATATATATATATATATATATATATATATATATATATATATATAAGGGACATCTAGAGACGCAGACACCAAAACTGGGACATGCTGGGTACGGGGACACAGAAAACCAGGGACTACACAGAGACGGGGACACAGAGAAACGGGGACACCCAGGGACAAGGGGTTGGGGAGACAGAGTTACAGGAACACACACGGACGGGCAGACAGTCAGAGAGACAGGGACATATAGAAAGAAGAAGACAGGGACACTCGTGCTTAAAACTGCAGTCTATGCACATAGCGACAGCTTCCAGCCTCAGTAATCATCTCTCTATGTTGTCATTCCTTGTCTCCCTCCAAAGACAAAGGTCATTTTTCCTCTTGGCGAGAGAGAGAGAGAGAGGAGAGAGAGAGAGAGAGAGAGAGAGAGAGAGAGAGAGAGAGAGAGAGAAAGACAGACAGACAGACAGACACAGGCACAGACAGACAGAGACAAAGACAGAGAGAGAGAGAGAGTGAGAGACAGACGGACAGACAGAAACACACAAACGCACGCATACACGCACGCACGCGTTCACGCACGCACGCATAAACACACACACACACACACACACACACACACACACACACACACAGGTACATAGATGAATGCAGACAGATAGAGACAGAGAGAGTGAAAGACAGATAGACAGTCAGTCAGTCAGACAGACAGACAAACGGGAAGACGTAGACAGACACGGAGAGAAGCAGAGAGATGGACAGACAGAGAGAGATTGAAAGAGACAGACAGCGAGAGAAAGAAAGACAGACAGACGGAGGCAGAGAGAAACAGACAGGACAGAGAGAGAGAGAGAGAGAGAGAGAGAGAGAGGAGAGAGAGAGAGTGCGCCAGAGAGAGAATGAGACAGAGAGACAGACAGACACAGAGAGAGAGACAGAGGCAGAGACAGAGGCACAGAGAGAGAGGATTTCAACAAATGGAGATGGTGTTACTGTGTCGGCCCAGACTGTCAGGGACTGTCATGGAAACGGCAGAAATTCCTGGGTTTCCCTGACGTCTTATCCCACGCTGGAACCTTACGCACCCACCTTCACTGCCGTCTGTCATGATGGAACAAAGCAGAATCAATAGAACCGTTCCGGATCGGTTGGCCTGGTACCTTTGCCATTTGATAATTGGCTGATAATATCAAGCAGGCCCAGCAGTGCCTATGAGGCCTTGCTGTGCTCTGACCCTATACCCCATCATCACACACAGTTCGGTCTTCAGTGAGAGCTTTAACGGTACTTTAACACTAGACAGGTGTTTTGTTTCCTTTTCTTTTCTTTTTTTTTAAATTTTAGATTACGTTAATGTTTTGCATATTTACAGTTTTCATTCTGAGGTTCATTTACAGTTTTATGCGAAACTGTCTGTCTGTCTGTCTGTCTGTCTCTCGCGCGAAGAAAGCAATCCCTTACTTCTCTCCCTGCTCTCTGCTGCCCCTCTTGGACTCGTTCAACAAACAGGGGGACCCAACTCCTCACACCAAAAGAAACTAATCACATCGATCCTCTGGACTTCGGTGCCAGACCCTTCGTCAGGCTCTGCTCTCAACACCCCCTCCCCCTCTTTCCATACCCCACTCCCACTCTCTGCCAGCTTCTTCAGAAAACACTGAGAGGACAAAGGGAGGGGAGGGGGTGCTTATAGTTACAGACAACTTAAGCAAAGCCTTTGAAAAGGGAACAAGACTAAGCTTTACGTGTGTGTGTGTGCACACACTGGACAAGACAAAACAAAGCTATACGCTTGGCGTTACAATGAACAGGACAAACTAAGCTTTTCGTGTGGTGCACACACTGAATAACAGTTACTAACAAAATTAGAAAGAGGGGGTTAGTTACCGCCAAGAACATAGACAAACAAAGCACAGGACAAGACACAATGCATTTCGACCTCTTGGGTCTTCTTCAGGCAAAAACAATTCACATTTAGGACAGTACGGACAAAGAACGTAAAGTCACTTATCTTCCCATGCATTCGGCACCCGAACAAAATGGCCGCCAGACGGAAATGACAGAGGGGATTATGGGAGAGGAAATAGGTTGGGGGGGGGGGGGGGAGAGGAGAGGGAGTGAAACAATCGGGTTTCTGGCTTGTGTAGATGGTATGATACATTTGTGACGGTGATGATTATGGTGGATTGATAACAGTGCTCAGTGGGAGAGACAAAAAAAGGGAAAAAATCAATTAAAAAATATGAATAAAAATAACAATAAATAAAAAGAAAGAAAGAAAGAAAGAAAAAAATTTAAAACAAGCTTTTCGTATAGTGTACCCACTGAACAAGACTTACCAAGTTTTTCGTACGGTGTACACACTGAACAAGGCAAACTAGCTATACGCTTGGTGTTACAACGAACACGACAAACTAAGCTTTTCGTATAGTGTATACTCTGAACAAGACAATCTGAACTTTCCGTGTGGTATATACCCTGAACAAGACAAACTAGACTTTTCGTGTGGCATACACACTGAACAAGACGAATTAAACTTTCCGTGTAATATACATACTAAACAAGACTCACAGACACTCACTCTGAGGATAAGCAAGAACTGGTAGACAATCTGCTTGGACATAGAAAAAGATAGACAGACAGACTGAAAGACAGATGATTGGCAAGTACTGACAGACTGAACAGAATGCGAGACCAGACGGACAGAGAGAGAGAGAGAGAGAGAGAGAAGAGAGAGAGAGAGAGAGGAAAGAAAGAGAGAGGAGAGAGAGAGAGAGAGAGAGATTATTAGACAGAAGACAGATAAGATAAATAAACAGACTAATTCATTAACTGATTGCTTCATGAATTAATTAATTGATTGATTGATTGATTGATTGATTGACTGACTGTCGAAAAGACAGCCATGAAACAAAACAGACAGACAGAAAGATAGATACGCACGATAACAATGGTCACACTGATGACAAAACTGTTCACAAGTAAACAGAATCTTGTCTGAAAACAACTGAGCACAAACGTCCGTTCTCACACACAGGTTAAGAAGCAACAAAATAGACAGAAACAAAACACCAAGCCTGTCGCTTTATTTCCCTTGTCACTGAATGCAGGATGCCGATTTAGGCAGCCACTTGGCCGTCATTTCTTCAGAAGAACACATCCACCCGTTTAAAATGGCGTTTCTGGCATCTGAACATATTTTCCCCCAATGGAAACGAACGCAAAGCGCAACGAACGGTTCATGGCACGATAGAGGGGATGAAGGAGGGCGTGGGAATGCGGAAGATGGGGGTGGGGGTGGGGGGGGAGTGTCGGAGTGTAACCGACCATCATTAGCAATACCTTAAGCTTTTCTGAATTCTGTGGGCAACTGTGCAGCCGGATGATATTCATACAAACCATCAGAACTGGCATATTAATCGTTTTTCCTGGCGGAATTAAAAAAACAACAACACTTTTTATCAATATCCATGCACCAAGCATACGTTCTTTAATATATAAAAAAAAGAAAGAAAGAAAGAAACAAGCAAAACAAAGCTTTAGCCTTTCTGTAAACTGTTGGGTGTGAGAACAATCACGATTTATAAAAAAGCAGTTTACTACAAGAAGAATGGTAAACAGAAGGCTTACTCATGATTTTTCCTATCAAAGAGGTATGAATGTATTGAGCATCCACTTCATTCAGTAATGAAAAAGCATCATTTTTTAAATTTTAGTTTATTACAATGCACTGGTGTATATACCGATGGCTAAGAAAGGACCTTTTTTCGCCCCGTTCAGAGAAGCTTAAGGGGTTCCCCAGTCCCGATAACCTCTGTCCCATCCTTCCCCCCCCCCCCCCCCCCCCCCCCCTCTCCCTACCATCCCCACTCTTTTCCCGTATGCACATTCCCCACCCCTGTTACAAAACAACGCCTTGCTTTAGATGGATTTCTGAGCAAAGTGATACAACACGGACGGATTATGTTCGTTTTACTCTTCTTTCCGTAACGTTGACAGAGTACAATGACCTGAAACATTGTATGACCTGGTAGTGTCGCTCTGAACAACACGCACTCAAACTGACTTCTATTCCTAGGAAACTGAGACGCCAACATTTGCACACAGACACAGAGTTCTGACGTCAATCACCTACATCAAAACAACAAAACAAACGTATCTAAAATGGCAACCATGAGAACAGCAGGAAACATTCTAGTAGTTTTGTTTTTTTTTTCAGTTGTTTTAATGTCACACTTACGTGGAATGAGTTTTGTTTGATCTTGAAGAATCAAGTCATTTTGCGCTTAAAGTACAAAAGCGCGAAAGTGCATACGTTAAACATGTATTGATATATCCATTTTTATGGGTCTGACGCTTTCATCCCGAAGCGCGCACACTCTTTACGTCGTCATGAAAGCGATCCCATTACAATTTTTCTTTATATTGACCTTATCTTTCCGGGGGTGGGTTGGAGGGTGTATTTTTATTTTATTTTATTTATTTATTTATTTTTTGAATGTGGTTTTCCCTCCCCTGCACTCCCTGGGCAATGACGATTGCGATGACGTCACACTACTTTGTCAACTGCACGGGTTATGCTCTCTGTGTCAACAGTGAACGCCCTTCAGGCAGGGAAAAGAGAAGTAAACAAAATACAAAATCTGAAGGCAAGTATGTGTGTCCAGAGAGGGGCGAGAGGCAGAGGAGAGATGGGGGGAGGGGGGTAGAAGGGGGTGGGGAGGGTAGCACTGGCAGAGGGTGGGGATGGGGTGAGGAAATAAGGGCAAGGATCTGGTATCATTCTCCGTCTCCCTGGCAATATGCAACTTGTCAAAACACTGACCACTCAGTGTTCGTTTGAATGACCTTCCAACCCGATCATTTATTTAACAACAAAAAAAAAGACCGATGTTGTGAGGGGTTCTGAGAACACTGGAGCAGGCTGCTAGAATCATTGACCTATTTCCACAGTTCCATCCACAGAATCTCATTAATTCACGTCTCTTGAGAGCGAGACTGAACACAGAAATCAATGTTCACGTCATGCATCTAGGGAACACACAGGGATCATGGGTCGCCTCTGTGGTAGCCACTTTCTCTCTCTCTCTCTCTCTCTCTCTCTCTCTTCTCTCTCTCTCTCTCTCTCTCTCTCTCTCCCTCTCTCTCTCTCTCTCTCATTTTTTTTTCAACGGTTTCGATAAAGACTGGTTTTAGCTGAAACGTTTTGATACTCATATTGTACGAGGAATCAGCAGGTGTGGAGCTTTACCTGTTCTTTTTACTTCACTGACACACACACACACACACACACACACACACACACACATATATATATATATATATATATATATATATCAATATCAACGGCAACATCGTTTCCAGATCGCGAAGCGAATACGGCAGCGTCCATTTTAGAGAACCACCGCGAAAACAAAAACAAAGCAAAAAAACAAACAAACAAACAAACAAAAACAAAGAAGAAAAAGAAGAGGGGGGGGGGGGGGGGTATCATTGTCGAAAGTTTAAAGTCAACATATTTGATATCAAATATTTTGGTGGATCTATAGATCGTTAACAACTTAATAGTGGAGCAAAACAAGTGGATACTAACAATTCCTCCGTCATAACAATGACTTGGCAAAGATTAAATTTTTTTTTTTAATTGAAAAAGAGGGGGAGGAAGGAGGAGGGGGCTTACAAGTGAAAACAAGCGGGAAGAAACGATTTGTAAAAATGAGCAGTTAATATAAGATCCTTCACTGGCAGCGTATGGGGGACCATCGAAGTCCATCTTTGGAAAAAAAAAAAAATATATATATATATATATTACCTGCATCAGCAGATAAGACGTCGGAAGACCAAGGCCAGGATTTAAACCACAGTGCCAAGGACATCCACGCTGTTGGTTCGGATGAGGAATTTGCACAGGCCCTCGATGCCAGGCGCCTGAAACTCAACCTGCCACGAGCAAACGAAACTGAAGATTGGGAGAAACTGGATGCAAAAATCGTCCAAAGACTCGATGCACTGATAGGGAAAAGCACCCTGGAACACAAACTAGCCACATATGGGGACATTGTGTATGCCACATGTAGAGACGCCTATGGAGCAAAACTACCCAAAGAGAAAACACCTCCAAAGAAATCCAGACGCCAAGAAAAGATGGACAAGATCAGGGTCCAAAAGAAAAACCTCAAGATGCAAATGAAGACCGCACTGCCAGCTGAAAAAACAAGGCTTGGAAAAACTGTGGAAAGACCTGAAAGAAAAACACAGTGCCCTCAGCAAAGCGGAATCTGCGAGGAAGAGGAAGAGCAAAAAGAAGAAGACACAAGAGCGCTTCTTCAGAGACCCCTTCCAGTTTGCCAGAACACTGTTTGAGCAGCCAAAATCTGGGACCCTAAGTGTGGACAAAGGAGTTCTTGAGCAGCATCTGAGGAAAACATACTCTGACCCACAGAGCAAAGCACCACTCGACATTCAAGGTCTGGTGTGGCCAACCAACCCTGAGGAACAGTTCAATGGCAAGCCTCCAACGTTGGCGGAAATCAAGAAGGTGGTCGACAAAGCCAGAGCCAAATCATCACCAGGGCCAAACGGAATACCTTACCAGCTTTACAAGAAATGTCCCAAGGTGCTGGAGTGGCTCCACAGGCTGCTGCGATCGGCTTGGAGAAACCAGAAGATCAGCGGCCAGTGGATGACGGCAGATGGTGTGTACATCCCCAAAGAGCAAAACTCAAGTGACATTAGCCAGTTCAGGCCAATATCACTACTGAACGTCGAAGGGAAAATCTTCTTCTCTGTCATGGCAGCAAGGCTGACCAAGTACCTGATGGAAAACAAGTACTTGGATGTGTCAGTCCAGAAAGGTGGCATCCCAGGCGTGGCGGGCTGTGTAGAACACGCCACAATGATCTGGGACGCAATCCAAAAAGCAAAAACAGAAAAGAGAGACCTGGACGTAGTGTGGCTTGATCTGGCAAACGCATATGGATCTGTGCCCCATGAGATGATACAGTTGGCTCTTGAGATGTACCATGTGCCAAAGAACATCCCGACATGCTCAAGAAGTACTTCAATGGCTTCTCAATGCGGTTCTCTACCAAGGAGTACACAACAGACTGGATCAACTTGGAAGTGGGTATTGCAATGGGCTGTGCAATTTCCCCAATACTGTTCGTGCTGGCAATGGAACTCATCTTGAAAGCAGCAACAAACAACGCGAGACAAACAGACCTTGGCGATGGATACAAGATGCCTCCTCTCAAGGCCTTCATGGATGACACTACAGTGATTTCATCCAGAGAAGACGAGACACGTCATGTGCTGGAGAGGCTGGACGACATAGTTGCCTCATCCAGAATGAAGTTCAAGCCAAAGAAATCACGGAGTCTCTCACTGAGGAAAGGAAAAGTGGCCGGATCTGTGGTCTTCAGTGTTGCCAACCAGGCCATTCCAACAGTTACAGAAGAACCAGTCAAGAGCCTTGGAAGATGGTATGATGATACGCTGAAAGACACACAAAGAGCAAAAGAAACCAAGCAGATGGCGGAAGAAGGCTTGGAGACCATTGACCAGTGTGGGCTCCCTGGCAAATACAAGGTCTGGTGTCTGCAGTTCATGCTGATACCAAAGCTGCTATGGCCTCTGATGATATACAACATCTGCACCAGCATAGTGGAGGCAATGGAAGCCAAAATCAACAAGTTCACAAGGAAATGGCTTGGTGTCCCACCCTGTCTGACTGACATAGCGCTGTACTGTCGCCAAGCAAAGCTGAAACTACCCTGAAATCCATCCTGGAGGAATACAAAGCAGGGAAGATCAGACTTCAAAGCATGCTGGAGGACTCAGGAGACAAGGTGGTAGAAGCAATTAAGCCCCAGCTGAAGACAGGCAGAAAATGGAAAGTTCAAGAGGCGATGGATTCTGCAAAAGAAAGTCTCAAGATCAGAGAAATAACAGGACACACACAGACCAACAGACAGGGACTGGGGTGGACCAAAACTGAATGGTGGTCAAAGGCCAAAGGAAAAGCCAAAAGAGACATGATGATTCAGGAGATGAGAAAAGAAGAAGACCAAAAAAGACTCCAAAAAGCAGTCCAGCAGAGCCAGCAAGGGCAATGGACAACGTGGGAGAATGCACTCCAAAGAAGTCTCACTTGGAATGACATTTGGCACATGGCCCCTCTCAGGATCAGCTTCATTCTCAGATCTGCATATGACCTTCTGCCCTCAAATGCAAACCTGGTGAAGTGGGGGAAAACAGACGATCCTGCATGCCCCCTCTGCCATGAAAAACAAACAGTGGAGCATGTCCTAAGCTCATGTAAAGTAGCCCTGGCTCAAGGAAGGTACACATGGAGGCACAACCAAGTGCTCAAAGAAATTGTACAAGTAGTCTGGGCTAGTACCAACACCACAAAAGGGAAAACAGGACTCCAAAAGCACCCGCAACATTCTTCACGGCAGGAGGCAGCAAATCATGGCCAAGAACAACAGTGCCACTCGAAACATGCAGGCAGAGTCTGCTGGACGGGGCAGATGACTGGGAGTGCACTGCAGACCTCCCAGAATGGAAGAGTCACCCAGAGATCATCAGCAAGAGTGGCATGAGACCAGACATAGTAGTCCACTCTAAGTCAACCAAGCAGCTGATCATGATCGAGCTCACGGTGCCATATGAGAACAGAATGGAGGCAGCTCAAATCTACAAGACTGAAAAGTATGCTGATCTGGCAAACAGCCTGAGGAGAGAAGGCTATCAGGTCAAAGTCCTCACTGCAGAAATTGGAGCTAGGGGGTTTGTAGGAACGTCTGCATACAGCCTCATGAAACAGCTCTCAGTTGCAGGGAAGGAAAAAACCAGAGCCCTGAAAGCAATGGCAGAAGCGGCAGAGAGGTGTTCAAGCTGGATCTGGTCAAGGAGGAACAAAAGTGAACTTCATAAGGCTTAATTTCCCTACAAATATCAGGTGTCCCTGTGGCTCAGTGGTTAAAGCGCGAGTCATTAAGTGGAAAATGAGCATGTCCAGAGGGTCATGGGTTCGAATCCCAGCCATGGCTCGTCCCAAGATGGGAAAAAAAAAGGGGCAGCAGAGGGACATCCGGAGTCATGAACCGGGTGTGGCCCAACCCCCCTAGAGTGTCAGGAGATAAGGGCCGAAACACTTGCTTGAAGGGGGCTTCTCTTCTGAGGACTCTCTGCTGCCACGCTCTCCACGAGTTTCTTTCTACTACCTGCTCAGAGGCCATCCATCTATTGAATCAGACTCATCTGTAAATTAAAACTGACTGTGTCAGTCCTCCCTTGGAACTAGTTGGAGACATAGCACAGTCTATAGTTCTGTGGTATTCCCATCACCAAGGGTTCAAAATAAAATCCAACAGCACCCTTAACCAGTCAGTCAAGGATAGGACAGTCAATCGAGCGAGAAAAAAAAACCCGCTGCAAGGAAACAAGTTGCTGGAAAGATAAAGTCGTTGTATAAAGTGTATTGAATGTACCGGGAAATCCTTGAGCCTGCACTGAAGGATCCTTTTAAGGATGCAAGGGAGGTCAAGACGTGTCAACAGTCAGGGTGATAAGCTTTTGCTACCCTAGTATTGTCAGTCAAACAAAGTGCGGACAGCAGCAAAGAACTGTGCAGAACATCTCTCATTTGGATCTCCTAACAGAATGACTCTCCCACTGACCAACTGTTTTTGTATGTATATAAAAGCACATGTTTGCGAGTGTGTCCCAGTTGTGTGTGTGTGTGTGTGTGTGTGTGTGTGTGTGTGTGTGTGTGTGTGTGTGTGTGTGTGTGTGTGCGTGCGTGTGTGTGTGCGTGTGAGCGTGTGTGTGTGTGTGTGTGTGTGTGTGTGTGTTGAGAGAGAAGAGAGAGAGAGAGAGAGAGAGAGAGAGAGGGACAGAGAGAGAGAGAGAGAGAGAGAGGAGAGAGAGAGAGAGAGAAGAGTCCAGCCGCACGGTTTGACCAAAACAACAAGGTTCTGTTTTTGTTTGTTTTTTTACTGAAGGGGTTGTTTTGGGGTGTATAATGTCTTTTTTTTTTCATTACTTAAAATTGTAATTCGTAGATGCGTAAAACGGATCTCTTCTGTTACGCCTGTGTTTGTGTCTGGAAGTGCTATGTGGTGCTGTTTTACGTGTAGACGTTAACGGTGTTCTTTTTCGAGTCTAGACAAAACTCCCAACATATACATCCTGACACCTGTTACGCAAGATTTGAAAAAAAAAAAAGAAAAAAAAAGAAAGAAAAGTTTGCAGACTGTTGGTAAAGATGTTTTTTGTCGTAACGCAGTTTTTATCCTTTATCCGTGATACCACCTTCATAGCTCGGCTGTTAATGTTGTCTTCAAAGTGGCTACAGGAAACGTCTGCCCTACATGGTATCAAAGGATGTATACCCCAGTTAAATGGCAGAAACACATTAGGAGTATGTTTTAGACAACACTGCAGAGAAACCAAATATTGAACAGGAAACATGGGGATGCAAAAAACATTTAAAAAATAAAGAAGAAGAAGAAGAAGAAGAAGAAGAGAGAGAGAGAGAGAGAGAGAGAGAGAGAGAGAGAGAGAGAGAGAGAGAGAGAGAGAAAGGCACGTGAGGAAGGGGGGGGGGAGGCGAGGTTGCTCTCAGGGGACAGAAAGACACGCACAGTCAGAAAGACAGACAGACAGACAGACAGAGAATACAGATACAAACAATCTCATTCAAATAGCGGTGGCCCTGTTTGTAGTCTCCATGCTTAAAAATTGCCAGGAGCATCACTGCAGGTGAACAAGTATGCGTCATTCTCTACCGATTCTTAAGACATTTGACAACATGCCTCATACCCGTCTTCCTTACATGCTGAACAACAACAGCGGAGAGGGAATCCACACCCGAGGGGCCTGGTTTTCTCCGTGAGGAAGGTGGCATTGTGTTTCAGGGTTTGAGGGTTTGATTCCCGCCTGACACGGTCAGGCCAGTAGGAAGAGTTGTTTTTTTTTCTTTTTGGAGGTCTGTGCAGACTTTAGTTCCTTCTGTTCCGTCCAGTCCCGCTTTAAGCCGGGATCACGTGCATGAACACGTGCATAAACAAGAAAAAGATCTTGCATGAGCGTTAACTTTTTAGTGGTACTGCACGCTCATGTGTGTGCTATGCTATGCTCCACTGGCAATGTTGCACGCCTATTTGCAATGTCGCACGCCTATCTGTGCGCCATACTATGCTCCACTGGCAATGTTGCACGCCTATTTGTGTGCTATGCTATGCTCCACCGGCAATGTTGCACGCCTATTTGTGTGCCATGCCATGCTCCACTGGTAATGTTGCACGCCTATTTGCAATGTCGCACGCCTATTTGTGCGCCATACTATGCTCCACTGGCAATGTTGCACGCCTATTTGTGTGTCATGCTATGTTCCACTGGCAATGTTGCACGCCTATCTGTGTGCCATGCTATGCTCAACTGGCAATGTCGCACGCCTATTTGTGCGCCATACTATGCTCCACCGGCAATGTTGCACGCCTATTTGTGTGTCATGCTATGTTCCACTGGCAATGTTGCACGCCTATCTGTGTGCCATGCTATGCTCCACTGGCAATGTTGCACGCCTATTTGTGTGCCATACCATGCTGTTGCACGCCTAATTGTCTGCCATACTATAGTCCATTAGCAACGTTCCATGCATATTTGTGCGCTGTACTATGCTGTTGCACCCCTATCTGTGTGCCTTACCATGCTCTACAGACAACATTGCACCCATGTGCGTGCGTGCGTGCGTGCGTGTGTGCGTGTGTGTGAGTGTGCATGTGTGTGTGTGTGTGTACGTGTGTGTGTGTGTGTGTGTGTGTGTGTGTGTGTGTGTGTGTGTGTGTGTGTGTGTGTGTGTGCTAGTGTGTCTGTGTCTGTGACAGTTTTGCTTTTCCTTCAACATCTTGCACATTTATTTTGAAATTCTCTAACTAGTGTAATAAAAAGTCGCCACCAACAGGCTTTGACAACAAACCCTTTTCGTACATCTACATGCCGTGGGCGAGCTAGAGAGGCGGCTTCCTTGCATCTCGTATCCAGCAAAACTCCTGACAGTTCTGGTGTTGGACGAGTTTCATGAAGGAGGTGAATCCCATTCCACCCTTGGGAGGAGATCAGGCTATGGTAAGCCAGCGGTATGAGTGACATTCAAGTCAAATACATATCATACACTGATGTCGTGTATAGACAGCATCCCTGAAAACAGGGATGTGGCTGCCTTCATGGTGGAATCAAAAACGGTTGCATATACGTAAAACTCTTCCCAAATGGTAAACTTTAGAGCTCTAGCTTGGGAACTGAAGAGAGAGAGAGAGAGGAGAGAGAGAGAGAGAGAGAGAGAGAGAGAGAGAGAGAGAGAAATCCAATAAACTGAAGCCTTTCCTGCCAGACACACGTCAGGTCAGAGTGCCGCAACGTCTTTCTGTTCAGTGTAATTCATTCTGTCCTTTTTCCCGTTGAATTTCTCCATGCACGTTGCCAGGGGCACTGACTGGATAAACGGCGAATGTGGTGGACGTCACACACTGCGTTAATTGCTGAGGAAATGCTCCCTCTCCAAGACGGTCCCTGCAGGCGATTTTTTTTTGGTGGTTGTTTTTACAGAAATGAGAATGAGTGTGGAAGAAGTAAGGGAGATTAGGAATTTGTATTAGCCATTCAGTCTCCATAGGTACATGTCATTAACGAACCAACCAAATCTTCAATGTTGATTTAAATCACATCAAATGCACACCGCTTTCCAGTCTGATCTGACTGTGTGCAGAACTGTTATCGTGACAGGCTCTAAGAACGCTGCAGCAGACTGAATGAAATCGTTGAAGGATCTCCTGTCACTCGCAACAGCAGAGTGTCAGAAACTCTACTGTGTGTATATGGTTTATGGTCTCTACTATTTCAGGTGAATACTTAAAGTTTTATCGGAAATATTCGAACTGTAAATAGCAACAGTGATCTCTTATGTTCGTTTTTGTACTCCCAGTTCTTATAGAACAGGGAGTACTTTAGAATGGGAACGAAGAAATGCTGTATGTGTGTGTCTGTCCGTCCGTCCGTGGTCAAAATGTGTTCCACTCGCTCCTAGACAAAACCACTGGGCCGATCTTTCTGAAAATTTGTAGGTATGTTCGTTATGGGTCACGGATGATGCCCGATGTCTTAGTTTACCGTTATAGCCGTTACTAACGGCTGTAACGGTTTTTCTTCTTTTTTTTTATAGAATATCTCAGAACTTACTTGGCCGATCTTTGTGAAAATTAGCAGGTATGTTCATTATGGGTCACGGATGATGCCTGATGTTTTAGTTTACCCCGTTATAGCCGTTACTAACAACTGTAACGGCCCATAACGGTTTTTCTCCTTTATGGAATACCTCAAAAAGTACTTCGCCGATCTTTCTGAAAATTTGTAGGTATGTTCATTATGGGCGACGGATGATGCCCGACGTTTTAGTTTACCGTTATAGCCGTTACTAACGGCTATAACGACCCATGACGGTTTTTCTTTTTTTATAGAATATCTCAGAAGTTACGTGGCCGATCTTTCTGAAAATTTGTAGGTATGTTCATTATGGGTCACAGATGACGCCCGATGTTTTAGTTTACCGTTTTAGCCGTTACTAACGGCCCATAATGGTTTTCTTCTTTATGGAAAATCTCAGAAAGTTCTTGGCCGATCTTTCCGAAAATTTGTAAGTATGTTCATTATATGTCACAGTTGATGGCCGATGTTTACCAGAATAACCATTACGAACGGTTACACCAGCCCAAGACAGTTTTACCTCTTTATGGAATATCTCACGCGTCTTCAGGATAAACTGGGAGTATGTTTATATGCTTTGCATCTTGTTATTTCTTGGCTGAGAAAAGTGTTATTTCTAGCATTTTATCAATAGTGCAGTGCTAGCACGTGGCATTTCATGTTTGATAACATTTTTTTCCTTGGGATCGGGTAAGAAAGTAGTAGTGGGGGGGGGGGGGGATGGGTTAAAAGGAAACATTAAAGATGTTCCCACCACACCCACCCCTCTCTCAAATACATTCGTATACATGGGCGCGCGCGCACACACAACACACACACACACACACACACACACACACACACACACACACGCACGCACGCACGCACGCACTCGCACACACACACGCATGCACACGCACGCACGCACACACACACACACACACACACACACACACACACACACACACACACACACACCACAAATATATAATGCATATGTACACATACACATAAACACAAATGTACATAGTCGGACTAATATTCACACATACACAGACACACACGCATACACGTACATGCGCACACACAAGCATATCATGCAAACATCAAATTCGCACATACATTGAATGCTGATTACACCCCACTATCATTGTTACCACCAATTAACTAAAACCAGACGGGAGACGCACATATTATAGATGACAATGTTGTCTCTTTCAAAGTATGGTCCACGATTCTTGAAACTATTGTCTGAATATTAGATCACTTTGGAATCCATCAGCAGAAGACGATAGAAGTAGGGGGAGGGAAGAGATCAAGATTACGACAGTGAGCAAGACGATCGATGTGTGTGATAGATTAATTCCTGGATATTGCATAGATCAGAACAGTCACATGATTATCAGAGCATATGTCACATGAAGTCATGTTGTTTATAGCCAAACCGACCACGGAGGCCATGTGGGAACTGCAAACAAATTCAGAATGAATCTATGCGCAAATGAATGAAAATACTTGATCGAAAGTCAACATCAAATCATGGTAACAGTATCCTGAACACAGCGTGAAACAATGACAGGATGGTAAGACTGTATCATGACCACAGCCTGAACAGTAACCGGATGGTAACATTGCATCCTAAACACAGCCTAAACAGTAACAGGATGGTAACACTGCATCCTGAACACAGCCTAAACAGTAACAGGACGGTAACATTGTATCCTGAACACAGCCTAAACAGTAACAGGACGGTAACATTGTATCCTGAACACAGCCTATACAGTGACAAGTTGGTATCACTGTATCCTTAACACAGTCTACACAAGTGTAAACAGTGAGGTTGGTAACGTTGTCTCCAGAACACAGCCTAAACAGTGACAGGATGGTAACATCGTATTCTTAACACAGCATGAACTATAAAACAGATATTTGACTGCAGATCTTCTGTAAAAAAAATAATATATGTCTTTGAGGATTCTCAGAAGATTTAAAAAAAGAGAACATTGTAACATTTGTTCTGTTTTTCTTTTTTTAAGTCTTCTGAGAATCCTCAAAGACATTTATTATTTTTTACAACATGGAACTGTTGCATGGCCAATGCAATCCACCATGCCACCATCTCACTCCTGCAAGCAAGGCGCTCCTGAGATATGCCAGACATGTCTGGCGAACTCTTGCCACAAAAAGGTCGCAATGAATTGCGCCCATTATTTTGCCAAACCGGCGAGAATCTAACCGTTTGGTGGCTTTGAAACGCATCCCAGACCTACACACCGTCAACGACTTTGCGTCGACATTCTATCAAATTCACACACATACACTAGGCAACACGTCTTCCAAACCCTCCACCCGCTCCTCCTTCCTTTGAAAATTAAAGTTCTTGTCAAGCAGATGCCGAGAGTCAGATGAATGAATTATAAGACCCGTGTGGGAGGAGCTTTAGGTTTCAATCGCAAATCAGGAAGCTTTTGTGTGTCAGTTTCCCCCGGACATTTTATCTTTGATCTCAGTGTATGTGGTACTCAAAAGTCAGAAGGTGGGTTGAAGCGTCGACGGACAAGTCTGCAGTCAGTGACCTCTTCTTGGTTAAACCAAAAATTAAACATACACAGGCCGTTGTCTGCCTCCCTAAAAACAGAACAGTGGACAACAGACTATAGCACTGATCTACCTGATAAGAACACTTAGCGCAAGATGATCGCTTTGTTGACCGATTTTCTAACAACAGACAATAGCACCGATGTACCTGATAAGAACACTTAGCGCAAGATGATCGCTTTGTTGACCGATTTTCTAACAACAGACA
>CM065733.1:20959333-20994333 GCA_033310375.1 Conus canariensis | reverse complement strand
TACGCTGTATTCAGAATGCAAAAATTACCATGACCTGATGTTGAATTTAAATCTGAGTATTTTGACTTGTCCACAGATCCGTTCTGAACTTGTCTGCAGCTCTGACATGCCCCCCCCCCCCCCCCCCCTCCCCTTGTGGTGGGCTTGGCTGTAAACAGCATGACTTTATATGACTAGAGATAATGATGTGGCCATTATGATCTATACAATGCCGGGTTTAATCCCATCCCACACTGACCGTCTTGCTCACAATTGCACTCCTCATCCCTCTCCCTCTCCATCCCTACTATCCTAAGGCAGATTCCAAAGATTTATTCAAGTATTAGATTTCAAGCACTGTGGATCATGATCTGTAAGACAATACTGTCATCTGTTATAATTATGCCTCCAGTGTGGTATGCGTTAGCTGGCGGTAAAAGTGACAGCGGTGTGTTATCCATGTGTTCAGTGTATGTGCGAAATTGAGCCAGTAGAATATGCTTGTGTGTGCATGTGTACGTGTATAATTGTGTCTACGCATATGGGACTATCACTCTGAGTATGTCTGTGCATGTGCATGTGAGGACGCATACGTATTTGTGTACGTGTGTGCATGCGTGCCAGCATATGTGTGTGTGTGTGTGTGTGTGTGTGTGTGTGTGTGTGTGTGTGTGTGTCTGTGCGCGTGCATACGCGCGTGTGTGTGTGAGAGAGAGAGAAGGATGGGTGTGGAGGGGAATACGCTTAATGTTTCCACTTACTTCCACCTCCCACCCACCACTTTACAACCTCATCCCAAGATAAAAACTTTCCTAAAGATGACTGACCATCAATGGCACAGCATCACATAACAAAAAATGTTGGAAATTAGATTTTTTTTTGCCAAGTAAAAGATGGAACATGAAAGAATTTGCTCTCGCTATCCATGCTTCAAATTTTTACTTCAGAATTTTAAACCCTCCTCAGGAAGCAATTAAAAGGAGGAAGAAAGAAAACAGAGGCGGCTGACGTACACTTCCCATAAATGTATCACGTGCTCAGTGATTTTTCTATCAAACCTGATAAAGACACTGGAGTGTATGGCACTCTGCTGATGCGAATGAAAGGACATTGCTCAACGGTTTCACTAAAGTCTCTTCCAGCATTCTCAGCGTCTCTCACAAGAATAGCTCTGCGTCCTATTAGATCAGGCTGCAAAGTGACGTGCCACTTCATGCGATTTGAATCAACACTGACGATTCGGGTCTTTCATTAATGGCATGTAACCATGGAGACCGAAAAAAGGTAACAAACTTCTCACCCCCCTCGCTCCTTCCACACACATTCACATTTTTGTAACAACAACAAAAACAAGTACCTGCAGGGACGTCCTTGGGGGGGGGGGGGGATCATTTCTGCAGTAATTAACGTAGCAGCGTGACGTCCACCGCATTTGCCGTTTACCCACTCAGTGCCCCTGGCAACGGGCATGGAGAATGTCATGTGAATGAGGAAAAAGTGATGTGAATGGAAAAGTTTCATATCAATTAAGAGATTTTGTAATTTTTGCAATTGTGGAATGGAACCTACGGGTTTGATGCTTTTTTGTATGCATGGAGTGCAACCACCAGTGATGCGGAAGAGTAGGACGCTGAGTGGATTGTGAAGTGTGTTCACCCAATGTGAGGAAGGGTGGAAGATTATTGTTACTTCAGAGGAGCTCTGGACACAGACATAGGAGGATGTCTGATTGTAACCTCTTTGGGTTTAACATAGGACTAGGATTGTCCGATGCAACCCTGGGTTGGGTGTGCTATATTATTGGACTGGTTTGTCCGATGCAACCCTGGGTTGGGTGTGCTATATTATTGGACTGGTTTGTCCGATGCAACCCTGGTTTGGGTGTGCTTAACCCTTGGTGGGTGTAATATGCCTGGCGTGGCAAGTTCACTCGAGTTTTGAGTGTAGATGTAGACTGGAAGTCTACTAGGGTAGGCTTGTCGCTTATTCCCTAGAAGGTGAGTACCAGTTGGGGTTGTAAACTGGTTAAAGCAATTACAGTAAAGGTGTAATTGTAATGATAACAGAAGTTTGATAATTATACAGATTTGATGATATTGCGCTATTTGGGAAAAAGAGAAAGATGAACGTTGAACGCGAAAAGAGAAGAATTGAAAAATAAATAAATAAAATATTGTTGTATAAAGATTTCTCTCTGTACCCCAACTGTAGGTAGGAATAGGTTGGCGGAACAAGACTCATGTGAGTATTCTATATTGATCTTGGAGTGAATGTGAAAGGAGTTAAAAAGGAGCTATGAATAATAAGAGAGAAAGAGAAAGAATAAACAAAATTCATTTTAGAGGTTAACCCTGGACCTAGGGTTTCGTTACAGAATCCCTCAGCGTCCGGTGGTGGTCCAGTGGTGGTCCAGTGGTGGTCCAGCGGTGGTCCAGGCTTGAGCTGTACGAGCCTAGTGAGAGTCCAGGCTGTGGTGGTCCAGAGGTGGTACAGCCAAGTGAAAGAAAGCTCCTCGACAAGTCAAGATGACTTGTCTTTATTGATACTATTTAATATAAGAACTGATAGTGTAACATGTGTGTGAGTGTGTTGGATTTTTGGTAAAACTTTGAATATTGCATTATTGTTTCTATGTGGGGAATTATCTTGTGAAGAGAAGAAATAATTGTTGGAAAATGCAGTGAAATGCAAAGAAGAATTAAAACCCTTTTCTTTGTGAGTAAAGGGAGCGTTTTTATAGAAAACTCAGTTCAATTGTGGTAGTGCTCCTTTGGGTGAATGGAGTGATTGCGTGTTGTGTACGAAGTAAGCATACTGTGTTTGTGAATGCCAGTGTGTATGTTCACAAACATGGGTGTGTGACAGTGGTGACCCCGTCTTTGAATTTAGGCTAGAGTTTAATAGGATTTAGTTTTTTGAGTACTGCAGCTAAAATATTGTTTTGAACCCCTTTGTAAAAAAAAAAAAAAATAGAAGTAAAATTACTCTGCCAAATTACAATTATAAAGATACTATTTTGTTCCCCTCTGCATTGCTGAATAATTGTTATATTTATTCATTTTCATTGGCATTTTCAATTTTGTTTTTCTTATCTATATTTATGGTGTGTCAATTGTTTATGTAATGTATACTTGTTCTTAGTATTCCCGTCTCCAGTTCTACGGGTGGTAGTTTCAATTAGTGGGCTACCTAAGGGTTCTTTTGCTCGGTCTTACTTTTCCTACTTTTTTCAAATTTTCGCCTCTCTTGGTTTCTGTCTCTATTCTAATTAAAATTCTCTTGATATTCTTTACAATAAGCTCCTCTCTAGTTTCAAGTTTAGGCGGTTTTTTTTTTTGCTATTTTAAATAGGGTTTCTGATTAGTGTGTGTAAATGCTCCCTTTATTTTAAATGTTGTAAGGTTTAGTTGAAAATCTTTCTTGTAAAATTGTTTGCGTTTTTTCTGGCACATTCTTTTGGATTCCTTTTTGAAAACAGTGCTCTGCTTTAGTTTAAAACAATAATTAAAAAAAAATATTCTTAGCTTTTCTTGGTATTTCGGAAATCTTTCTCACAATTCAGTCTTTCAGAGCCATTTCTAAATTTACTTCTCACTTTTTTTGGCCAACTAAATTAACTTAAATAAAACATTTTTTTCAGTGAGGGTGCATTTCCATACTCAATCAAATTTTACTGGAAAAAAAAATATTCTTTTCTGTCCCGTCATTGTTTTTTTTTGGTTCTTTACAAATTTGAATGTTTTGAGCTCTGTATTCTAGTAATCAGTGCCAAGTAAGTTTAAATTGTTGTTCTATTTTAAATAGTGTTTTTATTTCACATCTTAATTTCTCTACCCCATTTGCACGCTGTGGGATTTCTTTAAGCGTGATCTACACTCTCATACAACATGACTGATACAGTAGATGATCAACAAATAGAGGAATTCCAATCCTTATTTGTGAAGGAGGATGAGGGAAACGGTTCGTTTCAACCGATTTTTGTTCCAGGGACAGAAATTGCAGTTGTCTGGTGATGCGTTAATGGCTTACATTGATCAGTGTGAAGAGCGTGCGCTCAGAGCGAAAGAAAGAGAGGAGAAGAAAGAGGCAGATGAGAGAGAAAGGCTTAGTAAAGCAGAGGCAGAAAAAGAAGAGAAGGATAGACAAGCACAGTTAGAGAAAGAAGAGAAGGATAGACAAGTACAGTTAGAGAAAGAAGAGAAGGATAGACAAGTACAGTTAGAGAAAGAAGAGAAGGATAGACAAGCACAGATAGAGAGGAAAAAATCAGGGTGCATGAACTTGAAATGAAAAGAACAGAAAGTCTTAATTTACTTGAAATGAGAAGATTGGAACTTGAACAAAAACGAGTGGAACTTCAGTTAAAGCAACAGGCTGTTCGACAATCTGCAAATGTAAATGTTTCTCAAACTGATGCTGTTCCTGTTCAGGGTGCAGGTAAGACTTCCTACATTCCCAAATTACCCCCTTTTGATGAGAATCGTGATGACATAGACTCTTTTCTTTTTAGGTTTGAAAACCATGCTTCATCATGTGGTTGGAGCAAGGACAAATGGACATTGTATGCTGCTTCCTTATTCAAGGGCACCGCATTATCTCTGTATCATAGTTTGGCAGTTCGTGATTCTCTCACATGGGAAGAGCTAAAAGCTGAACTTTTGAAGAAGTTTCAATATACAGATGAAGGCTTTAGAGAAAAATTTCGTTCAGTTCGTCCAGAAAAAGGTGAATCATTTGCAGCTTTCCTTATTAGGACAAGTCATTTATTTGATCGTTGGGTTGAATTGTCCCAAACACAGAAAGAATATGCTGATTTGCGTGACTTGTTGTTACGTGAGCAGATTTTACAAAGCGTATCCAAAGACCTAGCTATTTTTCTAAAAGAGAGATCTTGTAAAACTGCAGAGGATATCTGTAAGCTGGCAGATCAGTATCGGACTGCTCATCCGGAAAAGCATTTTTCCAGGAAATCTGACCGTGATGTGTTTGAGGCAAATGTTGCTTCAACAGGCCAGTTTGGTCCGGGTCGTTCTCAACCAAACAGGAGATATGGTCATAGAGGAGGCCAGAGTTTTTCTCAAAGACAGAATACAAACAGGAATAATGTACATTCCTATAATAACTGGCAAGGGAATAATTCTGGACAAACTTTTTCACAGGGTAATCCAAATCCAAGAGGATATACCAATTCTCGACGGACTGGTCAGTTTAGAGCTATTCGTGGCCGTGGACAATTTTCAAACCGTGGTGGTATTGATCATAGTACAGTACCAAATACAGTATCTGGTGCGGACAATGGTTGTTGGCACTGTTCCTGTATATTTCACAAGAAGAAAGACTGTCCTTTTCTAGCACAGGGTAATGTGTGCTTAGCAACAGATCCCAAGCAAACTGCTAAAGATACTCAGCATGTTTTAGTGTCTGACACTGATGTTACAGGTCTACACATTGAATCGTGTACTGTCAATGGGTTTGGTGCTACACTGTTGAGGGATACTGGGTGTACTACTGCTGGTGTACGCAAAGATTTAGTCAGAAAAGAACAATACACCGGGACACATCAGCAATGTCGTACATTTGGTGGCAAAATTGAATCATTTCCTTTGGCATGTGTTTATGTTTGTACTCCCTATTTTACAGGTGAAATAACAGCATGTGTCATTGATGATCCTGTGACAGACCTCATTCTTGGAAATCTCAAGGGTGTTTCCACGTCTTGTGGAGGACAATGTGGTTCTTTTGTGCCTTCTATGGTGAGCACTCGTTCACAAGAGAAAAAAGAAAGGCAAGGTCAAAAACCCCTGGTTGTTCCCTATGTCCCAAAATTGGATGTGACTCCTGAACATTTGAGTGATTTACAAAAGACAGATACAACATTGACTCATTTGTTTCAGAAAGTTGTTCCTGAGGTACCTGACAAAGTGACTGATATCATGTACATAAAAAAGAATAATCTTTTATACCGTCTTTTTCCTAAAGATGAACAGGTGGTGGAGCAGATTGTCGTTCCTATGTCTTTACGTGATACTGTTTTGCATACTGCACATGATTCCATGTTTTCGGGTCATTGTGGAGTCAAACGTACTCTTCAACGTGTGTTGTCTTCATTTTTTTGGCCTGGTGTTAGTGTGCAAGTTTCAAAATATTGTCAATCATGTGATGTCTGTCAGAAAACAATTCCCAAAGGTCGTATACCATTTGCACCTTTGCAAAGAATGCCAGTCATTACTGAACCATTCAGTCGTGTTTGTATTGATTTGGTTGGTCCATTTCATGTTTCCAATTCTGGTTTTCGTTATGTGCTCACTGTCATGGATGTTGCTACCAGGTATCCTGAAGCTGTACCTTTGAAAAAGATTGATACCATTTCTGTGGCAGAAGCATTATTTTCTATTTTTTCCAGAATGGGACTTCCTGATGAAATATTATCTGACTTGGGTACTCAGTTTGTGTCAGATCTCATGAAAGAAATATTTCGTTTACTTTCAATTTCTGCATGTACTACATCTCCATACCATCCACAGTCGAATGGCCTTGTGGAAAGATTTAATGGTACTTTCAAGATGATGTTGAAGAAAGTTTCTAAGGAAAGACCATCAGACTGGGATCGATACATTCCAGCCATACTTTTTGCCTACAGGGAATTGCCAAATGAGAGCACAGGTTTCTCTCCTTTTGAGTTGCTTTTTGGTCGTTCACCAAAAGGACCTATTAGCATCCTGTCAAAGTCATGGTCTGGGGACAATGTGTCTCAAGAAAAAAAAATGTTTTTGATTATGTTTTTACTTTACAAAATCGTATAGCAGATGCATGTCGTATTGCCCAAGAAAATGCTTATAACAGTGCAACTACGCATAAAAAGTATGCTGATCGTGGGGCAAAGATGCGTGTGTTTTCTGTGGGTGACAATGTGTTGGTGCTTTTGACAGATGACAAGAGCAGATGCATGTGATGTGGAAAGGACCATTCGTCGTCATTGAAAAATGTTCTGATGTCAATTACAGAATTGATATGAATGGTGTGAAGAAAATTTTCCATGTTAACATGTTGAAAAAGTACTTTCACAGGTCTGATGTTATGATCAACAAGGTTGCTGTCCCTGATGATAAGATTTCAGCATTGGCATGTGACATTTCATGTCTGTTACCAATGGATTGTGTGACAGAACATTTGCAACGTCTTGACAAACCTGTGTTTCACAAGGTGCCTGTAATTCATGAAACTGCTGTTGGTGTAGTTCAGGACACTGGTGATGATGTTATTCAACTGCCTACATTATCCTTAAAAGGTGAAACATACGAGGATGTCAAGATCAACGAGGACTTGAAACCATCTCAGGTGGCTCAACTAAAGTGTTTACTACAGGATTATACAGATGTACTTACAGACAAACCAGGATCTGCAGTTGGTGTTGAACCTCATAGAATACGGTTGACAACAGATGTTCCTGTACGAATGAAGTCGTATCCTTTACCTTTTGCAAAAAGCAAATTATTGAAAGAGAGGTACAGGTCATGTTGGATCTTGGGGTCATTGAAAAGTCAAGTTCTCCATATGTGGCTCCTGTGGTGCTGGTTTCAAAACCAGATGGTTCAGTCAGATTTTGTATTGATTACAGGGCTTTGAATAAATTGACTGGTTTTGATTCTGAACCAATTCCTGATGTGGAGGATTTGTTTTGTCAACTGAGTCAAGCCAAGTATTTTGTGAAAATTGATCTCACGAAAGGTTATTGGCAGATACCGATGTGTGTTGATGATAAAGAAAAAACAGCTTTTTTTTTTTTTTTTTTTTTTTTTTTTTTTTTTTTTTTTTTTTTTTTTCTGTCCAAACCTCTGCGCCACCTCAGAGGCAGTGCACCCACGCCGCTTATTCCGACACCCTGTCCACAGCCACAGCCCGGTCGGCCCCGCCGCAGCCCCGGCACCGGCAATCCACAGGGAGCAGTCAATGTCAAGTCGTCAAGAGGCAACCCACCGGAGGAGACACTGCACTGTTGCCGAGTCACTTCGGTGGTGTTCAGTGGCGCCTGTTCTGATCTAACATACGCAGGACACAACCTACTAAGCCCCCTACTGACGACAATAATTGCTTAGTCGCGGAGCCGGCGTGAGTGAGCTCTCCCTCCGGAGGGCGCCACCACGTCCGTCCAACGACAGCCCCCATGGACTCGCCGATACCGGTGACCCCGAAGGAACCAAACCAAGGCCACAGACGTGGAGAGGACATCGAAACTGAGGTCACCATGAGAGCAGGGCATGAAGGGCCACAGAACTTGAGACATTTTTTTTAATGCTGATCGATGAGAATGAGGATGATTAAGATGATGCTACGGATTTCCATTTCGGTCTGAGACTACATGACAGGGCTGTACTCTACGCTTCTTTTCATAATATATCCCGGCGTCAACCAGGCCCGAGAGATACAGGCACCTGCAGTGTTGGTCAGGAAATTTGAGCAACACTCTCAGAAACGCATCCATTAAGTGGATGAAACTCGACTGTGTGGTCCCAGTCTTCCCAACTGAGTCCGCAGCAAACTCAACTCTGGGTAGGAGCCGGTCGGGGCAGAAAAACCCACATGACTCTGATGGGATTCGAACCCACGACCTCCCAGTCGGGAGTCCGCGACGCTGACCACTTCGCCACGGCGGCTGGTAAAAAACAGCTTTTCAAACACCATTTGGACTTTTTCATTTTTTGCGAATGCCTTTTGGTTTGCAGAATGCACCGGCAACTTTCGCGAGAATGATGAGACAACTCAGGTTACATGAAATGTCTGCTGTAAGTTTTTTTGATGATATTTTGCTGGCTTCACAAACATGGAGTAATCTGCTGAGATGTTTGAAAAGTGTTTTTGAAAGACTCCGTTCTTTTGGTTTGACAGCAAGGCCATCGAAAATCATGGCGGGTTTTCAAAAACTGGAGTTTTGGGGGCATACAATTGCTGTGGGTTCGATGCAGCCAGAAAAGAAGAAAATGGAAAAGATTTTGGCAATCAAAACCCCATGTTCAAAGAAACAGGTTCGTTCACTTCTTGGACTCTTATCTTATTACAGGCGTTATGTCCCTCACTTTGCAACTCTTACAGCTCCATTAACTGAGTTGACAAAGGGTTCCAAGCATTCATCTATTGATTGGACTGTAGATTGTCTGAATGCTTTGGAAGCAGTTCAAAAGGTTTTGAATTCTTCTCCTGTTTTACTTCTGCCCAACTTGGAGAAAGATTTTGTCCTCCGGACTGATGCAAGTTCAACAGGAATGGGTGCTGTTCTTTTGCAAGAACATCAAGATTTATTGCATCCAGTACAGTTTGCAAGTAAGAAGTTCACTGATGCACAGTCGAAGTATTCTACTATTGAACGGGAATGCTTAGCGATTGTGTGGGCACTTGCAAAATTTGAGCGTTTCTTGACAGGCAGGTTTTTTGTTCTGCAGACGGATCACAGACCTCTGACGTTTTTGAAGACATCAAGAACAAAGAATAACCGTCTATTACGGTGGTCTTTGGCGATCCAGCAATACAGTTTCAGGGTTGATCCAATTTCAGGGTCCAGCAATGTGATTGCTGACATTTTGTCTCGACAGTAATAAGCAGTGTGTGTTTTCAAGTTTGCTGTTGAAAGTTGAATTTATATGTTTGTATTTGAGTAATGGAATGTTGTTGTGTGCAATATTGATTACTTGCGGTAGTGATAGTTGATGCATTGATGTTGGCTTTGGATAATTTTTTTTGGAAACAATGTTTTTATAAATATACATTTTTCTGTTCGCATGTACTCATGTCATTTTGGGAAAGTATTTTTTCAGAATACTGTCAATGGTGTATTTTTTTTTTGTGAACTCCTATACTCTTCTTTGAAAAAATTTGATGAATCAAATTTTTTTATCGGAGGTTGGGGGGTGTCATGTGAATGAGGAAAAAGTGATGTGAATGGAAAAGTTTCATATCAATTAAGAGATTTTGTAATTTTTGCAATTGTGGAATGGAACCTACGGGTTTGATGCTTTTTTGTATTCATGGAGTGCAACCGCCAGTGATGCGGAAGAGTAGGACGCTGAGTGGATTGTGAAGTGTGTTCACCCAATGTGAGGAAGGGTGGAAGATTATTGTTACTTCAGAGGAGCTCTGGACACAGACATAGGAGGATGTCTGATTGTAACCCTCTTTGGGTTTAACATAGGACTAGGATTGTCCGATGCAACCCTGGGTTGGGTGTGCTATATTATTGGACTGGTTTGTCCGATGCAACCCTGGGTTGGGTGTGCTTAACCCTTGGTGGGTGTAATATGCCTGGCGTGGCAAGTTCACTCGAGTTTTGAGTGTAGATGTAGACTGGAAGTCTACTAGGGTAGGCTTGTCGCTTATTCCCTAGAAGGTGAGTACCAGTTGGGGTTGTAAACTGGTTAAAGCAATTACAGTAAAGGTGTAATTGTAATGATAACAGAAGTTTGATAATTATACAGATTTGATGATATTGCGCTATTTGGGAAAAAGAGAAAGATGAACGTTGAACGCGAAAAGAGAAGAATTGAAAAATAAATAAATAAAATATTGTTGTATAAAGATTTCTTTCTGTACCCCAACTGTAGGTAGGAATAGGTTGGCGGAACAAGACTCATGCGAGTATTCTATATTGATCTTGGAGTGAATGTGAAAGGAGTTAAAAAGGAGCTATGAATAATAAGAGAGAAAGAGAAAGAATAAATAAAATTCATTTTAGAGGTTAACCCTGGACCTAGGGTTTCGTTACAGAATCCCTCAGCGTCCAGTGGTGGTCCAGTGGTGGTCCAGCGGTGGTCCAGGCTTGAGCTGTACGAGCCTAGTGAGAGTCCAGGCTGTGGTGGTCCAGAGGTGGTACAGCCAAGTGAAAGAAAGCTCCTCGACAAGTCAAGATGACTTGTCTTTATTGATACTATTTAATATAAGAACTGATAGTGTAACATGTGTGTGAGTGTGTTGGATTTTTGGTAAAACTTTGAATATTGCATTATTGTTTCTATGTGGGGAATTATCTCGTGAAGAGAAGAAATAATTGTTGGAAAATGCAGTGAAATGCAAAGAAGAATTAAAACCCTTTTCTTTGTGAGTAAAGGGAGCGTTTTATAGAAAACTCAGTTCAATTGTGGTAGTGCTCCTTTGGGTGAATGGAGTGATTGCGTGTTGTGTACGAAGTAAGCATACTGTGTTGGTGAATGCCAGTGTGTATGTTCACAAACATGGGTGTGTGACAGAGAACATCAACGGGAAAAAAAAAGGACAGACTGAATGGAACTAAACACAAAGAGACGTTGTGGCACTCTGACCTGACGTTTGCCTGGCAGGAAAGGCTTCAGTTTATTACATTTCCTTTCTGGAACTCTCTCTCTCTCTGCCTCTGTCTCTCTCTTTCTCTCTCTCTCTCTCTCTCTGCGTCTCTCTCTCTCTCTCTCTGCGTCTCTCTCTCTCTGTGTGTGTGTGTGTGTGTGTGTGTGTGTGTGTGTGTGTGTGTGTGTGTGTGTGTCTGCCTCTCTTTGTCTCTATCTGCGTCTGTCTATCTATCTATCTCTCTCTCTCTCTCTCTCTCTCTCTCTCTCTCTCTCTCTCTCTCTCTCTCCCCGTTTCTCAGCTAGAGCTCCAGAGTTAAAAGTTTTACGTTTGTAAACATGTTGAGGCAGCCCTATTCCGCCTTCGGGGATGATGTCTAACCACGACACCACTGCACTTTTTTTTTTAAATTTTCATGTCGTTCATCCCGCCAGCACACGACAACCTAATCTCCTCCCAAAGGGAGGAATGGGATCTAGCTCCTTCACCACTTCCCTGAACTGTGTGGACTTTTGCTGGATACAAGGTGCTCTAAGGCTGCACGCAAATACCTGTAGTTCTCCTGAGGCATGAAGATAAACATATATATATATATATATGTATGTATGTATGTATGTATAAAGGCATATTTTGTTGTTGAAGTCGGTTTCAAGAGTCTTTTTTCAATGAGACACTTTGTGGCGTTTTTGGTGCATTAGTTATACATTGCAAAATATCAGTGTCAAGTGTTGAAGGAAATGCAAAACTGCCACACAGACATATGGATGCAGCTTTGCTGGTTGAGCACAGTATGGCACACACAGATGCGTGCAACGTTGCTTGTGGAGCATGGTATGGCACACATATGTGTGCAACGCTGTATGTGGCGCATGGTATGGCACACACATGTGTGGAACGCTGTATGTGGAGCATGGTATGGCACACACATGTGTGGAACGCTGTATGTGGAGCATGGTATGGCACACACACATGTGTGCAACGCTGTATGTGAAGCACGGTATGGCACACACATATGTGTGCAACGCTGTATGTGGAGCACGGTATGGCACACACACATGAATGCACCGCTGTATGTGGAGCATGGTATGGCGCACACATACGCGTGCAATGTTATGAACAAGTGAATGTGAATACAAGACGTTTTATGGATGTGTTCATATAGATCACCCGTTTAAAGCTGGATTGGACGGACCAGAGGGCACTGAAGCCTGCACACATCTCCAGAGAGCAAATCTCTTCCAGCCGGCCTGGATGTCTCGGACAGGAATCTTGGAACAAAAATAAGACACCTTAACCGCTACGAAAACCAGACCAGCGGTTGTTGTTTCGATCATCGATGTAGTTCAGTTTGCGTGAAGTAGATTGGCAAAAGGCAATTTGTCAAATGTCCCAAAGAAGTGGAGCAGAATGACACCTGCTTGTTCAACCATTGTGTCACGCCTCTGGCAATCTCAAGAATGGTGTCTTCGAGCATGGCCAACACCACGTGAATAGAATATTTGTATTCGTACCCTGTGTCTGTCTTTCTGTGTCTCTCTCCGTCCTCTGTCAGCAACCTCGCCTCCGCCCTCAATTCCCACCCGTCATTCTGTTATTTTTTTCTATTTCCACATGTTTCCTGTTCGATAACTGGTTTCTTTGCAATGCTTTCTTCTATTAAACCGGGCTGTAAACCCTTTCATACCATGTAGGAAAGACGTTTCCTGCAGGCAATACATAAGCCTGACAGTCGAACCATGGAGGAAGTATTACAGATGTGGACTGCGTTTCATCAAAAGCACCTTCCAACAATCTGCAGGTCTTTGTTTTCCGTTATTGTTTTTTTTTTTCTTAACTCACATGGCAGTTGTTACGGAGTAAATGTTTTGGGTTTTGTCTAGACTCGACAAGGACCTCTATTAAGGTCTGCATGAGAAACTGCATACCCCTCCCAAACACGAACACGGGCATCTCAGCAAGGATCTGCGTTGTACATCTAACAGTTACAATTTTACATAATGAAAAGAAAACCTCCATAAAAAAAAAAAAATCTTCTCGTCAAGTTGAAGTTGTACTATTGGATTCTCTCTCTCTCTCTCTCTCTCTCTCTCTCTCTCTCTCTCTCTCTCTCCCTCCCTCCCTCTCTCTCTCTCTCTCCCTCAGGATCTACATTATACATATTCCAATTACAGTTTTGGAAACGAAAAAAGTCAAAAACAGCAAAAAACAAAACAAAACAAAAAAACACCCTTCACTAAGAACAGAGCCTCTGGGTATGCCGGCATGTTTCCAAACACACATACTTGAGAGAGAGAGAGAGAGAGAGAGAGAGAGAGAGAGAGAGAGAGAGAGAGAGAGAGAGAGAGAGGTGTGTGTGTGTGTGTATAGAAAAAAGAAACGATTACATTTTTTAATATCTACAATGCTGGCCTTAGGCCTTCGACAATACCCGTCCTTATTTGTGGTGATTCTCTGAAATGGCCGCTGCTGTCGTCACTTCTCGATTAAAAAACATAGGGCCTATTGCAGTTCACATATGTTTTAGCGAAGAAAGAAGAAAAAAAGATAAAGGTCCACACCCTTTGACTGCTCGTACAGTATCAATCTTATAACCTTTCAGCTAAAACTCGTCTTCTTCTAGAACCATTTCAATGAAGGATGAAAAAAAAAAAGATGATTACCACAGAGGCGACCCATCATTTCTAGGTGCATGACGTGAACATTGATTTCTGTGTTCAGTCTGGCTCTCAAGAAACGTGAATTAATGAGATTCTGTGGATGGAACTGTGGAAACAGGTCAATGATTCTAACAGCCTGCTCCAGTGTTCTCAGAACCCCTCACGACATCGTTTTTTTCCCCCTTGTTTTTCAAAATAAATGATCAAGTTGGAAGATGGCGTGCACTTACTGTCATTCAAAGGAACACAAAATGGTCGGCGTTTTGACAAATTGCATACTGGCGAGGAGAGAGAGAGAATGATACCAGATTCCTGCCCTCATTCCCCCCACCCCACCCCCACCCTCTGCCAATGCTACCCTCCCTCCTCCCTTCTATCCCCCTCCTCCATTCCGCCCTCTCGCTCCTCTCTGGACACACACACTTGCCTTGGATTTGGCTCTTTGTTCGCTTCTCTTCTTCCTGCCTGAAGGCTTTAATGTAGATAGAGTGTACATTACCTATGCAACTAACGAAATAGAATAACGTCATCACAATCGTCATCGCCCATTGAGTGCCCATGGAAACGTACAGTTTTGGGGAAATCTCACACACACACACACACACACACACACACACACAAGACAAAAAATGCACCACACCACCCTATAGGGTCGCTATCAAGGAAACACGTACATCGCTCTAAAAAAATGTCGAACAGAATCGTTTTCATGACGACATAAAGAGTGTGCGCACTTCCGGCTGACGAGATCAGACCCGTAAGGACGAACATGTCATTAAATATTTAAACATATGCTCTTTCGTGCTTTTGTATTTTGAGCACAAAATGACTTTTTTTTTTCAAATTCAAGATCAAACTCAAGTTATTCCATGTAAGTGCAATAGTACAATAACTTAAACAACTACTGGTATTTAGTTGCGTTTACTTTGCCTGTGTTCAATGTTTTACGATAGCATTGTGTTTGCCTGTGAATAGTGTATTGTTCAAACAATGTGACCATCGCTGCTGTGCGTATCCATCTTTCTGTCAGTCTGTACACTTTGTCTTCTGTCCGTTCAGTCTCTCTCAATATGTCTTTGTGACAGTCTTTTCAACAATCAGTCAGCCAATCAATCAATCCATTAATCAATCAATCGACCAATCAATAAGTCAATCAATCTGTCAGTCTGTTTATTTGTCTTATCCACCTGTCATCTATTAAGCCGTCAATCAAGTCTATATTCATCTATCTTTATTATGTATCAACCTTATCATCCTTCCCTCGATCAGTCTGTCAGTGCGTCAGTTTATCTCTCTATCCGTCTAAATACCTACTGAGCTACCCACCTATCTGCCAGTATGCCTTTCCGTCTCTGTATGTCTGTCTCTATCTTGTGGTCAGTCTGTCTTCTCTCCATCCGCTCGTCTTCTATCAATCTGTCTGTTTACTTGATCATCCACCTACTTCACTACTTACGCACGTATGTATGTGTGTATGTATGTATGTATGCATGCATTTTTGTATGTATGCATGTATGTGGCATATGTATGTATGTATACATGCATGCATGTATGTATGTATGTATGTATGCATGTAGTTACATTTACAGTTTTTTCACAAATCTGTGTGTGTGTGTGTGTGTGTGTGTGTGTGTGTGTGTGTGTGTGTGTGGTGTGATGTACGTATGTATGTTTATATGCATGTACACATGCATGCATATGCAATTATGTGTCTGTTGGCAAGTCTGTCTATCGTGTCCAGCTGTCTATACAGACTGTGTCAGTGCTCGCCTGTCATCTACCTGTTTACCTGTCTACTTATCTATTTTACCTCCCTGCCTATCTATCTGCCTGTCTGTCTGTAGTGTACTGTTATCTGTACTGTCTGTCAGTGCTTGCATATCGCCACTCTGTCTGTCTATTGTGTCTTTTTCATGTGCTGGTAGACTGTCTACCAGCTCTTGTTTATCCTCGGAGTTACTGTCCAAGAGTCTCGTTCCGTGTGTACACCATACGAAAAGCTTAGTTCGTCTTGTTCAGAGTGTGCACCACACGAAAAGTTTAGTTTGTCTTCTTCAGTGTGTGCACCATACGAACAGCTTAGTGAGTCATGTTAAGTGATTGCATTACATGAGAAGCCAAGTCAGTTTTGTTCAACGTGTACACTACATGAAAAGCTTAGTTTGTCTTGTTCATTGTAACACCAAGCGTATCGCTTTGTTTGTCTTGTTCAGTGTGTACACACACGTAAAGCTTAGTCCGGTACCCTTTTCAAAGGCTTTGCTTACGTTAACAAATCTTAAATAAATGTTAGCGAACCGCCCAGAGAACGTGGACAAACGAGTCACAAGACGAAACACAACGCGTTTCGACATCTTAGGTCTTCATCAGGTGAGACATAAACGAATAAAACAACGAAAATTCACTTAGCTTTGATCGCTTCAGATCACTTCACAGGGTTCAGCGCAAGGAAGAAGGCGTTTGCTTACGTTGTCTGTAGCTATAAGCACCACCCTCCCCTCCCTTTTCCCTCTCAGTGTTTCCTGAAGAAGCCGACAGAGGATGGTAGTGGGGGTGGGTATGGTATGGTGGAAAGTGGGGAGGGGGTGTTGAGAGCACAGCCTGACAATGGGTCTGGCACCGAAGTCCAGAGGATCGATGTGATTAGTTTCTTTTGGTGTGAGGAGTTGGGTCCCCCTGCTTGTTGAACGAGTCGAAGAGGGGCAGAAGAAAGCAGAGGGGAAAAGTAGGGGGTTACTTTTTTGTGTCTGCCTGTATCCACATAGGCACGCGCGCGCGAGCACACACACACACATACACGCACGCGCGCACGTACGCACGCAAGCACACACACACACACACACACACACACACACAAACACAATCGCATGCACACACACACACATACAACACACAGACACACACATACGCACACACGCGCGCGCGCGCGTGCACACACACACACATACACACACACGCACGCATGCGCGCGCGCGTGCGCACACCTGTACACACTCAGACGACATTAAGAAAAAGAAGGACGGAGTGAAAAAAGAGGGAAAGAGAGAGGGGCAGAGAGAGAGAGAGAGAGAGAGAGAGAGAGAGAGAGAGAGAGAGAGAGAGAGAGAGAGAGAGAGATTGATTCTCATGCTGATAAAACTGAAAATGAACCTCAGAATGAGGACTGTAATTATACAAAACATTAACCCAGGATAAAGCAAACAAACAACAAACCAACAAGAAAACAGATGTTTTTGTTACTGTATCCTTATGTCATCATCATCATTACCATCATAAACAAAAGGTGCACAGCAAAAAAAAAAAAAAGAGAAAAAGAAAGAAAAACGTTGCTATCTGGGCTGCCGGTCAGTCCTACATTTCTCAGAAGAGTTCACGCCTTCTGAGGCAACTCCGCAGTCCACCCTGCCCTGCCAGAACAAACCACGGGAAAAAAGGTTCGCCCATTCCGACTCCTGTATACTTAGACCCACATGAAAGGGGAGCTGAAGGCGGATCGCTGGCTGAGGGAAAGGGTAAAAAGGGAAGGAGACGTACAGTGTGTGCACAGAGCTAACATCTGAAACAGCTACAGAGTGAAGGCTGCACCCTGGCAAATCTTTTTCTTCTTTTCTTTTTCTTTTTGGTCTTTTTTTCTTCTTTTTTTTTGTGAGGGCTTACTCTCTTCACCATGAAGTCTTATGTTTTCACCGGTGGTTTTGGTTTGTCCGTCTGTCTGTGAGATTGTGGTAGAACCTACAGAACCGATTTTAACGAAACCTGGAGAGAGAGAGAGAGAGAGAAAAAAAAGATGGTATATTATGGTCCAAGGACGACTCCGTCACATTTAGGTGTGTGGTCGTGGTGCAGATCCTGACCCAAGGTTGGATCCAGAATCCCTTCGGCAAGATTCTGCGGACACTGAACCGACTGTAATGACGTCTGTGGAAAGGAACCATCTTGTTTAGATTATACAGCTCTGTCTTGTGTACCGTTATCATAGATTTGTAGTTAAAGTCGTGTGTGAGTGTGTGTGTGTGTGTGTGTGTGTGTGTGTGTGTGTGTGTGTGTGTGTGTGTGCGCACGCGTGCACGAGTGTGTGTGTGTGTGTGTGTGTTGTGTGTGTGTGTGTGTGTGTGCGCGCGTGCACGCGCGCGCACGCACAATTCCAAAACAGATCATGGAAATTATATGAAAATCAGTTTACGCAGTTGCAATATGAGCTCAGGATCATTACATTATCAAACAAAGTATCATCGATTGTGCTTGACCTCTGGGCTGGGTATACAACATCCGAATACACGATGATGATAAATACGAACTAACAATATACGTGTGCAATGGCAAGTATTGAAGTCGATCTGAAATCACCGAGATTACGCTCGATGTATCGAAATCCATGTGATGTTCAACTGAAAAGAAACTCAATGATCTGCATATCCAGAGCAACAGTTCCGTCCAGCTTTGCATAACTGTGGCCGTAGGAGTATAGCAAAATGAATTATATTTCAAATGAAGGCTAAACTATACTGTTAAAAAAAAAGAAATGCATATTTTTCTTGAAGAAAATGTATTTCAAATTTCATTAATTCAGCAAAAATTCGATTGAAATCATTTCACAACAGAGTTTTGTTATTTAAAAGGTCATCAGTTCCAGTTTCATTTCCAGTGTCTGTACAGTTCACATCGCCCATACACACCGTTCCTGGCAGAGAGGACTCAGGAAGGGGTAAGTCCACCACCTGCAGCAACAACAGCCCGGCACCTGGCTGGCATGGAGCGGATCACATTGCGGTTTACCTCTGCTGGCATGGTGTCCCACTCCTCCTGGAGGGCGGTGAACAATTCGTTGACGCTGTCAGGAGCGCGCACTCGCGCCCGGACTCGTCTGTCCAGTTCATCCCATATGTGCTCAATGGGGTTGAGATCTGCCGACATTGAGGGCCAAGGAAGAATATTGATGTTGTTGTTGGTGTGGGTTTGCATTGTTAGTCGCATAGTATAAGGCCTGCCGTTGCCCTGTTGGAACAGCGTGCGAGGCCCGGCCATAAGAGGCAAGACATGAGGCTGGAAAATTTCAGCCACACACTGCTAAGCGTTCAGCATGCCTCGGACTCGCACCAGGGGACTCCTGCCAGCACAGTGGATGGCCCCCCACACCATGACGCCTCCACCACCGTGGGCTGGTGCCTCATTCACGCAGTTCTGGGCAAAGCGCTCGCCATTTCTGCGGTACACTCTCCTCCTCCTGTATTGCACTGGAGCAGGAAGAAAGACTCGTCTGAAAACCAGACCCTGTTCCAATGGTTCCCGAGGGTCCAGTGACGATGCCGAGTTGCCCACTGCAGCCTGTTCCCTCGATGGCGCTGTGTGCGGACAGGTCCTCTCACAGGTCTGCAAGCCCATAGCCCTGCAGCATACAGGCGATTCCGAACAGTCTGGTCAGAGATTCTTTGACTCCGGGTAGGGCAATTGCTGGGCGGTTAGTGAGGCTGACTGAAAGCTATTTCGCAGGTGGCTGACCCGGATATAACGGTCTTGAGCAGGAGTTGTTGCCAAAGGTCTTCCAGAGCGTGGTCAGTCTGCCGTGGAGCCGCTGATGCGATGGCGACTCAGAAGAAGCCTGCTGAAGGTGCTCTGGCTTACGTTGAAGTGTCGGGCGGCTTAAGGCTGACTTTCCCCAGCTTGCACACGCCCCAGTGCGTTCTCACATTCTTGCTGACTGAGTCGCGGCATCTTTGTACTTTGCATTGACGGACTGTGTATGGCTTGTTTGCCTTCCTTTGAGCATTCATTCACCAACACGTGCATGAATTTGCTTCACTCAGGCGCAAAGCACGACCAAAACATGAAAAAAAATGTCCATGCGGCCATTTCGCGCACGTGCAATCCGACTGGCACTAAATGCGTGAGCACACGTGAAGCACAGACGCAAACAAACATATTCCACTGGTTGGTTACATCCTACCAGCGCTTTGGCATTCACAGTGAAGATATTAAAAAGTATGCGTTTCTTTTTTTTGGGACAGTATATGTGTGATAATGAGTTAGGGTCAAAGTAAGTATGGGAAATGGCGCGAGGTCTCGTGGCCTGCTTGATATCAGCCCATCATTAAAAGGAAATTGCACCAGGCCAACCAATCAGTCAGCCCATCATTAAAAGGAAATTGCAGCAGGCCAACCAATCAGTCAGCCCATCAGTAAAAGGAAATTGCAGCAGGCCAACCAATCAGTCAGCCCATCATAAAAGGAAATTGCAGCAGGCCAACCAATCAGTCAGCCCATCATTAAAAGGAAATTGCAGCAGGCCAACCAATCAGTCAGCCCATCATTAAAAGGAAATTGCAGCAGGCCAACCAATCAGTCAGCCCATCATTAAAAGGAAATTGCAGCAGGCCAACCAATCAGTCAGCCCATCATTAAAAGGAAATTGCAGCAGGCCAACCAATCATCAGCCATCATTAAAAGAAATTGCAGCAGCCCAACCATCAGTCAGCCATCATAAAGGAAATTGCAGCAGGCCAACCAATCAGTCAGCCCATCAGTAAAAGGAAATTGCAGCAGGCCAACCAATCAGTCAGCCCATCAGTAAAAGGAAATTGCAGCAGGCCAACCAATCAGTCAGCCCATCATTAAAAGGAAATTGCAGCAGGCCAACCAATCAGTCAGCCCATCAGTAAAAGGAAATTGCAGCAGGCCAACCAATCAGTCAGCCCATCAGTAAAAGGAAATTGCAGCAGGCCAACCAATCAGTCAGCCCATCAGTAAAAGGAAATTGCAGCAGGCCAACCAATCAGTCAGCCCATCAGTAAAAGGAAATTGCAGCAGGCCAACCAATCAGGAACGGTCTTTGATTCTGCTTTGTTTCTCACGTGACAGAACGGCAGTCAGGGTGTGTGTGTAAGGCTCCAGTTTGTGCCAAGACGTCCCTATATGTCCCTGTCTCTATATAGCTGACTGTCTACCCGTCCGTGTGTGTTCCTGTAGCTTGGTGTCCCCTCCCCGTGTCTAGGTTTCCTCCCTTTTTCTCTGTGTCCCTGTCTCTATGTGTCCTTGTCTTGTGTCCCTGTACTGGATGTTTTTCCGTTTTGATGTCCCCGTCTCCACATGTTACCATTTCTATGTGTCACCGACAGAGTGTGTCCCTGAGAGGACACATGAGAAGACACGTACACACAACTCCCTGACCGCTTGGTCAAACGACAGGCTATACATACAGTCAAGAGACTCAAATTTTACCATAAACAATTCAGTCAACGCCACAGTATTTTTTGTACTACAGATGGAAAGTGTCCAACCCACATCTCCTCCTTCGTTTCAGAGAACCACAGACGGTGGAGACACCGAACGCTCACTCCTCATGTCGTGTCCTCTTCTCTCATGGAAGACGGACAATGTTCACCTTACAGAGGGGCCGAAGACGTTCACGCACACGCAGAAATGTGACCCGTGCTGAACAACAGAATACTAGACAAGGGACAGAGGAGGGGAAGCAGTGCGACATTTTCCTGAACAAGATTCTGCGTGTACCAAGGACGACTTGGGACGTGAAATAACGTTAGTGTTTTTTCCCCCAGCTTCACACCCACATCTCTTTTAACAGATAAAGCAGTGACGTCAATGGAAACATGACGGGTATCGTCATGCAAATTAGCCCCATTTCTGTTACCAGTAGGCCCTAGCGTCTGAAGAAATGAATGGCCGGATGATGGCTTGTTGACGGTCCACTGATATACCTCCTGTGCGCACAGACCTCATGTCAACATGTTCATGGACTGAATGTTTCTCCATGTCGTATCAACATGTTAATGGACTGAATGTTTCTCCATGTCGTAATCAAAATGGTACGGGACTGACTCGTTTCTGCATTCTGTATCAACGTGTCTAATGTGCAGTGACTTGTTTTCTCTCCATGTTGTATCAACAGGTTAAGGACTGACATCTACTAGATACCTTCAGTGCTTAGACCTTCAACACGTGTGTCGTTACGTGTGGTTGAGATAGTAAAGCAATGCAGCTGAAATACAGCATTTAGCTTTCAATAAACAATTTATAACGCACCTGTCCTTCCGCATTTGCGACTTTTTTTCTTAACAGGACACTTCAAATACAAAATTCCAGCACTTCAATTGATAAAATAATGTTGTGATTCCATGCAAATTTACTGCTTCATAGACGGTCATTAGTTCATGACGGTTTCTTCACAGCATTCCTGTGCATCAATGTTGTCTTGGAGGGCTGGAACAATGCGTCGTCATCTTCTCAACAATGTGAACAGATCATGGATCTGCCCTTTGTTCCAGATTCTCAGCTGGAATCCACACCAAACTTTCGGGCCCCATTCCACCTTCTTTCTTGAGAATCGGTTTAGCGTCATAAAAAATTGTCGTCATCTTGCTGTGCGATCCCGGATCCACTGTTGAATCTGGATCCGCGTCACGGATCCGCCCCAAATTTTAACGGGTTCATCCATAAACCATGTTCCATATTTTCATGAAGTTTCGTTAAAATCGGTACCGTCGGTTTAGCATAATCCTGCTAATAGATAGATAAAGGTTCCAACCTACGAATGCAGATAAATACTTAGCCTCCTCAGAAGAGGTAAAGAAACGAAAGGGAGGGAGATGACAAAGAGAGAACCAGTCTCTGATTCAGCTTTATTCCTGTTCAACGATCGGCTTCATCTCTGTCAGAAACAAGATCAGTGTTGTCTTAGAGGGCTGGAAACAAGATCAGTGTTGTCTTGGGAGGGTTAGAAACAAGGTCGATGTTGTCTTCGGAGGCTGGAAACAAGATCAATGTTGTCTTGGAAGCGCTGGAAACAAGATCAGTGTTGTCTTGGAAGCGCTGGAAACAAGATCAATGTTGTCTTGGAAGCGCTGGAAACAAGATCAGTGTTGTCTTGGAGGGTTGGAAACAAGATCATTGTATTCTTCGAGGGCTAGACACAACATCAATGTTGTCTTGGAGCGTTGGAAATAAGATCAGTGTCGTCATCAAGGGCTGGAAACAAGATCAGTGTAGTCTTGGAAGGAAGAAACAAGATCAGTGTTGTCTCGGAGGCTGGAACCAAGACCAGTGTTGTCTTGGAGGGCTGAAAACAAGATCAGTGTTGTCTTGGAGGGCTGGAAACAATATCAGTGTTGTCTTGGAGGGTTTAAAAAAAAAAAAAAAGATCAGTGTTGTCTTGGAGGGCTGAAAACAAGATCAGTGTTGTCTTGAGCGCTGGAAACAAGATCAGTGTTGTCTTGGAGCGCTGGGAACAAGATCAGTGTTGTCTTGGAGGGCTGAAAACATGATCAGTGTTGTCTTGGAGGGTTAAAAAAAAAAAAAATGAGTGTTGTCTTGGAGGGCTGAAAACAAGATCAGTGTTGTCTTGGAGGGCTGAACACAAGATCAGTGTTGTCTTGGAGGGCTGAACACAAGATCAGTGTTGTCTTGGAGGGTTAAAAAAAAAACAAGATCAGTGTTGTCTTGGAGGGTAAACAAGATCATGTTGTCTTGGAGGGCTGAAAACAAGATCAGTGTTGTCTTGGAGGGCTGGAAACAACATCAGTATTGTCTTGGAGGGTAAAAAAAAAAAAAACAACAAGATCATTGTTGTCTTGGAGGGATGAAAACAAGATCAGTGTTGTCTTGGAGGGCGGAAACAAGATCAGTGTTGTCTTGGAGGGCTGAAAACAAGATCAGTGTTGTCTTGGAGGGCTGGAAACAACATCAGTGTTGTCTTGGAGGGTTTAAAAAAAAAAAAAGATCATTGTTGTCTTGGAGGGCTGAAAACAAGATCAGTGTTGTCTTGGAGGGCTGAACACAAGATCAGTGTTGTCTTGGAGGGCTGGAAACAAGATCAGTGTTGTCTTGGAGGGCCGACAACAAGATCAGTGTTGCCTTGGAGGGTAAGAAACAAGATCAGTGTTGTTTTTAAGGGTGAAAGTCGGAAAGGAAATTCTTACTGAATTCTGAGTCGCATTAAAAAAAAAAATCCTCTGTGCATTATGAATACAAATGCCTGCGATGATAAGGATCTGTTCGCGAAACTGTCATTGTGACATGACGTGCGTAGAAGGTGGCCAAGGTTTTGTGGCCTCTGCGCCAATATGTTTTTAAAAAGATATGAAAGACAAAACAATTGACGGTATTATTTGTATCTGTGACGGGAACCTTCAGATTTTTTTTTCGTTAACTCTATCTGCCTGTCTGTTTGTCTGTCTGTCTCTCCTCTCCCTCTCTCTCATACATGCATACTACACAAAAGCACACATATGTACACATAAACGAACGAATGTATCTATTTATCAATCTAGCTAGCTAGCTAACTTCTGTCTTTCTGTCTCTCCGCCTGTCTATCTATCTATCTATCTCGCTTATCTTTGAGAAGATCACTATTTCCCCCCTCTTCTCCTCCATCCCCCCCCCCCCCCCCCCCCCCCCCCCGTCCATTTTTTTTCACCCTTGAATAAAAGCCAGAATGTATTTAAAAAGATCTTAGCCCCAAAACCCTCCTTCTGACTGTCTGTCTTTCATTTATACACATGTCGTCGCTTTTTATTTAAAAGAAATGCCGCCTCTTCCCACTCTTCTGTTATGTTTTCACGTCTTTTTTCTTCTGCATATGGATGTATCTTACTGTAAATCCTTGGAAAGAATAAAACATCCGCATCTTATGAATCGTTTGAAAGAATGAAACAATCTCTTGTATCCCCATTCTGCTGCCTGTTTTTGTGTCCTTTCTTGTCCTCCTACACATCTATCTTATTACATTTTATTTGAAAAAAAAAAAAAATCCCCCCCCCCCCCCCCCGCCCCCTCCACTTTCCTTCCATTTGCTTCGTCAGCATTCTCGTACACATGCATATCACATATTCCGAAAGATATCTGCCCGTCATCCTTTCGTCCTCTTGTTTTTCCTCATCGCTCTACCCTCGCTTCAATTCTACCGGAAATGACAGCACCGACGGAAGTGGTCCATGACAGGTCCAATACCAGCAGACCTTCTGTTTCCACGACAGCCGTCACAGAAGCGGAGACGGCTTTTCCATCCCAGACGAGGACAACTCGGACACGCTGCAGACAGGAGGGGTAGGCAGAGATCTGCACCACCAGGAGGGCTTATCACCCACCCAAACCCCTTCCTCCCTGCCCCTTCCCCCTCTCCTCCCCATCCCTTCTTCTTTCAGAGTTGAAATATTTGGTTTTTAGTTTCACAACATAATGGCTGAATTCTAGACATGCTGACGGGGCAGATTACTGTGTACCATGCTGAGCGCGCCAGCCATCCGGATTGATCTTACTTTACCTATACATGACGAAAATAGTGTATTAAAAAGTTAGACATAACAAGACAAGCCTCGTGCGCAAATTAGGCATCACAGAATGGACATGTGGAGTTTATTCTGGACAATGTGTGTTTACCGTCTTATCACGAAGTCGCTGTATTCGGCTATTTTGTGGAAAATTAGTGTGTATCACAGCTAACACCCCAAAGCCACCCCACCCCCAGCTTTACCCCTTTCTGTCCCCAAAGGGAGGGATCTGAACTGATGATCAGGGGGCAAGACATTTGCCTTGACCTGTGAAGAAAGGATACACGACTCAAATAACAATGTAGGCCCTAGTGGCTGATAGACATTACGAATCGAATTTCAAAGTACAAACACACTGACAGAGCACATCTGATTATGAAGACAGTAATTCCACACTGCGCAGACGTGGATCAGTGAGGAAAGAGAAAGCTGATGTGGGTTTAATTCTTAATCACCATCAGCCTCAGCAGCAACAACAGTGATGTGAGAAAGACAATGATGGTTTAACGTGTAGGCCCTATTCGCTCAACAGTGGTGATAGACAGATGAACAGAAGTGAATGTGAAAGATATTACTGACTTCGTTATCAATGATCTTTATCTGAAACACTATTGTGAATCAATGTCACACACACACACACACACACACACACACACACACACACACACACACACGCACGCACGCACGCACGCACACACGCACGCACACGCACACACATATATATATATTATATATATATATATATGCCTGCGTGTGTGCGCGCACGCGCGCACACCCACACACACACACAGTCCCACCCCCTCCCTGGATATTACCTATGCATTTCCAAAAGCTCCTCTCTCTCTCTCTCTCTCTCTCTCCTCTCTCTCTCTCTCTCTCTCCAACTTAAGATATACGCCGACCATACTTTTCGCTTAGTTAGCTTCTTCCACGCAGCAAGGAGAAGAGAAATGGGTTCCCCCAGACTACCCCCCCCCCCCCCGCCACCCCACCCCCCCTCCTCGCCTTGCTCCCTCTCTCCTCACTGCCTCCATCACTCAGCCTCCACCCCTCTCCCCCACTACATTACGTTCCTCACGACAACAGCCAGTTTGCCCCGGTCAGGAGGATTAAGGTCAGCGAAACTCAATGGTGCAGCTTAACACAATGTATCGTCGGCATTTCTGAAACATTGGGGGAGCTCTTTTTGTACTCCCAGTTCTTATGGAACAGGGAGTACTTTACAATGGGAACGAAGAAATGCTGTCTGTCTGTCTGTCTGTCCGTGGTCAAAATGTGTTCCACTTGCTCCAGACTTCTCGGTCGATCTTTCTGAAAATTTGTAGGTATGGACATTATGGGTCAGGGATGATGCCCGATGTTTTATTTTACCAGAATAGCCTTTACTAACGACTATAAATGATAATTTTAAAAAATCAAGTCCGATAAGGGAAATAACCACCGCGCTGTCGAGTTTTTTCTTCCACTAGCTGGAAATTGTTTCCCTTCTTGCAATAACGGTTTATAATTTTATGTGTAACCAAACTATGTCAGCTCCTCGGTAGTATAGTGGTTCCTGTCACGCGGGAGACCAGAGTTCTATTCCCCGCCGGGGAGAGCAACATTTTTTTTCTTGTCTCTTACATACAAAATATTTACCACCGAACTGGGAGTACGCTTATATGTTTTGCATCTTGTTGCTCTGAAAACGACCTTTGGGGAATGAATGCACGGTCGTAGTCGAAATCTGCCTCATGTGCAAAGTGGACGGCCCTTGATGTGAAGTCTGCTGATGCTCTTTGCTTCTTTATTCAGTCGATCATTCTGTTCTCAGTAAAATTAGTCCCCCATGTTCCCTCACCTCCTCCAACCCCCTCCCCCCTGGAATCTGTCTCTTCCACCTCTCGTCACGCCCTCATTTTCAGATTATTTTTTGCTACTGCTATTACTCTCTCTCTCACACACACACACACTCAGACGCGCATAGCCCAATGAACGCACACAAGTAGATATCACATGTACAAACTCACTCGCACATACATGTACATGTGCTCGCACATACGCGTGTCACAATTATACACATGCATGTATATATCTATATCTATATATATATACATATACACATCCCTGGCTCACACACACACACACACACACACACACACACACACACACACACACACACACACACACAAGAGCGCAGGCACGTCCACACGCACCTAAGCATACACAAAGAATTTCAGTTTCAGCAAGATTTGTGTCACGTCACACCTACTGAGTCGTAAGACATGAAATATGCTTCGGATAATGAAGTACGTAACTAACTAAGTAACAAAGTAACTGACTGACTGACTGACTTATTAGACTAGACTAGACTAGCTTGCTATCTAGATAGCCAGCTAACAGTTTCAGCTTCAGTTTCATCAAGGAGACGTCACTGCGTGCGGACTAGTTCGTATACCCTACACCACATCCGCTAAGTTTTGAGACCACACTGCGCATGATTATAAAGCTGATGGATACATGAATTGATAACTAAGATGAGAGAATTTAACAAGAGGGTCTGGTGGCTACGACTTAGCAGGTGTCTGACCTAAGCATTTGTCCAATGCACTTGACTAGCTCGAGTACCTACCCAACATTGGTTGTGCCATTCTTATCATTACATTGTGTGTGTAGTAATGTACAGATTGTGTGTGTGTATGGATGTGTGGGCAGTAGTGCATGTGCATGTGTGTGCGGTTTGTGGACTTGTGTGAGCATACGCACGTATCTGCATATGTACGTGTACAAACATGTGTGTATGAGTATGTGTGTCTTTGTATGTGATCGTATACGCATGTACCTATGTATATGCGCGTGCGCGTTCATGTGTGTGCGTGTATGTGCGCACGAATGTGGGTCTAAATGTGAGCATGCACGCATGTGCATATGTGAGCGCATAGGAACGACAGTGCGCGTGCGTGTGTGTGTGTGTGTGTGTGTGTGTGTGTGTGTGTGTGTGTGTGTGTGTGTGTGTGTGTGTGTGACCGCGTGCGCCTTTGACTGTTTGTGAGAAATGAATGTTCAGAAGATGACTTAGAAACAAGAACAAGATTAAGAATATCAAATACAACATACACATGAACACGTGAGCGCGCGCGCGCGCACACACACACACACATAACAGTAAGAACAACACCCCCCCCCCCCCCCCGCACACACACACACATACACGCATACACGCGCGCGCGCCGCACACACACACACACACACACACACACACACACTCACACACATAGGCTTGCACACTCAAGTCGCATATCGAACAAGTAAGTGCAGGCCAACCATTCCTCTTTCATTACAGTAATGACTTGGCAAAGATTAAAAAAAGGGAAAAGAGAGAGAGAGAGAAAGTTGTGAGAGAAGGATTAAAAACTAAAGAGGGTGTTACAATATAAACACGAAAATTCTTCTCAAGCAACATATGGGGACCATCAGTCTGTTTTGAACACAGAACCATTCATATCGCTCGCTCACTCAGTCATTCACTTGCTCACTCACTAACTGGCTCACTCGCTAACTAACAAATTGGCTACCTAGATAACTAGCTAAATAGCTAACTAACTAGCTAGATCGCTCGTGCGCTCACTCACTCATCACTCACAGCCTTGTAGCCTTACAGACCAACTCGAACAAAAATGAGGAAACGGAAAAAGACAGACAAGACTTTGCCAGTGCCTGATTCTTACAATGTGCTGAAAGCCTCACTACGTGGTACCTTAGGGTTTGTACTACAGAGTCCATGTTCGTGTGTGTGTGTGTGTGTGTGTGTGTGTGTGTGTGTGTGTGTGTGTGTGTGCGTGCGTGCGTGCGTGCGTGCGTGCGTGTGTGCAAGAATGACACGTAATTACCGTGACTTAATTTAAATACTCAAATTCAAGTAAACTAATGACGCTGAGAATAAGTAAAATCTATTAACTGAAAACCACAGGCAATGCGACTAATTAGTAGGGAAAGAAAACACAGGATACTGTGTCCTATTCTAAAAATGGTAAGGAATCCTGCTCAGTTTAGAATATTTTGTTAGTTTTGATTTACTCACGATTTAGATGAACGCAAAACCATAGACTATGAGGAGTTTTCAGACCCAAAAAAATCATTTTGAATGGTTCAAAGAGAATTACTTGTCCGTTCGGCAGAAGACTCTTCTGAACTATACTGTCTTATCCAAGCTGATAATCTTTTAGATTTAACCGCAAATCATCAGACCACTTGTGCAGATTTTTTTCTTTTTTTTTTTTAATAAGCATGTGCTCAGTTTGGGGAATGAGACGACATGCCACAGACAGAAAGGCGTGCATAGACAACGACAACACTGCTGAGCGGACCAGAAAAGCTGTGCCATACAACCGACATCTGCCCATTACCATCGGAGGGGGATGCAACTAATGCAGCATTCCACACTGCGGTGTTCTGGCAGGCCACGGAACCACCCCTCAGCGATTCTACCCCATCTAACCAGTTCCGTCTCTGCCCTGAAAACTGGCTTTTCATAGTGTGCTTGCCCAACAAAATTGTTTTCTCTTCATCCTCGCCACCACACACGGCGCTATCCCTGAAAACTGGTTGCTGTCTCGCCAAACAATAGCCCTGTCGCTATTCTCCCCCAGTTTTCATCAGCCCTGGCCTTTGCCATGTGCTGTCTTACACCACCCCAGGCCGCTGCCTGCAGACTTAGACCTCATTCGCTCTCATAAAGAGGGAGAGCACGACGACAGGGCTACTGTTTGGCGAGACAGCAACGGGTGCGTGGGTGATCGAAAGGATTAGAGGGGTGGGTGAGAGAATAGTCGTGATGGTGGTGGTAGGAGGTCTTTGGCGGTGGTCAAGTCCTGTGCTTCTAAATTGTCTCAAAGACGGCTTTTGCTCGGTATCGATGCCAGGGCAGCCGATTCCCCTCACCCCCCACCCCTCTCTTCCCTGTGTCTTCCCCAGCTTCTGTCTGCCGATGATCGTGAGAAAGAGATTTTTTGTCAGTGCCAAGGCTGTCATGCCTTCCTGTTTGGTTCATTGTAGAGTCGTCAGCTGTCTCCATGCATGTGTCTTTTAACTCCTCTCTGTCTGTCGGTATGTCTATCTGTCTGTCTCTGTCTGTCTCTCTTGTTCTTTCTCTCTCTCTCTCTCTCTCTCTCTCTCTCTCTCTCTCTCTCTCTCTCTCTTTGTCATATTCACTTCACTGTCTGTTTTCATACATGCCAATCTTGTACGTTGTAGTACATTTACATATGTTCCCCCAGCCCACCTCACTCCCTACCCCCACTCTCTCCTTCCTCTTCATTATTGTTATTCTCATTTTTATTTTTATTTTATTCTTTTATTATTATTATTTTGTTTGTTTTGTTTATTATTATTCTTATTTTTTGTTTTGTTTTCATTTCTCTTCTATTTTCATTTGATGTTCCTCTATGATTACATGACCGCTTTGCTTGCTTCTTTGCTTTCTTACATTAATTGATTTCACTGCATGTTGTAGTCCCAACTCAGGGCGAGGACTGGATGTAAAAAAAGCACGTCAGTGCTTATCTATTATCCTCGTAAATAAAGAATTTTGTCTTGTCTTGTCTTGTCTTGTCTTGTCTTCTCTCTCTCTCTCTCTCTCTCAGTTGTAGAATATGTTTTAGTGTCCATCGCTGTTGCTCTCTTTCCCTTTCTTTTTGTCTTTGTCTCTCATTTACTCAGTCTTTCTTTCAGTCTCTCGTTCGCTCTCTAACTCACTCACTCTCTCCTCGTTGTGTGTCAGTCACAATGCTATCACCCCCATCGCAGTCTCTCTGTGTTTCTCTGAATTTGTCTCTGACTCTATCAGTCTGTCTGTCACTCAGTCTCGGACGTACTCTCTTTCTATTTCACTTTCTCTATCATTGTGTCTGTTTCTCTCACTTTTCTCTGTCTGTCTGTCTCTCTCTTGTGTCCAAATGGTCTCCCTCCTTCTCAGTCTTTACTTCGGTACTTTCTGTCAGTAGGGCAGAGGAACGGGGTATTTTGCCTTATCATTCTGTGAATAATGCATGCACACACGATTGTGTTTACGAGTTGTGATTTTTCTTTCTGTCTGTCTCTCTGTCTATCTATCTGTCTGTCTGTTTATCTATCTATCTATCTATCTGTCTTGTCTGTCTGTCTGTCTGACTGCTTCTCTCTCTCTCGCTCTCTCTCTCTCTCTCTCTCTCTCTCTCTCTCTCTCTCTCTCTCTCTCTCTCTGTGTGTGCATGTCTGCGTTTCTGTCTGATTGTCCGTCTGTCTCTGTCCATCCACTTTCTGTCTCTCTCATTATCTTCTTCATAACAAGTTTTATATTGTCTAGGCAGGCGTTTGATAAGAATAAAAAAGCAAATCTCGAGGCGTTAATGTATATATAATAATCATTCAGGATACATATGTTTAAAACGTGTTTAATGTGCGAGTATCTAGGACAGAAATTCAAACAGATGTGTAGACAGAGGTCAAGCCTTTATAGGTCTCCTGCGTGCTAAAGATACATTGATCACAGTTGTTGACATGAACGGAAATGTGCACCCCCTAGCCCTCAGCACTCCTTCAGTTTGCTCTCTCCTCTCTCTCCTCTCTCTCTCTCTCTATCTATCTATCTCTATCTATCTCACACTCACACACACACACACACACACACACACACACACCACACATCCACACTCAACAAAAATCGTCATGGGACGGTGACAAATAGTCTGTGACCGTCACTTTATGTGTAATCCTTCATGTTGGCTAATATGCTGGTCAGGCCAAGCGTTAATGAACACTGTGGTGAAGAATTCTATGAAATGTTGTGTGAACATGACAGGCCACCGACAGCTACACTGCAAAACACAAAAAGGAGGTCGGAGTGATTGAAAACGGTCATGATTTAGAGAGCTGAGATAATCCTCAAGTCATTTCATTCATTCATTCATTCTCTCTCTCTCTGATGCACTCTCACTCTCTCTCTCCATCACCTCTCTAACCTCTCTGTCTCTCTCTCTCACTAACTCACACACACACACACACACACACACACGCACACGCACACGCACACGCGTGCGCGCGACACACACACACGCGCGCGCACACACACACATACACACACACATGCGCGCGCGCGCCTATGTTTACTTTGATACTTACTTATAATTCAAATCTGGTTGGAAAAATGATGTATTCTAACTCCAGCTCATCATGCACATTCAAACTCATTCGAACACGAGGAAATAATTTGCACAAAATTTGATGGATTCCATCAATTGAACTTCATAGTCATTTCAAAGTTGCATAGTATCAGGTAAACTTTTTTTTTTACTGGCACATGATATAGTACAGTACGGAAAATGGATTCGTGGGACACATTGTTAGGCATTTAAAGGCGAAAACGCATACAATATTAGCACGGTTAGGATGTATCATTAATTTAAATAAAACCTCAAGTAGTGACATTTATCAGGAACACAATTCACGTATTTCAAACAATTTCAAACTCAGTTTGCGGTTTTGAATTGTTGATGTTGTAACCTCTAACTTCAAATGAACTGGAAAACTGAGAGGTCGTGAATATTTCAGAACTCTTTCCCCCCCCCCCCCCCCCCCCTCCCTCGCTCTCCCTCTCTCTCTCTGCCTGTCTGCGCACGTGTGTGTGTGCGTGTGTGTGTGTGTGTGTGTGTGTGTGTGTGTGTGTGCGCGCGTGTTTGTATGTATGTATGTGTGTGTGTGTGTGTGTGTGTGTTGCGCGCGCGCGCGTGTGTGTATGCATGTATGTGTGTATGTATGTGTGTGTATGTATATGTGTGTGTGTGTGCGTGCGTGCAAGCGTGCGTGTGTGTGTGTGCGTGTGTGTGTGTGTGTGTGTGTGTGTGTGTGTGTGTGTGTGTGTGTGTGTGTGCGTCTTTGTGTGTGTCTGTGTGTGTTCGTGTGTGTGTGTGTGTGTGTGTGTGTGTGTGTGTGTGTGTGTGTGTGTGTGTGCGTGTTGTGTGTGAACAAGCGCGGAGTGTAATCACAAAAGTGCGCACGCAGTGTGTCTGTAAGAAGAATCTAAGGCAAATCTTGTTTCAGTGTGTGTGTGTGCGCGTGTGTATTTGTGTGTGTGTGCGCGTGTATTTGTGTGTGTGTGTGTGTGTGTGTGTGTGTGTGTGTGTGTGTGTGTGTGTGTGTGTGTGCGTGCGTGCGTGCGTGCGTGAGCGTGCACGTACGTGCGTGCGTGCGTGCGTGTGCGTGCCCTACCATCTTCACCAAACACCGCATAATTTCTCCCCCAGGATCCATCCAGTAGCCAAGTGCCTGTGTGTGTGCTGACTGACCTGATATCAGGCTGTTGCTGCAGACGCCGACATAATTCACTGTCATACAGAGGGGAGAAAACGACGACAGGGAGTGGGGGGTGGGGGTGGGGGTGGGATCCTTGGCGAGACGATGATAGGAGGGAATGGGTGGAATAATGGGGAGGGGTTGGAGTGTGGGAGTGGGATAGGGGGTGGGGGTGGAGGAGGTGGAGAAGCAAAGAGGGAGGGTCGGTGATAGTGTGTCGGGGTTGGAAAGGCAGGCTGGGGTTAGTTAGGGTCTTGCTTGCTATAAATTGTCTATATTATGTCCATTTCCAGTTTGGTGTTCCGCTATCAGGGTGGCGTTTGTCCCCCCCCCCCCCCCACCCCCCTCCCCCCACCCCCAGTCCTCCCCCCTTGATGATTGCGGGTGTAAGATGTCTCATCCCAGTTCTATCTGCCCTCAAGCTCGTCTTTCGTTCTCACTTATTTCTGAACTTTCTTTAACTCTTTGGGAACAGTTCTTCTTTGGCAAGTCTTTCTCTTTCGCCTTGCGTTCATCTTTCTCTCAGCATTTCTCTTTCTATCTCTATTTCACTGTTATCTTTTTTTTCACCGACTCGCACACTGTCTCCGTCTCTCTTTTTGAGTCTAATAATGCATTCCTATTGACTTCTTCAGGCTGTCTGAATGTGCCTCATGTCTCCATGCGCTTTTTCTTCTCTCCCCCCCCCCCCCTCTCTCTCTCTCTCTTTCTCTTTATTACATATCCAATTATTCTCTGTCTATCCTCTGTCTTGTCTATGTCCGGGTCTGTCTGACTGTCTACCTCTCTCTTTCTCTCTGTCTGTCTGTCTTTGTTACTCACTCAATTATTTTCGGTCTCATTGTCTGTCTGTGTCTGTCTGTCTATCTAACTGACTGTCTATCTTCTGTCTTCATCTTTCTCTAAGGCGCGTGCACGCGCACACGTGCGCGCTGTGTGTGTGTGTGTGTGTGTGTGTGTGTGTGTGTGTGTGTGTGTGTGTGTGTGTGTGTGCGTGTGTGTGTGTGTGTGTGTTCTAATGCGAGCGAACGACTTATTAACTATTTTGTTTTCATACAGGGCCATTAACTGACTTATTTTGTTAATTCAAATGCAAATATTTAAATGACAAAGTTATGTTCAGTGTATTTGCTGTCAGTTGTACAATAATGCCATAATATGTTTCATGTGTCTTCTGCTTCTGACGAGTTAACTGTAAAATGTGAGGCTGACTCTCTCTCTCTCTCTCTCTCTCTCTCTCTCTCTCTCTCTCTCTGCCCCACCCCACCTCCTCCTCCTAAGCACACATGTGCGCTCTCTCTCTCTCTCTCTCTCTCTCTCTCTCTCTCTCTCTCTCTCTCTCTCTTAAACACATACATGCTCTCTCTGGGTGTAGGAGATAAACTGACTTTTATTCGAATGCTCCGTACCAGATTGGCTGACAGCAGATGGCAAGAACAGTATTCCCACATGAATGATACTACTACTAGAT
>CM065733.1:20916833-20924333 GCA_033310375.1 Conus canariensis | reverse complement strand
TTGTATGATACTCTCTCTCTCTCTCTCTCTCTCTCTCTCTCTCTCTCCTCTCTCTCTTCTCTCTCTCTCTCTCTCTCGAGTTATGTTTCTACTTAAAAAAAAAATCATTTCTTCTGCAGTAGAAGTTTGCGTTTTGATTATGTTTAGTCTTTTTATTCTTATGCTTACGTTTGTGTATTTCTGTGTAGCATCTGGAATTAAAAGAAAAGAAAAAAAAGTTTATTTGGAAGGATGAAAATGATTAAATATCAAGAAAAAAAAACATTCAAAAACCGTGACAAAAATGGAGGACGATTAAAACCCTCGCCCAACTACTTTGCTATCTCACTGTAGTTGACATGGATGAAGACACTTCTTTTCAGTACCCATAAGTGGAAATCTAAAAAAAAAAAACAACAAACAAACAAACAAACAAAACAAAACAAAACAAAAATCCGTGTCCGTTTGTGAAAGAGTGAAATGAATATGGATGTGCCCTGCCTTTCAAACGCACAAACTGTAATGCTTTCTGGAATTCAGTTTTTTTTCCGGCATACAACTCTCCTTTGCACAGAAAGTAAAAGTCAGTCATCCGCCCAATTTTTCTGGCTGAACACATTTTTCACATGACAAAAAAAAAAAAAAAAAAAAAAAAAAAAATTACTAAGACATCAGTATATTTTGAACACTTACAAGACAAAGAAGTACATCGTGTAGCAGACCTTGTGAACACAACTGGGATTGTTCATCACCAGTGAAGAATTTACTGACAAATACATAGTTACAACCAATATCATGAGTTGTAAGGGTATGTACGTGCAATCAAGACTTATACAATAAAAGAAAAATATCAATGTAAGTAGCAACAAATCGAAAGACATGCCCAAAGCATTATACATCATCTTGTACGTGGTGAAAGGAACGAGGACTTACTATGGCTTCCTCGTTGATAATGACATAAGTCCAAGGTGTTGTGCAAAATGGACCTTGGAAACATCAGACGATTTGAATTGAACAAATATTTCTGACCAAGCGTAGAAAATAAAGAATATTAAATCAGAATGGTTTCAACCTGGAATAATTCACAGAATAATTGCAACGTCTAACTTACAATAATCCACAGAATAATGCCAACAAATGTCATAACACTACACAATACCACACCCCACTACACCACATTACACTACACCACATTACGCTACACCACACTACTTCACATTACATTAAACTACACAACACTACAAGCACTGCACCATAAGACTACATTCAGTTCTGACCTGGGAAACAGGGAAAAGCCATGCCTTTTGCACACTAGGGGAGACAATCACAGAGCGTGCCTGTGCGGAAAAGAAAAACGGGTTATTGTTCTTAGACTGCTCCACGCAAACTGACAGACGCTATCCATATGGACATTGGATCAATCCCTTCTCTGTAAATATCATACTATATTCTAACATTCTTACTTCACGCGGAGAAACTGATTGCACAATTTGTGTCATTTCAATTGTTCTGAGTTAAAGTTTGAACACAAGTTAAGCGTTGACCTTTAAACTCAAACAAAACGGATACCGCTTTGGACGATGGCAGTGATTTTTTTTTCCTTCCTGTTGTGTGTGTGTGTGTGTGTGTGTGTGTGTGTGTGTGTGTGTGTGTGTGTGTGTGTTTCTCTCTTCTTCTTCTTTTTCTCTTTTCGTGTTTCCAACCCACTGCTGACACTTTTCAACAGCGACAAGTTTAAAACATTGAATGGAAGAAATTATTATAAACTGTAGGTCAGGTTCAGGGAACATCACTGTGGACCTTTGGATGAACAACATACAGAACTCATCACCTCTAACCGGTTAGATTATATAACCGGTGATGCTGAAGGGAATTGGGGTATCTTTTTTGCTGGATTCCATCACACTGTGGCATATCTGGTAAGGAAACAACAGATGAATGAGCTAGAGATGGTGCGTTAAGAAAAACACCTGACAGTAATTTCAAACTTGATGTTCAAGGAATTAATTCGTCATTAGAAAGATGCGTGAACAGTGAACACCTTCCAGAGAGGTATGAAATCTTATCATGTCCACGATATTTGTCATCTTTATTATACAAGCTTCGACTGAATTCGTGGAATTTTCCCAAAATGTAACATGCGATTGTTCAAATCTTCTATCAGTGGACCATATTCTTTTTCATTGTTCAATATTAACTTCATTATATACAGAATCGAACGTGGATGTGACTGTACATGATTCTATCAAAACAATAACCCACAAACCAGAAATTGTGCAAATAGCAAAAAGTGCTTTCCATGCATCACATTAATAGATTTTTTATAAACGCTCCCCTTCCCCTCGCTTAATTTTTTTTTTTTTTAAGTCTAATATCACCAAGTGTGAACAGACTCTAAGTTAAAGAACTCACTCACTCACTCTAACCGGTTGGGGGGCCGGAATAGCTCAGTTGGTAGAGCGCCGGACTCGTGATCCTGGGGTTGCGGGTTCGAATTTCGGTACAGGGGGATTTTTCCCTCGGAGTTAACATTGGTTCTGACTCCATTCCCCATACAGTCCTTCGAACGAGACTATAAACCGAGGTTCCGTGTGTGAACGCACGCACAACATCTTGCACACACGTAAAATCCCATCACCAACTTTCGGAAGAGAAGGCCAGTTTGGCCGTTGGTATGGATGACACGTTACACATAGCATGCACCTTCCCCGAAGATGGAGTATGGCTGCCTTAATGCGGCGGGAAAAAAAACGGTCATACACACAAAACTCCCCTGCCTGTCTATACAGGCAGTGTCCGCGGGAGTATCAGCCTGCGTACGCAGAAAGAAAGAAAAGGACTCTAACCGGTTGCATAGGACTGATGGCGGATGGCTATGTGGATCGTTGACTGAGTAGATGTGGCGCTACGGCACAATACCTGCCACAGGACAATAAATAATTTTGTTTGTATAAATGGTGTGTATTCTTATTCCATCTCGTTCGTATTCTTTTATTATCACGTATCCAAGCGTTAAATTTGTATTATAGTGCTTCATGTGGTTATTATCTAATCTCATATATGTAACCGCGTCTGTCTCTGTCTGTCTGTCTGTGTAAGCGGTAAATTTGTATTATAGTGCTTCATGTGGTTATTATCTAATCTCATATATGTAACCGCGTCCTGTCTGTCTGTCTGTCTGTCTGTCTGTCTGTGTAATCTGTACTGTCTTCTTACTTTTCAGCATACAAATATACAACTTTCATTTGATCTGCATATCAACATGATTTCCTTTCCCCGAAGTTGGTGTATGGCTGCCTTTATGGTGGGATTAAAAACCGGTCATACACACAAAACTCCACACCCTTTGTTGGGTACATGGGATGACTCCTTGCCTGTCAATACAGGGAGTGTCCGCAGGAATATCAGCCTGCGTACGGAGAAGAGAAAAAAAACAACGTGATTTCCTAATAAACTTCCATCTTCAGTCGTTTAAGGGTGTTAACAGCAGTCTAGTCGGTTAACTGCGAGAGACCCATTTCTTTCCCAGACCCTGATCCGACCGACCGCAGTCCCGCCACCATCCCCTCCCGCGCCTTGTCCGACATGCGGACTGTTCTAACTAAAGAACTCGATGGTCCCCATAGGGGTCAGGGAAGGACTTAGGAATATTATTTCTATTTTGGTGTCGTCCTTTTCATTCTTTCTCTCCTCCTCTCCTCCTCCTCCTCCTTCTCCCAACCCCCTCCTCTTCTTGAAACCCCTGTTCAGTCATTTTCACTGTGACGACTTGTCCACCTGCACTTACATCCTCTCTCTCTCTTCTCTTTCTCTCTCTCTCTCTCTCTCTCTCTCTCTCTCTCTCTCTCTCTCTCTCTCTCTCTCTCTCTCTTCTCAAGATATCTATCTTTTGTGTCTGCATGTAGGGGATAAGATGATCGCATGATAAGCTGCTGGGCCATAGCAACTCATGCCTCACGTCTCACGCCTCATGCTTCACGTCTCACGCCTCATGCTTCACTCTCACGCTCATCTTCACGTCTCACATTCATGCTTCACGTCTCACGCCTCATGCTTCACGTCTCACGCCTCATGCTCCACGTCTCACGCCTCATGTTTCACGTCTCATATTTCATGCTCTGGGCTACAGGAGCTCACGCCTCGCTACTCACGCATGGAAAAAAACAACAAGTTGTATTGAATTTTGTGTTGCTGACATTACAAAATTTGTCATTAATCTGTACATGTGTACAAGCCCTAAGATAAGGCTGCTGCCTATTGGTTGACTGACTGGGCTATGAATTACAATAAGTAAATAAATAAATCGATTAAAAGTTACCTTTGGTGCAGTCAGAAATCTTTGCCAAGTCTTCCCAAACTTGTGCTCTTTGACCTCTGTCCTTGTAGTCAGGCTCATGTGGATTCCAGAGGAGGAGCCTTGCCCGGACCAACTCGATTAATTTTTCTTTGTAGTGATCCATATTGAACTGGTCAACGGTAACCAGGAACCTGAACTTCACGAAAAAAAAAAAGAAAAAAAAGTGGGCAGTCCCACTTCTCCCCTCACGCGTGAACCGTGAACCATGAAGCGCGAAGCGTGAGTGGAGTTGTATTGCTCCACGTTAGAGAGGCCACGTCTGTTCATTTTTTTTTTTTTTTTTTTTTTTTTTCACGCATGAGGCGTGAGACTTGAGGCGTGAGTTTCTATGGCCCAGCAGCCGTAGACAACCTGGGAAGCAAGGGAGAGAAAACAAACAGAAATCTTACGGAGTTACTTCCCTCACTCAACAGGCAGCGGAACGCAGGTATGACAGCAGCACAAATTCCACATGAAAATGACATGAATAAAGCTCTTTGGTCACACTCATTCATTCACAGCGATCAGGTGCCAGGACTGAGCGTCGCTTCAAAGGGGTGATCGTACAGGGGACTCAGGAGTCTAAGCATCCTGGAGGGTCTTACGTCTTTTAAATATCACTTATGAGAAGAGGGGGAGGGGGGAGGGGGGGGGGGGGGTGATGCGTTACACTCAGGAAAGTTTCCAAAAAGCTTTTCAACAACCTCTGGAGAAAAAAAAAAAACACGCCCAAAGCATAGGGGAGCTTTCATTGTATTCCTCCAATTAGAATACACGGACAACTATCAACATATTCTATCATGTGCGGGGTAAATCCACAATAGTTAGACGAAAAAAAAAACAAGAATGTCTTGTTTACGTCGTAAACAGCCTTAAAAAGAAGAAGAAGAAGGTGCGTAATGTTATCAGTTTGTTTATTTTTTTTCTCCCATGATTTCCGTCACCCCCCCCCCCCCCCCCCTCCACCCGCTCTTCAGAGGAGCAAATTCGATACAAGGGAATCCTTCGAAATCCTGGGGCAGGTTCTTGGCTTGCGTCCAGCTTCCGGCTGGTAAACGACAAAATTTTACCATTTACGTTTTACGGCAGGGAAAACACACGCATGCACGCACGCACTCACGCACGCACGTACGCGCGCGCGCGCCACACACACACACACACACACGCGCGCGCGCGCAAGCACTCATGCATGCGCGCGCGCGTGCACACACACACACACACACACACACACACACACACACACACACAACACTATTGTAAGGCAAGAAGAATTAAGGTTATGAGAGAGAGAGAGAGAGAGAGAGAGAGAGAGAGAGAGAGAGAGAGAGAGAGAGAACGAACGAACGAACGAACGAACAAAACAATTTATTGCCGTAAAGCAGTACAGCTACCTTATCAATACGATTCGATCGACCATGATAATACTGAACTCGGTACATGTTCGTCTGACATGGAAACCATGACAAACTAGTCCTTTTTCCAAACACATAGTTCATGTCACGGGTGAGGCACTGGTCACGTTGATTCCGTCTAGGACGTGAGTCATCCCAGGTAGAACACGATCAGGCCGTGTAGCGTCTCCAGCGTCCGTGCAGCACGTGCCTGGATGTCAAAGTGCGGTGTTCTGTCAACGTTGTGTGTGTGTGTGTGTGTGTGTGGTGTGTGTGTGTGTGAGACAGACAGACAGACAGACAGAGAGAGAGAGAGAGAGAGAGAGAGAGAGAGAGAGAGATGCAGGAAGAGAAACAAAGAGAGCCGCGGAGAAAGAAAGGAAGTTTGTTCCATGCAGAAGGCTCGAAAAAATAACAAAACAAACAACAAACAACAACAACAGCAGAAAGTTCCCTGGAGAAACGGGTTTTTCGCATGGAGTCTGACCCCTTAGTTTTTAGGCAATAATTATCACTGAGATAAGCATAGCAGGTTGGCCTAGTGGGTAAGGCGACAGACTGGTGTTCAGAGGTCCCAGGTTCGATTCCCACCTGAGGCAAATTTCTCTCTGTCTCTCTCGTGCGTGTGTGTGTGTGTGTCGGGAATGGCGAACACAGCAGACACCTGAGGCGAGTTTTTCTCTGTCTATCTGTTTCTCTCTCTTTGTGTGTGTGTGTGTGTGGGAAATGGCGAACACAGCACACACCTGAGGCAAGCTCACTCTGTGTGTGTGTGTGTGTTTTCTCTCTCTCTCTCTCTCTCTCTCGGACGTGGCGAACCCGGCAGATACCTGAGACAAGCTCGCTCGGACGCGGCGGACAAGGCGGAGAGAGGAGTCGTAACTATGCAGTTCGGATGAGAAGTTGTATAGCAAGATTTCTCTCCCCTACATCATCCCACACTTGCGAAGCGCCCCCCCCCCCCCCCTCTCCCTCAGCTCGTGGCTAGGATAAACTCCGTAACGCGCGGAGTAAACATTCAGGAGTGTGTGCTGCGTGCTGCGGGGTGGCATAGAGACGAACTCCAAGGGAGGGATGGGCAACCCCTCCTTCGAGGAACTCTGGTGTCAGAGGCCAGTGTCAGGCCGCGTAGCCACATGGGCGAGGGCGGGTCTAGCCTGTTTCCGGGGGACGAGTCCAGGAGAAGTGACTGACTACGATTACCGTGGCCTGGGATACCATTCTCTGAGTCATGCAGGCATGGGGGCACTGTTTATGGGGTTGGGCTGAAAAATTGCGTGTATCTTAGAAGGAGCTCGTGCAGCACTCCAGCGACTTTCGTCCTGCTCTCTCTTTGAGGCGGTGACCCTGGTTGCCGCCTATGTCTATATTAAGGGCTCCGACCAACAGGGCGTTAATCTCACTATCGCTACTGTGACGAGACTTAGAACTTGCTGACAGTTACCATCGTGTCAAAGTAGGTACAATGCTTTTCCCCCACCTAAGTCCTATAGTTGTTAGGTCTGAATGGTGTGTATGAAAGCGTAAGGATAGTTTTGTTAGAACTGTACCACTCAAACATCAGAGAGAGAATTATTGATGAGTCGGCTCTTCGTGTATGTGACAGAGAGAATACGGGGAAAGAAGATAATCAGAAGTATGTGATCAAAACGATATCATTAACATCGTCTTGGGAGGAATAAACTGTGATTCACGAGGCAAGCATGTTTAATAAGTATATTTATTATTATAATATCCAATGTTCTTATTCTTCAAGCGAGATTGGTCGGAGAGAGATTCCACCCATATTTTTAT
>CM065733.1:20896833-20909333 GCA_033310375.1 Conus canariensis | reverse complement strand
GAACACAGACGTACGGTGCAAGTTGGCGGCCAAATGCATTTAGCCGACTTGTTCAAAATCAGAGAGAGAGAGAGAGAGAGAGGGTTCTGAATTCTCTCCCCTTCTCTGTCCCCCCCTTCCTTTCTTCAAGTACCCCCACCCCCACCCCTTCTCTTCTTTTTTTTTCTTCATTTTCTTTTTCGTTTCTTTTCTGTTTTTCTTTCTTCTTGTTTTTCATTTTCTTTTCTTCTTCTTCTTCTTCTTTTTTCTTCTTTTCTTTCTTCTTTTTTTTTAAAATATTATTTCAAACTTTCTGGGTTATGCGACAGACGGGCATTGTAAGTGTTATGTCTGACAGTCTCTGAAGCCGCTGCGCAGCGAAAGAAGAAGGGAGGTGAAGGGGGGGGGGGGGGGGGGGGGGGGGGGGGCGGGCAAGAGAGTAGATAGGGAGATACAGGGGAGGGAAGGGGAGAAGGGAAGGCGGAGGGAGGGGGGCGATGAGAAGGAATGAGAAACGCAGACTGCTGTGAACGCTGGTCGTATGTGTAGACTTCTCTGGCAAAGAGGACTTGACAGTGGCTTCTATATTTGTCAGAGGATGTACGTATATAACGGAACTGGGGTATGACCTTCCAGTACCTTTTTCGACCCCCACCCTCTTCCGTTTTCACCCTCTCCTTCTCCATCTCATTATCATCTCCATAGACGCAGGGATCCCCCCTCCTCCCACCCACCCCTCACCCCCCGCCCGCCCGCCCGCCCGCCCATTCTTTTATCTTCCAAATAGTGTTCCTACTTTCCGTCTTCCATTTTCGTCTTCGTGGGATCAGGAAAATGTGTGTGAAGTATGTCGAAACAACTATTTTCTAAACAGGTTGGAGTACGATTTAATTTCACCCCAAAATTCCTTTGGTCATTCCTTTTCCTTCCTCAATCGTTTGTTTAAGATAACAGTAGGTCCAATGTCACGTCGGATATTATGCCCTTTTAATTAAACAGTCTTTCCTTCCTTTTGAAATTTTATATTCCATGCAAATACTTCAGAATGACTAACACCATCAGGTTATTGCATCACATCACTGGCTTTCTGCATGAAGAAGGGTGAGAAGTTGTCTTCACCGCGTGTTCACACTGGCTTTGGTAAAGGATGGTCGGTTAGTTATTAAGCTGATTATGAGACTGAACGCAACTATTGTTTCTCGTTGGGTGAACCAGAACTTCAGTTTAATTCCTTTGTTTACTTCGGTGATATGGGCGGTTGTAAGCCAGTAAACAGACCAGGACAGAGGCAACATAAGTACTCCTTTATTTTTGTTAAATACACTTAGATCTACATATTCATTAACAAGTTGTTGCCCGAGAAGAATACAAAGGGCGAGGACACGAGGGTGTGGTGGGAGGTGGAGGAGGGAGAGTGTCCAAAATTCTTTTTTTTTTTTTGGATAGAAAGAAATTTCAGAGTTCAACAGGCTCCTCCCCTTCAAGGTGATTTCACAGAAGTGATTGTCAGATCTCTCACTGTAAGGGTGAACGGGTAAATGCTGTTATTGTATTTCTGGCATACAATCGTCTGCAGTCTTTCCCAGACGGTCATGTCTTTCAATACTAAGTTTTCCTCTTATCTCAATAGGGAATTTGTCATCACTGCATCTTTATCAACAAATTCAACAATGTGTGTGTCAGACAAAATAATTAATACAAGACTCTCTTTGAACGCAAACACACACACACACACACACACACACACCACACACACACACACACACACAGCACACACACCACACACACACACACACACACACACACACACACAACACACACACACACACACACACACACACACACATGCATGCACGCACGCACGGAAGCATACACGCACACACATGTACAGTCATACCCATCTTTTGAAGTTATGAAAAAAATGAAAATTAAATATTTCTGACTGCTCTCTCTCTCTCTCTCTCTCTCTCTCTCTCTCTCTCTCTCTCTTTACCCAATCTTTACCCCTCCCTCCACTCTTCTTTTTTTTCCCCCTCACCGTTACTTAGTCTTAGAATAAAGTAGATACCCAGCTCAGTACAGTATCCCACGCTTCCTACCCTATCATCACCCGCTCCCCCCCCCCCCCCCATCAGCTCTTCAACTCCCTTCCCCCCTTCCCCAACGCCTTCACTCCCTCCTTCTCCCCTATCCTCGCCCCAGCTCCCCCCAACCCTCGACCCTCACGTTCCTCAAAGAGAGAGAGAGAGAGAGAGAGAGAGCTACACATTCCGCATCTCCAACACAACAGCAAGGCATGCCACGAAAGACAGAGGTCTGTTCACGTACGTCAGCGCCCCGATCCCTGCTATTTCAGCCCTCACAGTCTCAGTTCCACTGATGAAACTCCACAACACGCAAGACAGAAAAGGCGAGACCCTCTACCACAAACGAGTCATGAGTCGCTGCTGTGTATTTTTTTTTATGCTTTACAGGTTTTTTTTTTTCTTTCACTGTCCCATTTCCCGTGCCCCTCCCCCAGTGGTGTTGCTTCAACTCTGCTTATATCCCCACACTCAGTCACAATCGTCTGGTGGTAGTCCTTGTGCCGGAAGTCCACAGGGAGCAGTCCATGCAAAATCGTCTAGAGGGAACCGCAAGAGGAGACGTAGCGTTGTTGTTGTTGTTAGACATTGCAGCGGTATTCGGTGGTGCCTGGTCTGTGTGGTAGTGTTGCAGTACAGACTAGCAGACGACGTCCGTCACCTATGCACTGCGCATGCGTCTTACCCATAATGTTTTTGTGTTGAACTGTTCGGCTTCATAGAAACATAACGAAGCTTCGTGTCAAGCTTATTCTAGTATGTATGAGCTGAGATACTCCACTACATATTACAGTCTGATCCAGTACATATAGAACACCGACTCCTAGGTCCCTTACTAGAGGACAGCAATATCGTAGCTGCAGAATGAAACAGCATAAGTGTGCTTTCTGCTCTGGAAGGCGCCACCGTTTCCATGCAGTGACAGACTTTGTCAACACCGACGATTTTCTTTTGTGTTTGCACTCTTTTACTTAGAATTCAAGTCGTTGGATTAATGTAATCCTCTGTCATGATGAAAAATATTTCTAGATGCGACACACAGTGGGAGTGTCAGGGTTGCAGTCTTCTTAAAGAAGCCACCTTCTCTGCAGTGACACTATAATCGTGACAAAAGAAGACGCCCTCTTTAAACAGACCAACAGTGACAGCATTACAGTCTGTGAAAGAAGACACCCTGTCCACAATCTGACCAGTAGTGACAGAGGCACACTCGGTTAAAAAAAAAAAAACACCCAAAGCAAACAAATAATCCGTGGTCAACTTCATTTGTTTTCAAACAAATAACAAAATTAGAACAAAACAAATCAAACCAAACAAACAGAAGATTAACAACATCAACCACCACCTCATGACAAACTAGCAGTGACAAAGCCACACTCTGTTTAATTTATAAGAAAGACCCCATGTCCATATCCAGAGCCACAGCACAGTACGCCGTGGGTATTACACGACCCTCAGTCATGATTTTAACTCTATAACTGAATTTTAAAGTTATCTCCATAAACTTTCATGACATGGTCAAGTAAGCATGGCCCTGCATCTGTGCACAGACGATTTGTTGGCAAACAAGGGTGTTTTAAAAAAATACACGGCTTCTTCAGTAAAAGTCTGGGTCTCTGGAGACCCACGACGTACAGCAAGGCTTTATTTCTATATAATTAGCATGGGTCCATGGAGACCCACGACGCACAGCAAAGCTTTATTCCGATATATAAGCATGGATCCCTGTAGACCCACGAGCACAGCAAAGCTTTATTCCTATATATAAACATGGATCTCTGTAGACCCACGACGCACAGCAAAGCTTTATTCCTGTATATAAGCATGGATCCCTGTAGACCCACGACGCACAGCAAAGCTTTATTCCTATACAAGCATGGGTCTCTGGAGACCCTCAATGTACAGCAAGGTTTTATTCCTATACAAACACCATGCGTCCATGGAAACTCACGACCTACAGCAAGGCTTTATTCCTATACAAGCATGGGTCTCTGAAGACCCACGACGTACAGCAAGGCTTTATTCCTATACAAACAGTATGGGTCTCCCGAGAACCCACGACGTACGACAAGACTTTATTCCATACAAACAGCATGGGTCTATGGAAAACCCACGACGTACAACAAGGCTTTATTCCTATGCAGACAGTATGGTCTCTGGAAAGCCAGGACGTACAACAAGGCTTTCTTCCTATACAAACAGTATAGGTCTCTGGAGACCCACGACGTACAACAAGGCTTTATTCCAATACAAACAGCATGGGTCCACGGAGACCCACGACGTACGGCAAGGCTTTATTTCTATACAAACAGTATGGGTCTCTGGAGACCCACGATATACGACAAGGTTTTATTCCTATACAAACAGCATGGGTCTCTGGAGACCCATGGACGAATTTGGACGTAGCAATTTAAGAGCACCGACGTAGAACGTACAGCTATAAAGAAGACCGTGTCTCTAAACAACAACAGACACATTTTTAAATGAGAGCCTTGCGCTTTCTAAAATAAAACAAACACCATACAACAGTTTGTAAACACAATGACAATTACTAGCATGCTAGAGCAGTAATAAAGAAGATAACCCTCGCAGTACCACAGAGATCATAAGACATGTTATAGAAACACCACAGTAACAATTTCACTAGCTAATGTAGAAGCACGGGGCGATAAGTTAATGAGTAGATATCTCTGCCCAATAACAGCTTGATTATAAATAAAAAAAATAAACACAAAACTTCAGCAACATACCCCAAAGAACATCTCAATGAAAACACAACATATACACCTTCAATACATTTCAAACTATTATACTATACCCGAATGTATTAAGTGCAGCCAGACTATCAGTACCACAGCTACGTTCTGTTAAAGAAATGTGGTGGAGTTACAGTCTGCTGAAGATGATATCAGAGAAAGTCCCTTTCTACTTTCTCTGATGAGATCTCTCCACAGTCAGACTATGAGCGTCAGAGCTACAGTCTGTGAAGTTCAAACCTCTGTTTAACTGATGGTGAATGTGTTAATGTGCATGTGACTTTCTTTACAGTTTTTTCCCCGATGCTCCTCCCACTGACATTGTCAAAGGATCGTGTTTGTAAGGCCTTTGTCAATGCAGTTTGCAGAATTTGTATTTCCACCGCCAAGGACAACGTGTTTCTGAATCCAAATCTGCCCAACTTTATCACGTTCATCATCAGTTCATGCTCTGAAACACAGTTCTCATCACAGGTGATCTCTCCCTTATTTTCAGGGAGAGGGTTTCATTGCCTTGCAACATTCGCCGACTTGCCTGCCCTTCCCTCTCCTCTTCCTCTCTCTCTCTCTCTCTCTCTCTCTCTCCCCCCCCCCCCTTCCCTCTACCTCGCCTTTTCATTCCTCCCACCCACCCCACTCCCTACTGCCCGCTCCATCCCTCTTCCATGGTGCTTTTTCTCCCTGCTATGCTTACGTCAAGTCTCCAGATGAACCTAACCTCCTTCCCTCACCCTGTGTGTGTGTGTGTGTGTGTGTTGTGTTGGGGACTTCTCCAAGCAGTGTGGTGGTGCCTCCCAACTGGCATCGGGTGGCTGCTTCTGCTGGGAGCGCGCTTTATGCAAAACGCCTTCACCTCTCCGGGACCCCCACACGCATCAGAGCGCACAGTTGGGCTGTGGAGCCAGACAGTTGCACGTGCGCTGCCTCGTTTTGTTTTCCAAAGGAAGAGCGCTGAAAGGGTCTTTTACGCACAATGGGGCCTTATTTTGAATGGTCCCAGCTCCCAGCTAGCCTAGGCACCATATAGATTCCCCCCCCCCCTTCCCCACGCTCTACCTACCTCCACTGAAAAATATGTGAGAAGTAGGCACTGTGCATATTCAGGTCTTACAAATTTACCCGTTTTCCTTAAAACAGTAAAAGAAATACAAACGATGAAACAATACTGTGAAAAGATCAACAAGAACAGAATCACATGATTTATTTATCTTTCTGGTGTTTTACCTTTTCAAAGTACAATTACTTCTATTATACTTTTCACTCTCTTCGTTCACAATTACACTCTGAAAGTAGAAAGCATTGTTTACAAGCTGCATGTGTTCAGTTCTTGGGGACAATGGTTGAAAAAAAGAAAGAAAAAAAAAAAAAGAAAAAAGGAAACGTGCTCACGTTGCATGGAACGGTTCCTCTCTGGCAGTTTTTCCATACCCTACGTTAGTAGCACCGTTTCATGCTCTAAACCATCAGCCACTGTGGTACAGTGGTAGTAGTATTGTAGGCTGGAGCTGAGAGGTTGTAGATTCAAACCCCATCTGAGGAAAACGTTTGTAGGATTTTTCAGCGCCTTGTGACTGCTCTTCAAAGTTCTGTGCGTGCTGCAGCTTGGACAGGGAAAACTTGATAATCGCCACACTGTCAGATTCATCCACCAATTGAATGGATCTTTTGAGAGTGTTGCTCATTTATTTTTTGTTTGTTTTGGATTACTCTGCAGGTATTCGTGGGTCTCGGACTGGTTGACACCAAGACAGATTATGAAAGGAAGCGTAGAGTACATTCTTTCATCTAGTCTCAGACCAAGCATGAACTTACTGTACAACATCATCATCTTTATCATCTTCATCAACATTGAACATCCTAAGAGAGGGCCTTTGATTTTGGCAGCTTTTCATGCCCTGATACCTCGATGAACCCAGGAGACACATACATTTGAGTGGCAATTCACCATAATAACTGTAGTTTACAACTCTCATACAGACATATACATACATATTGACACCCGTATACAACAGCAAAATAAGGGCATTACATTCAGAGAATGGCAGAAAAAGACAGATCAGTGTACGCCTTTTCTTTGTTTTTTTTTCTTTTTTTTTTTCTTTTGGGTTTCATCTTCTGTGTCACTACTGTAGCATTACCCTCACGCCACTCATTCCAGACTTTGGCTTGTCTCTTCACAGCCCTGGCACCAGCAATTTTTTTACAGGGAGCAGTCGACGTAAAGTCGTCACGAGGCAACCCACCAGAGGAGACACTGCACTGCTGCTGAGTCACTTGGTGGTGTTCAGCGGTGCCTGTTCTGATCCATCATACTCAGGACAAACCACTGTCCAAGCCCCCTTATGATGACACTAGCTTAGTCATGGAGCGAGCGTCACGTGAGTGAGCATTCCCATCCGGAGGGCGCCAGCAGGTCCATCCAATGACAGTCCCCCTGAACTTGTCGATACCGGTGACCTCGACTTGGATACCCCCCCCCCCCCCCCGACGTACTGATGACACTTGCTTAATCGTGGAGCCAGCGTGAAGGGCGCCAGCAGGTCCTTCCAATAACAGTCCCCAGGAACTGGCTGATACCGATGACCTTGAGGCGACCCATCAAGAGCACAGACTTGGAGAGGACATCAAAACTGAAGTCACCTTGAGAGCAGGGCATGAAGGGCCACAGGATTTAGACTTTGTTTTAAAGCTGATCGATTAGGATGAAGGTGACAAAATGATGTAAGCTGATTGATGAGGATGAAGGTGACAAAATGATGTAAGCTGATCGATGACGGTGAAGGCGAATCAGAAGCTGAATAGTAATGCTGATTCGATGAGGATGAAGGCGACAAAATGATGTAAGCTGATCGATGAGGATGAAGGCGACAAAGTGATGCTATGGTGTTCCATTCCGGTCTGAAGCTGCATGACAGCCCTATTTTCACTATACATGCTGGCATCAACCAGGCCAAGAGATACAGACACTTGCAGTGTTCATCGGGAAATTTGAGTAACTCTCTCAGAGATGCATCCACTACGTGGGTGAAACTCGACTATGCGGTCCCATCTTCCCAACTGAACTCTCCTGCAAACTAAACTCTGCATGAGAACTAGTCAGGACAGAAAAATGGCTCTGATGAAAATCGAACCCATAACCCCCAGCTGGGAATCCGCGACGCCAATCCACTACCCCACGACGGTTAGTGAGTGCTAGTCTTCAGTAAAAATGATAGACTCCGGTTGTGTTTTGGGCCACATGATTTTAGGGTGCGTGAGAGAGAAACCACGAGAACAAGAAGATGTCTCTGGCACAATTCTGGGGTGTGAATGGAGGGGGTGTGGGTAGAGGGAGGAAAACCATTTTGATAGTAAAGAAAAGAGACCCAGACATGAACTCAATTTTGGTGGTTCTATATGACGACTTTGAGAGCAGGGAATGGACGCTGATAGAATTTGGGACTTTTAAATGCCGATCGAATGAAAATGAGGATGATGAAGATGATACGATGGAGCTCCACTCTGGTCTGAGACTGCATGACACAGAGCTGTGTTCTAAGCTTATTTTCATAATGTATCCCGGCGTCAACCAGGCCCGTGAGAAACAGACCCTGCAGTGTTGGTCAGAAAATTAAAGCAACACTCAGAAACGCATACATTAAGTGGAATAAAATTTGACTGAGTGATACCAGTCTTCCCAGTTGAGCCCATAGCAAACTCAACTCCGTATGGAGCCAGATGAGGCTGAAAAATCCCTCAAATGAAAATGGCTGTGACGGGGATCGAACCAGCGACCCCCCAAGCTAGGGATTCGCGACGCTAACCACTGCACCGCGGCGGCTGGTCCTGCTATATGACTTGATGACCAACCTGTTTCATACTGAAGAAATGAGGACTAATGCTGGTTAGAAGGCACTTACTATGGTGGGTAAATGGATCACTGCTTTCCCTGCCCGTTCTAAACAATACTACTAACTCTGATAGTTCAGTCGAAGGTCACGTCCGCTTTGGGACTCAGTGCCTAAACGGAAAGACTGCGTTCTGATAGGCACAGAAAGAGCGAGATGACGTCATTGAAACAGTGACAGTGCGGGGGTCTGTGCCTCTTAACACCCTACCAACGATTTAGGTTTCTTCTTCTTCTGCGTACGCAGGCTGATACTCCTGCGGACACTCCCTATATGGACAGACAAGTATTAATCCTATTTACCCTACAAAGGGAGTGGAGTTTTGTGTGTATAACCGTTTTTTATCCCGCCATTAAGGCAACCATACTCCATCTTCGGGGAAGGTGCATGCTATGTGTAACGTGTCATCCATACCAACGGCCAAACTGGCCTTCTCTTCCGAAAGTTGGTGATGGGATTTGACGTGTGTGCAAGATGTTATGCGTGCGTTCACACACGGAACCTCGGTTTATAGTCTCATTCGAAGGATTGTATGGGAAATGGAGTCAGAACTAATGTTAACTCCGAGGGAAAAACCCCCCTGTACCGAAACGGCCCGGCGGAGATTCGAACCCGCAAGCCTTGGATTACGATTCCGGCGCTCTACCAACTGAGCTAATCCGGCCCCGATTTAGGTTTGACGACCCCGAAAAGACTATGACAGTCATCTTCGATGACTGTGAAATTAGCGTGTTGTTTTACAGCCCACTGTTCAGAACAGCGCGGCTTTGGTCTCTTCTTCCATGGTTCTTTCACTCAGTCTGTACAGGTCTACCTCCTGCCGTCATGAAGTGAGTTATCGTGTTGGCATTTCAGAATACTTGGCTTGTGTGCGTGCTGTCCTGTGTGATGCTGGATTACTTTGTGTATCCTTTTCTTTATTTCTATTCTCTTTTTCTTTCTGTCGTTTTCTTCTGTTCCTATTCTTTCTTCTCGTTTCATTTGTTTGTTTGTTGTTTTCTCTCTCTCTCTCTCTCTCTCTCTCTCTCTCTCTCTCTCTCTCTCTCTCTCTCTCTCCCCTTTTCTTTCTTTGTCTTTCTTTTCTTTCCTATCGTTTTCTTCCTTTCCTTTCAGTCCTTATTTCCCTTTATTTATTTAAAGCACCCAATATATGTAATTAAACAAAAATCAAACTGTCATCCTAGCTTTAGGCCTTTTTTTCCCTCCCCCCCCCCTTTTTTTTTTGTTCTCTTCATTTATTTCCTTCAATGGCTTTCTGTTTCTTCCTTTTCTTTTCTTTTTTGTTGTATTCTTTTCTTTCCTTGTGTCACTCCCCCCCCCCCCCCCCCCTTTTTTCTTTCTTTTTAGTTGTCGTTCTTTCGTTTTCTTGCCTTCTTTATTTCTTTCCGTATTTTTTTTCTTCCTGCATTCCTTTATCTTGTTATTCTCTCTCTCTCTCTCTCTCTCTCTCTCTCTCTCTCTCTCTCTCTCTCTCTTGAGGTGATGATTCCAAGGAAAGCATTACTTGCTGGGCGTATGTGATGGTCCTCGTTGTCTCTGCCCAGGCTAATAGTTGATGACACAGCGCTTAGTTCCTTCCAGCAGACCACCCCCCCAGGGCTGAGGGCCAAGCCGCATAACATCATTATGAGTGGTCATTAGTTGGTAGCTCCCAGGAGCCAGTTGGGCTCCTCTCTGCCTTTGTCAGCATCCGCTCTTTGGCACCGTGTGTGTGCAGACAGTAAACAACCATACAGTACAGTGATGTACAACTACAGCCTGCATCCAGTGAACAATACTGCTGCATATGTGCGATGCACTACAATATGATGTACTATGTAAGTAAAGAATTCTATAGTGTGTACGCAAGGTACTATATTACTGTGTGTATGTAGTACACTGTACTAGAACAGAAAAAAAAGGAAGGAACTACAGAGAACTTTATGATTTAGTTTCAATAAAGTCCGCAAAACTACACTACACTACAGTGAATACACAATACACCATAGTACATACAGTTCACTTTGCTACATAGTATGTACACTGTGTATATATAAATACATTATGATAAAATAACACACCATGAAACGTGGATTTAAAGCACATTAAACTACAGTGTATGAACAGTATAGTATAATACAATATATATGCAGCACACTTTGATACAAAGCATGTCAACAGTGCATAAGAATACAGAGTATACCAAAGTACACTAAACGGCCCCGTATATTTCAGGTCAGTATAATACAGAGTACATACAGCACACTGCAATTCAGTGTATGCATCTAGTCACTGTATCAGTGCACTACAATGCAATGTACCTTCATTACATTACAATGTGGAAATACAATATGATACTGCGCATACACAGTACACTGTATTAAACGCACAGTACAATTCAACACAATGGAAATGCAGAGCATGATGATACAGCTTATATGTACAGAACAGTGTGTATGTAATGCTCTAGAATGCAGTGTAAATGCAGTACACTAGAAAAGTGTATCTATAGTGCAATTTTACACAATGTATAAACAGTGCATTATTCTGATGTATACAATACACAATACAATTTATATATAATCAACTGTGATACAATGTGTATACTATTCAATGTAACAGTGTGCATACAGTTCAGTATTATACAATACGTGTCTGTATATCTGTCTATCTCTCTGCCTGTCTGTCTGCCTGTCTATCTGCCTATCTATCTTTCTCAAAATATCTATCTATCTATCTACCCACCTACCTACCTGTCTGTCTCTCTATCCATCTACCTATCTGTTTGTCTATCTATCTATATATGTGCCTATCAAGCTATCTATGTTAAATGTAAGCCGCTATGTAGAAGCAGTTGAGGTGTTGGCGCTGACTGCAACGCTGCAGCACGAAGGTTATGAGGCTGGAGAAGTTGCCCAAGACCACCTTCTTGAGCATCATTTAGCAGTGCAAATCACTGTGGACACGACGTCCACATACGATGGGAAAGATCCTTTCTGAAAGCATGATTATGTCTGGTTCCAAGACTGTCCAGGTGATCTATGACCTTCATCCCTGTCGTTGGTGTCTGGCTCAGCCAGCAACTCTGAGGATGGAAGGGCCTCGAAGAAAGAATGGTGTTCTGCTGGGATGATGGTGGACTTGCAGAGTGACATCATATCTCTCTTTTTGGCCTCTGAGACAGGTAGTAGTTCTTCTTTGCATAGCCGTGTGAACGGTGCATGTGGACCTCGTTTTCCAGAGCTTATGACGAGACGGAGAGTCCTGAAGTCATCTTCAAAGTTAAATTTGAAGAACATCAGGTCTTCACCACTTTGGGTGAACTGTATACACGTGATGTTGAACAAGTTCACCTGTTTTCCTGAAACATCTATTTTAGAGTTTGGGGCTCTTGTTGAAGACAATTTTATGATAGTCAGCCATGTCTGTGTGTTTTCAGTGGTACCAACCTGTTTGGCTTGTTCCTCCAAGCCACTCTCAGCACAGAGTTTCAGCCGCCAGGGATGTATGTGGGTGTGAATTTCTTGGTAGATGAAATGGCAGAATGTGAGTGCATTGTCTCCAAGAATCCAGAGTGATCTTCTTTATGCTGGGTTTGCTATCCAACTCTTGCATCAACGCTGTTTCCAAATATTGGTTCTAGTTCTGCCCACCACATAAGTGTGAATAAATCACCACGTCTTCCATTGTATCGGGCAAAGACAGAGTCTGCTGTGCAAAATGTCAAAATTACTTCAGTGTCCGGATACTACGACAGCCATACAAAATAACAAAAATACTTCAATGTCCAGATACTCAGACAGCCATACAAAATG
>CM065733.1:20876833-20886833 GCA_033310375.1 Conus canariensis | reverse complement strand
ACAGCAGTGTCAGTTCCATTTATATTTGATATAATTATTATGTCTTTCGCCGGTGGGTTTTGCAGCCATGGACTGGCATACCCATGGAGGCGCTTCCATGGGGGTTCTGTCGTGTCGCGTCCGGTGGTTACACAATGGCATCTGCCAGGGAGCAGTTATGTCCCTTGACGTCTTCATGGCATGCCCTGTGCCTGCCTGCATCGTGTGTGAACACAGCGCAGGCTTCCAAGACTGGCGCAGGACTGCTCCCAGCTGGTTGGTTCGGCAGTTGAGGACAGTACTTCTCTGGGTTCCACTGGCAACTTTAGGTGTTTTTTTTTTTCTTTTTCTTCGTGACAGCACATCTGCAAACGTGGGAACGGTTTGCAGTGAAGTGGTATCATGACTGACTGGAAAAAAGGAGAGGAGGTGGAGGAAGAACAGCTGTCCGTGTAATAATGCTATGGCATCCCTGTTAGTTTAGTACACACAGAGAGTTTTGCTGGACATTGTCACGGATACGGATACCGTAACCGTTGCCGTAAACGGATAAATGGAATCGCGCCTTTATTGTTTAGATGGTAAAGCGTGCTATGCTGTAGGCCAGGTCCAGCACCCTCACCCTTCTGGAATGCTCATCAATGTCTGACATCTGACCTTTGGGGGGCATTAAACCCGGCTGTAACTAACTCACTACACCCACCAGCCGTCGCAGTGGTAGACTGTATCTGTATGTATGTATGCATACAAGGGATGAGGCTGGCTTTGGGGTATATATGTCCATTTTTACATACAGGGGGAAACAGTTTTGCACATGTCTGCTGGCATAAGTGTTTGCTGGACACACACACACACACACACACACACACACACACACGAAGAGAGAGAGAGAGAGAGAGGGTTGAGGGGGAAGGGAATGGGGCAGACACATAAGCTCACATGCAGAGAGAGAGAGAGAGAGAGAGAGAGAGAGAGAGAGAGAGAGAGAGAGAGCGAGAGAGAGAGAGAGAGAGAGAGAAAGCCAGAGGCATTTACGTATGCATGAGTGCAATCGTGTTTGTGTGTTTGCATCAGTCCGTCCGTGTGTGTGTGTGTGTGTGTGTGTGTGTGTGTGTGTGTGTGTGTGTGTGAGGTGAGAGAGAGAGAGAGAAAGAGAGAGAGAGATAAATAAGGAAAAAAACAAGCGATCAGGTGGGAAAGATACGTGTCAGGTTAAAAAAAAAAAAAGAAACTTAATGCAGATGCAGACTTTTGAAAACCGTCCCCATCTTTTCTCTGTGTGTCGGTCTGTCAATCCTTTTGTTTCTTTCGTTTCTTTGCCTTCCTTTCATTTCTTTTCCCGTTTTACTCCCGGCTGTCTTCTTTCCGTCAGCAGGGAGGTTTTCTGTTCATCCGCTTTCTGTTGGTTAGCTGGTGGATTGGCTGGTTGGTTGGTTTGTTGTTTTTTCTTCTGTCAGGAAGAAGTAAAGAACCCATTTTAATCAAACTTTGTGGACCAGACCTCTGGTTCAGCGTTCGTACAGAAAGAATGTCGCAAACTGCCCTCTGAACATGGACATGATGAAGTTACTGTCATTAATTTACAACTGTCTTAAGTGATATATTTTCCTGGAATATCAGAACTTTTTTTTTCCAGCATAAATATTAACATTTCGTATTTTCCATGGCATGCCAAAAATAATAATAATAATAATTTAAAAAAAATAAAAAGGGACATAACTTTCAATGTGTATTCACTCTCACCTCGGAAAGAAAAATATTTTTTTACTCAAGAACAGACACGGAGGGCAGATCCGCGGTCTGTTGGGCTTTTACGAGGGTGACGCTGTTCCGGATGCACATTTTGCTTCTTTCACTTACACTTCAGTGTCAGTTTCTTTCACTTACACTTCAGTGTCAGTTTCTTACACTTCAGTGTCTGTTTCTTTACACTTCAGTGTCAGTTTCTTACACTTACACTTCAGTGTCAGTTTCTTTCACTTACACTTCAGTGTCAGTTTCTTACACTTACACTTCAGTGTCAGTTTCTTACACTTCAGTGTCTGTTTCTTACACTTCAGTGTCAGTTTCTTACACTTACACTTCAGTGTCAGTTTCTTTCACTTACACTTCAGTGTCAGTTTCTTACACTTCAGTGTCTGTTTCTTACACTTCAGTGTCAGTTTCTTACACTTCAGTGTCTGTTTCTTACACTTACACTTCAGTGTCAGTTTCTTTCACTTACACTTCAGTGTCAGTTTCTTACACTTCAGTGTCTGTTTCTTACACTTCAGTGTCAGTTTCTTACACTTCAGTGTCTGTTTCTTACACTTCAGTGTCAGTTTCTTACACTTACACTTCAGTGTCAGTCTCTTTCACTTACACTTCAGTGTCATGTTTCTTACACTTCAGTGTCAGTTTCTTACACTTACACTTCAGTGTCAGTCTCTTTCACTTACACTTCAGTGTCAGTTTCTTACACTTACACTTCAGTGTCAGTCTCTTTCACTTACACTTCAGTGTCAGTTTCTTACACTTCAGTGTCTGTTTCTTACACTTACACTTCAGTGTCAGTTTCTTACACTTCAGTGTCAGTTTCTTACACTTACACTTCAGTGTCAGTTTCTTACACTTACACTTCAGTGTCAGTTTCTTACACTTACACTTCAGTGTCAGTTTCTTACACTTCAGTGTCTGTTTCTTACACTTCAGTGTCAGTTTCTTACACTTACACTTCAGTGTCAGTCTCTTTCACTTACACTTCAGTGTCTGTTTCTTACACTTCAGTGTCTGTTTCTTACACTTACACTTCGGTGTCAGTTTCTTACACTTACACTTCAGTGTCAGTTTCTTACACTTACACTTCAGTGTCAGTTTCTTTCACTTACACTTCAGTGTCAGTTTCTTACACTTCAGTGTCTGTTTCTTACACTTCAGTGTCAGTTTCTTACACTTCAGTGTCTGTTTCTTACACTTACACTTCAGTGTCAGTTTCTTTCACTTACACTTCAGTGTCAGTTTCTTACACTTCAGTGTCTGTTTCTTACACTTCAGTGTCAGTTTCTTACACTTTAGTGTCTGTTTCTTACACTTACACTTCAGTGTCAGTTTCTTTCACTTACACTTCAGTGTCAGTTTCTTACACTTCAGTGTCTGTTTCTTACACTTCAGTGTCAGTTTCTTACACTTCAGTGTCTGTTTCGTACACTTCAGTGTCAGTTTCTTACACTTACACTTCAGTGTCAGTCTCTTTCACTTACACTTCAGTGTCTGTTTCTTACACTTCAGTGTCTGTTTCTTACACTTACACTTCAGTGTCAGTCTCTTTCACTTACACTTCAGTGTCAGTTTCTTACACTTACACTTCAGTGTCAGTCTCTTTCACTTACACTTCAGTGTCAGTTTCTTACACTTCAGTGTCTGTTTCTTACACTTACACTTCAGTGTCAGTTTCTTACACTTCAGTGTCAGTTTCTTACACTTACACTTCAGTGTCAGTTTCTTACACTTACACTTCAGTGTCAGTTTCTTACACTTACACTTCAGTGTCAGTTTCTTACACTTCAGTGTCTGTTTCTTACACTTCAGTGTCAGTTTCTTACACTTACACTTCAGTGTCAGTCTCTTTCACTTACACTTCAGTGTCTGTTTCTTACACTTCAGTGTCTGTTTCTTACACTTACACTTCAGTGTCAGTTTCTTACACTTACACTTCAGTGTCAGTTTCTTACACTTACACTTCAGTGTCAGTTTCTTTCACTTACACTTCAGTGTCAGTTTCTTACACTTCAGTGTTAGTTTCTTACACTTACACTTCAGTGTCAGTTTCTTACACTTACACTTTAGTGTCAGTTTCTTACGCTTACACTTCAGTGTCAGTTTCTGACACTTACACTTCAGTGTCAGTTTCTTACACTTCAGTGTCTGTTTCTTACACTTCAGTGTCAGTTTCTTACACTTACACTTCAGTGTCAGTCTCTTTCACATACACTTCAGTGTCTGTTTCTTACACTTCAGTGTCTGTTTCTTACACTTACACTTCAGTGTCAGTTTCTTACACTTACACTTCAGTGTCAGTTTCTTACACTTACACTTTAGTGTCAGTTTCTTACGCTTACACTTCAGTGTCAGTTTCTGACACTTACACTTCAGTGTCAATTCTAAGGTGGGATGACTGCAGGCTGAAATTGAAACACATTTTAGGAATAATTCTTAGCGAGTCCGCAAAAGAGAACAAAAATAAACAAACAAACAAACACACAAACAAGGACCAACAAGTTACAAGACAAAACACGACGCGTTTCGACCTCTTAGATCGAAGAAGATAAGTGATTACTCTTTCTTCGTTTTCATTGTCCTGAACGTTGTTTATCTTGCCCGAAGAAGACCTAAGAGGTCGAAACGCGTCGTGTTTTGTCTTGTAATTGTTTGTCCTTGTTTTTGGCGGACTTATAAAGAATTATTCGTAAGATTAATACTTCAGTGTGTGTGTGTGTTATCGTTGGTTTATTTTTTATTTTTATTTTTTCGTTTTTTTTTTTCTCTGAAGTCGGTTGGAAGAAATCAAAAACTATATCTGCCATGGCCATGAAAATAAACCCCATAGCTTCGCTGAAACTGTCCTCTAGAGAATTGTTGAGGGAGGGAGGTGGAGGGGAAGACGGGGGGGGGGGGGGGGGGGGGCGGGGGCGGAGAAACTAGGCAGATCGATACCATTGCAGAGTGGACAGGGGAACCGTTTGCAGAGGCCCTAGGCAAATCGATACCACTGCAGGGTGGACAGGGGAACCGTTTGCAGAGGCCCTAGGCAGATCGATACCACTGCAGGGTGGACAGGGAAACCGTTGGCAGAGGCCCTAGGCAGATCGATACCACTGCAGGGTGGACAGGGAAACCGTTTGCAGAGACCCATCTATTATTAATCTGTCATCTTTGATGAAATACGTGCAAAAATATTTCACATTTCCACACCCTGTTAAGTCATACAAATCCAAAGCCATTTAGAAATAGTACCTTACGAACATCTGACGCCCACGTGGATTTACCACGTGAATCTAACCAAAATAGCATTTTGTAGGCTTTCAGAGGTAACCTGTTATCACTCATCCGAGAAATGTTGAGCCAGAATCTAATGCACCGCATACGTGAATTTATGTAAATGGGATAACATCCGGTGTCTCCATACACAAAATCATTAGGTGTCTAATGTGGACTCATAAAATGTATCTAGGGCATACCGATGAACTTTTTCAATGTTAACAGCAGCAGCATCCAATCCCTACAGTTTGGCTCCATAGAGAGCAATGGGTTGCACCTGAGTATCAAACAATTTTAATAATACCTTACGTGAATTATTTTTAAGTATGAGTAATCGTTGCAGTAGAAAGAAACTCGTGGAGAGCGTGGCGGCAGAGAGTCCTCAGAAGAGAAGCCCCCTTCAAGCAAGTGTTTCGGCCCGTATCTCCTGACACTCTAGGGGGGTTGGGCCACACCCGGTTCATGACTCCGGATGTCCCTCTGCTGCCCCTTTTTTTCCCATCTTGGGACGAGCCATGGCTGGGGTTCGAACCCATGACCCTCTGGACATGCTCATTTTCCACTTAATGACTCGCACTTTAACCACTGAGCCACAGGGACACCTGATATTTGTAGGGAAATTAAGCCTTATGAAGTTCACTTTTGTTACTCCTTGACCAGATCCAGCTTGAACACCTCTCTGCCGCTTCTGCCATTGCTTTCAGGGCTCTGGTTTTTTCCTTCCCTGCAACTGAGAGCTGTTTCATGAGGCTGTATGCAGACGTTCCTACAAACCCCCTAGCTCCAATTTCTGCAGTGAGGACTTTGACCTGATAGCCTTCTCTCCTCAGGCTGTTTGCCAGATCAGCATACTTTTCAGTCTTGTAGATTTGAGCTGCCTCCATTCTGTTCTCATATGGCACCGTGAGCTCGATCATGATCAGCTGCTTGGTTGACTTAGAGTGGACTACTATGTCTGGTCTCATGCCACTCTTGCTGATGATCTCTGGGTGACTCCTCCATTCTGGGAGGTCTGCAGTGCACTCCCAGTCATCTGCCCCGTCCAGCAGACTCTGCCTGCATGTTTCGAGTGGCACTGTTGTTCTTGGCCATGATTTGCTGCCTCCTGCCGTGAAGAATGTTGCGGGTGCTTTTGGAGTCCTGATTTTCCCTTTTGTGGTGTTGGTACTAGCCCAGACTACTTGTACAATTTCTTTGAGCACTTGGTTGTGCCTCCATGTGTACCTTCCTTGAGCCAGGGCTACTTTACATGAGCTTAGGACATGCTCCACTGTTTGTTTTTCATGGCAGAGGGGGCATGCAGGATCGTCTGTGTTCCCCCATTTCACCAGGTTTGCATTTGAGGGCAGAAGGTCATATGCAGATCTGAGAATGAAGCTGATCCTGAGAGGGGCCATGTGCCAAATGTCATTCCAAGTGAGACTTCTTTGGAGTGCATTCTCCCACGTTGTCCATTGCCCTTGCTGGCTCTGCTGGACTGCTTTTTGGAGTCTTTTTTGGTCTTCTTCTTTTCTCATCTCCTGAATCATCATGTCTCTTTTGGCTTTTCCTTTGGCCTTTGACCACCATTCAGTTTTGGTCACCCCCAGTCCCTGTCTGTTGGTCTGTGTGTGTCCTGTTATTTCTCTGATCTTGAGACTTTCTTTTGCAGAATCCATCGCCTCTTGAACTTTCCATTTTCTGCCTGTCTTCAGCTGGGGCTTAATTGCTTCTACCACCTTGTCTCCTGAGTCCTCCAGCATGCTTTGAAGTCTGATCTTCCCTGCTTTGTATTCCTCCAGGATGGATTTCAGGGGTAGTTTCAGCTTTGCTTGGCGACAGTACAGCGCTATGTCAGTCAGACAGGGTGGGACACCAAGCCATTTCCTTGTGAACTTGTTGATTTTGGCTTCCATTGCCTCCACTATGCTGGTGCAGATGTCGTATATCATCAGAGGCCATAGCAGCTTTGGTATCAGCATGAACTGCAGACACCAGACCTTGTATTTGCCAGGGAGCCCACACTGGTCAATGGTCTCCAAGCCTTCCTCCGCCATCTGCTTGGTTTCTTTTGCTCTTTGTGTGTCTTTCAGCGTATCATCATACCATCTTCCAAGGCTCTTGACTGGTTCTTCTGTGACTGTTGGAATGGCCTGGTTGGCAACACTGAAGACCACAGATCCGGCCACTTTTCCTTTCCTCAGTGAGAGACTCCGTGATTTCTTTGGCTTGAACTTCATTCTGGATGAGGCAACTATGTCGTCCAGCCTCTCCAGCACATGACGTGTCTCGTCTTCTCTGGATGAAATCACTGTAGTGTCATCCATGAAGGCCTTGAGAGGAGGCATCTTGTATCCATCGCCAAGGTCTGTTTGTCTCGCGTTGTTTGTTGCTGCTTTCAAGATGAGTTCCATTGCCAGCACGAACAGTATTGGGGAAATTGCACAGCCCATTGCAATACCCACTTCCAAGTTAATCCAGTCTGTTGTGTACTCCTTGGTAGAGAACCGCATTGAGAAGCCATTGAAGTACTTCTTGAGCATGTCGCAGATGTTCTTTGGCACATGGTACATCTCAAGAGCCAATTGTATCATCTCATGGGGCACAGATCCATATGCATTTGCCAGATCAAGCCACACTACGTCCAGGTCTCTCTTTTCTGTTTTTGCTTTTTGGATTGCGTCCCAGATCATTGTGGCGTGTTCTACACAGCCCGCCACGCCTGGGATGCCACCTTTCTGGACTGACACATCCAAGTACTTGTTTTCCATCAGGTACTTGGTCAGCCTTGCTGCCATGACAGAGAAGAAGATTTTCCCTTCGACGTTCAGTAGTGATATTGGCCTGAACTGGCTAATGTCACTTGAGTTTTGCTCTTTGGGGATGTACACACCATCTGCCGTCATCCACTGGCCGCCGATCTTCTGGTTTCTCCAAGCCGATCGCAGCAGCCTGTGGAGCCACTCCAGCACCTTGGGACATTTCTTGTAAAGCTGGTAAGGTATTCCGTTTGGCCCTGGTGATGATTTGGCTCTGGCTTTGTCGACCACCTTCTTGATTTCCGCCAACGTTGGAGGCTTGCCATTGAACTGTTCCTCAGGGTTGGTTGGCCACACCAGACCTTGAATGTCGAGTGGTGCTTTGCTCTGTGGGTCAGAGTATGTTTTCCTCAGATGCTGCTCAAGAACTCCTTTGTCCACACTTAGGGTCCCAGATTTTGGCTGCTCAAACAGTGTTCTGGCAAACTGGAAGGGGTCTCTGAAGAAGCGCTCTTGTGTCTTCTTCTTTTTGCTCTTCCTCTTCCTCGCAGATTCCGCTTTGCTGAGGGCACTGTGTTTTTCTTTCAGGTCTTTCCACAGTTTTTCCAAGCCTTGTTTTTCAGCTGGCAGTGCGGTCTTCATTTGCATCTTGAGGTTTTTCTTTTGGACCCTGATCTTGTCCATCTTTTCTTGGCGTCTGGATTTCTTTGGAGGTGTTTTCTCTTTGGGTAGTTTTGCTCCATAGGCGTCTCTACATGTGGCATACACAATGTCCCCATATGTGGCTAGTTTGTGTTCCAGGGTGCTTTTCCCTATCAGTGCATCGAGTCTTTGGACGATTTTTGCATCCAGTTTCTCCCAATCTTCAGTTTCGTTTGCTCGTGGCAGGTTGAGTTTCAGGCGCCTGGCATCGAGGGCCTGTGCAAATTCCTCATCCGAACCAACAGCGTGGATGTCCTTGGCACTGTGGTTTAAATCCTGGCCTTGGTCTTCCGACGTCTTATCTGCTGATGCAGTGCGCTGCTGCTCATTCAGATGAGTCTTCACACATCCCATCTTTGTTCTGTGGATCTTCATGCCACGGGTGGTAGCGAAACGCTTTCCACAGACACATGGATATTCCATTTGGTCCATGTTCATAGTCCGTTTGGGATTTGCAGTCATGATTGGTTGAGCACCGATGGATTCATCATTCTCTCCCCCTTTCGGTGAATCCTGGGAGCATCTTTTCCTTTTATTTTTAGTAGCCACATGTTTAAGGCAAAGTGGGGAGCCAGCCCACAGAGCCCTTGCATAATAAATAACAATGCATTTCTTGCCCTGCTTGCGAGGTTTTTAAAAGCAGCCACAAAACTAAGTCAGGTAGAAAAATAAATACCAAGAAACTTATAACAGTTAACAACAGCCATTTACTCCTGGTTAAAAAAAACCGTCTCTCTCTTGCTGAAAGGTACCCTTCTTTTCTAAACACAACAATATTGCTCTTTTACATACTTATCTTAAGGTGGAGTCTAGATGCAGCATTACATAAATTGTTCAATTGGATCTGAAGACCAATTGGGGCTCCTGATAACAAAGCTCTATCATTTTTCAATAACAAAATAAACAATTCAACTATATCTGGAGACAGTGTTGCGCTGTGTCTTCCCTTTTCAATTGTTTCTTGTGCCAATTCATTGATAAACAAGGAAAACAAAACAGGGCTACAGGCATCTCCTTGCTTAACACCTTTTGTACAAAACTCTCCACTACACCTAACCTTTCCTATTACACAATCATACATGCTCTTAATACATCGATGTGTCTTACCCTTTATTCCATTCTTCTGAAGTATTGGCCAAAGTAATGTTCTACAAACTGAATCAAATGCCTTTTCGGAGTCAATGAACGCAACTTATAATTTGCTATTCCATGAAAATTGTTTCTGTATAATAGCCAATAGTGTGAACATTTGGTCGATAGTTGAATAACCTTTCTTAAAGCCCCCATGCCACTCACCCGTACTATTATTATGCTCGACCCACTCTTATAATCCACAGTTAATTATAGAACTATATAACCTACAACTTACATCAAAGTGGTATACCGCTGTAATTGCATGGATCATTAACTTCGCCTTTCTTAAATAATGGCATATGTAATTGATTCTGTCCAGTTATGAGGAAATATGCCTTTGTCAAACAGTGTACTGAAAAATCTGACGACGAAGTCAGTTATGGCATTTCCAACATTTTTCAATAATTTTATTATACAATCAGGGCCTGCAG
>CM065733.1:20859333-20866833 GCA_033310375.1 Conus canariensis | reverse complement strand
CAAACGACGAAGTATTAAAATCGACAAGCGAATGTCAATTAGTATCTGAACACACAGATTTTGCATGGCGAATTTCTCGAGGATGGTGGACGACTCCGAATGTTACATCTGCTCACATCATCAAAGCGAATTAATTAGAAAGTAAGAGTATACTGACACTCTCTCTCTCTCTCTCTCTCTCTCTCTTCTCTCTCTCTCTCTCTTCTCTATTGTTGTGAATAAATATCAGATTTATACCAGAAGAGGGAATAAAATAAGAGGTTGGAGGCCCCATTAAAGAAAAAGAAAGGCAACTGCAAAACCAAACGAGGAAATATGCACAAAAGATGTAAACAACAACGTAACAATCAATCCATAAATACACGCACAGAAACAAAACAAGAGAGAGAGAGAGAGAGAGAGAGAGAGAGAGAGAGAGAGAGAGAGAGAGAGAGAATTGGAAATGGTTTATTCAGTTTAGGCCACAGCCCCTACTGAAGGAGAGGGGGGGGGGGGAGGTGTCTGTTTACAATGGCACATTTACGACGAAACGAAAACAAAAAGTTAAAGATACATCGACAGAGAGAGAGAGAGAGAGAGAGAGAGAGAGAGAGAGAGAGAGAGAGAGAGAGAGAGGGGGGTGCTATGATTCAATACAGATATGTGGCAGACGATATCCAACGATAGCCCAATGCCTCAGAACCCATCAGAGCAGTGCCAACGAGGCTAAATTGGCAGGGCGGCAGAGAAGAGACGACAAAACATGGGAAAAAAAAGAAGTACTGATCGATGTGGACCAGTGAAAGGAGGCTGGAAGAAGCTTGGGTGGCTTGGGTGGCTTGGGGTTATAGAAGACATCGATGAAAGGGAGAAAGAAGGGAGAGGAATGGGTATGTAGGCTGAGGGGGGGGGGGGGGGGGGAGTGGACTGTTATCAGAAACGCGTAGAGGGTGTAGATCTGGAACAGGAACGAGGAGGGGAGAGGGAAGGCGTGGGGGGAAGGAAGGGTAGGGGTGTGAAAAGGGAGGCAAGGATTCTGTAAACTCTGGAACATCATCGCAGAGCGAAGAGGGAGGTAAGGGGAGGAGGGGGTGGGGGGTTGGGGGGGGGGGGCTTCTGAGTCTCGCATTTCGTGTGGATGGATGATGTGTTGTGTGATGTGGAATGTGGCAGTGATGCAATGCAGTGTAGCACAACAACACCCCCCCCCCCCCCTTTATTCTTTTCACCCCTTTCCTTTCATTCATCTACTTGTTTGTTCGTTTCTTTCTTTCCAAATTTCTCTCTTTGATTGCAGCCATTCGTTCGTCCTGGGTTCTTTCTGTCGTTAATTGTTTCAACCTTTCTGTTCGTTCGTTCCGTTTCTTCATTCTTTTTTCCCTGGTCTTTCTTTCATGCTCCATTGCTTTCCCTTTTGTCCTTTCACGTATTCATTTGCTATGCTTTAACATCTGTATTTTCCCTTTCCTTATTTTCATTCATTTCTTGCCTGATTCTTTTAATGATTTATGCTTCCTTTTTTCTTTTCTTTTTCGTTGTATGTTTTTTTTTTCTCCTGCTGTCTCGTCTACTTTGCCAACACCAATTATTCTTCGGTCCCACACACAGCCATACCCACGTTGTCCCGCTACTGCCCCTTCACCAGCAATCCACAGGGAGCAGCAAGTCAGTATCAAGCCGTCTTGAGGCAACCCACAAGAAGAGATACTGCCCCACTGTTGAGTCATTTCGGTGATGGCGCTTGCTCTTGTCTAACCTGTGCAGGACACCACCTGGTAAGTCCCATACTGGCGACGGTGATAGCTTAGTCGTGAAACCAGCGAGCGTGAGCGTCTCTCACTGGAGGGCGTCGCCACGTCCGTCCATCCACTGTTCTTTTTGAGCTTGCCGATGAAAAGGTGTATAAAATGTATAAAGCAAAGCATGTGGCCCAATCGCAAGGAAGTTTACAAAACTGGACGGATCACGCACTCCGACACATATAGATACATAAATAGATAAATGAACGAACGAGTGAATGAACGAGTAAATGAATAAATTATATAGGTAATGAATCTATCTATCCATCTGTCTGTCTGTCTGTCTATCTGTCTGTCTCTGTCTTATATAGGTAATGAATCTATTTGTCTATCTCTTTATCTATCTCTTTATCTATCTATTTATCTATCTGTCCGTCAGTCTGTCTGTCTGTCTGTCTCTATCTGGTTGTCTATGTTTATAAGCGGCAGAAATCAAATACTAAAGGACAAAAGTTTGAACAATATACTTTCCAATTCAGCTTCTCTGTTTAAAATCTGTTTAAAATCCAACTACTAATCTTCTGTACACTCAAGATAGATGTTACCATAAAGAGTAGAAGGTCAAAACCGAAATCTTATTGAATTGTGTTCAGCCATTAGTGTGGTTCACCTGCACCAAAAAAATAGTATTGTCGTCTGATAGCTACCCTGAAAATGTATTATTCTCACTCTTGATATTGACGAGTCTGACTCGTACTCTTCCTTTTTTTTAAAAATTCATTTTTTAATTTATTTTGATGTTGTTGTTCTTGTTGCTGCATCAGTTATCGGATCAATGGAGCACCTTTGGCGGTGACTTTTTCCCCCCTAAGGCCGAAATCCACCTCTTCATTTTTTGGTGCTTCACACTGTCCTCTTCATCTGCCAAAATCAGCTTTGGCGTTTGATACAAAGTGTCTGAATTTGTTAATGTTCTAATGTGTGGTGTACTGGCGCTCTCACTCTGACAATGTGCTGCTTATACAAAGAGAACAACATAAATGAAACAAAAAGACTTAATTATTTTATTTTCTTTCAGTTTTTTTTCCCCAAAGAAAGACAGAGAAACAGAGAGAAAGAGCAAGAGAAAGACAGACAGACAGACAGACGGACGGACGGACAGACAGACAGCAGACAGTCAGATAGACAGACAGACAAACAGACAGACAGACGGAGGCGACATCATAGAGATGTATATAAAATTTGCTACAAATCGTTTCACCAGTTGGCTATTCCCCAGTAAGGCCCGCCTTTTCTTTTTTCTTTTTTTTTTTTTTCGTCGGCATTAGCTCACCATGCAGATCTGTGAGTTCTGTTCACTGACGATCTGACAACGTACTCACCTCAAGATGAAGACAGGAGATCAAAGCTGAAGCGTAGTGAGTGCGAGAACAGGGCATTGAAAAGTCAAAGAGCAGAGAGACCTGTTTTGTGCTGATCAGTGTGGGTGAGGACGATCTCTTAAGATGACTCCATTAATTCTGCGTCCACCAGGCTCAGGAGTTACAGACACCTGCAGTTGTTGGTCAGGAAGTTTGAGTGCTTCTTTCTTTCTTTCTTTCTTTCTTTCGTTCATTCCTTGTTTACGTTCCTCCTTTCATTTTCGTTCATTCGTTGTTGTTGGTTGGTTGTTTTTTTTCTTCGTTTGTTTCTGTCTTTTTCTTCCATCTTTCCGTTCGTTCATTCATTCATTCGTCGATCATTATTTCATCTCTCTGTCTCTTTCTCTCTGTCTGTCTGTCTGTCTCTGTCTTTGTGTGTGTGTGTGTGTGTGTGTGTGTGTGTGTGTGTGTGTGTGTGTGTGTGTTTATCTATCCATCAGTCTGTCTGTCTTTTTGTCTCTGTCTTCCTCTCTCTTCTATCTCCCTGTAGGTTTCCTTTGCGATGTTGACAGCGTTGAAAGCTCTCTCTCTCTCTCTCTCTCCTCTCTCTCTCTCTCTCCCTGATAACATGGAGTCTCTCTCTCTCTCTCTCTCTCTCTTGAGAGCATGGAATCTGCTCTCTCTCTCTCTCTCTCTCTCTCTCTCAGGCATGAGTCTCTCCTCTCTCTCTCTCTGGGCATGGAGTGGCTCTCTCTCTCTCTCTCTCTCTCTCTCTCTCTCTCTCTCAGGGCATGGAGGCTCTTCTCTCTCTCTCTCTCTCTCCCTCTGGGCATGGATCTCCTCTCTCTCTCCTCTCTCTCTCTCTCTCTCTCCTCTCAGGCATGGAGTGGCTCTCTTCTCTCCTCTCTCTCTCTCTCTCTCTAGGCATGGAGTGGCTCTCCTCTCTCTCTCTCTCTCTCTCCTCTCTCTCTCTCTCTCTCTCGCTCTCTCCTCCTCGCTGAGGACATGGAGTGGCTCTTCTTTCTCTCTCTCTCTCTCTCTCTCTCTCTGAGGACATGGAGTGCCTCTCTCTCTCTCTCTCGTCATCTGCTTCTCTCTTCCTCTCTCTCTCTCTCTCATCTCTCTCAGGCATGAGTGGCTCGCTCTCTCTTGATGGCTCGGAGTTGGTCGGTCTTTTTGCCTGCTGCTCATCGTTTGGTCATGGCTTTATTTTCCTCGTCCTTTACTATCATTTTAGGTCGCCTGTCTGTCTGTCGCTGTTGGTCATTCCTTGACCATCTTCAGTTCGTTGTGCGCGTACCACACGCGTATACCTTACACACATAAACAACAAAACACAACTCGCACATTATGCTCGTACGCGCGCAGTGCGCGCGCACACAGACATGCACACACACAACACACACACACACACCACACACGCACGCGACGCACGCACGCACGCACGCACGCAGCACGCACACACACACACCACACACACACCGAGCGCGCGTGCGCCGACGCACGCCGTACGGACGCACACTCTAAACCACGCACTGTCTTTCTCTCTCTCTGTCTCTCTCTTTCTCTCTGTCTCTGTCTCAGACTGAAATCAACTATCAGCAAGACGAACAGGGCGACAAACAGACAGGCAGACAGAACAACTGATCGACCGACACTTAGATAGACATATAAAATCGTGGACACATATATAACTACTGGCCCCCCCCCCCCCCCCCCCCCGCCCTCCATTACCATCTCACGATAGCTATTGCTACAGAAGCAATCACTGTCGTTCCTATACTCCTGATTTGCAATGCCAGACAGCAGAAAGGAATTATGAGCACCGCATCTGTTGCAACTCAATTTGTTCAAACACCTGGACTTATCTGGATGGGACAGAACTATCATGCCTCCTAAATGCTCTCTCTCTCTCTCTCTCTCTCTCTCTCTCTCTCTCTCTCTCTCTCTCTCCTTCCTTTCATATTCTGTCTGTCTGTCTGTCTCTCCCTCCCTCCCTCCTTCTCTCTCTCTCTCTCTCTCTCTCTCTCTCTCTCTCTCTCTCTCGATCGCTCGACTTTTAAAGACTTTCTCTTTAATGAGCAATGTTTTAAACTTGCTTTTTTCGATGTGTGTGTGTGTGTGTTTGTGTTTGTGTTTGCGTGCGTGCGTGCGTGCGTGGTGTGTGTGTGTGTTGTGGTGTGTGTGTGTGTGTGTGTGTGCCGAAGGATTTTGTTATTGTGCGCAAGGAAGTGTGGGTCGGTGTTTTTGTGTGTATTATGTATATGGGAGTGGGGAAGAGAAAAGGGAAAGTCAGGGGAAGGAGAAGGTGTGTGTGTGGGGGGGGGGGGGGGGGGGGGAGAATGGAGAGGATGGATGTCGGTGGATCCGGGGGCATAGAAGTCAATGTGCCTTTTGTGCTGATGCACATGTGTGAATGTGTATTCACACGGTAATTTGACAAGCTTGAAGATGCCGGTAAGCACGATACATGTGTCCCATTATCACTACTACTACTACTGATACTATTGTTATTGTTGTTGTTGATATTATTATTATTGTGTTTATTGTTATTGCTGTTGTTATATTATATATTACTATAGTTGCTGCTGTTATTATTATCATTATCAATATTATCATTATTTTCATTACCATTACTGCTGCTACTACTACTACTATTACTATTACTACTACTACTACTACTACTACTACTACTATTACAATCATCATCATCATCATGGTGTATCATGGTGATGATGATGATGATGATTAAGATGATGATGATGATGTCGACGACGACGACTACCGTGCCTGTTTGATGTGTTTAAACGGGCGGTCCTTTTCCTAGATAGCCGAGTTGTTCATTTCGGCGAATCGTGTCTCTCGACAGAGCGGTTCGCAACACACCAACTCGTGGACCACGAGTGTGTGAGGTCAGCGGAGGAAACGTGGGAGAGAGGAGACGTAGGAGGCGAAAGGGTGGGCGAGGGCGGTGGATAGGGATCTGTTTTATTAGATACATTGTGGAGTGATTTAGTGGGACGGTGAGGAGGGAGGGGTGGTAACTCTGGTGTAGGGGCAGTGAAGAAGCAGTGGAAAGCGAGGTAAACTCCCCTGTAATCTATACGTACCAATGTAGCAGCTGATTTCACGAAAACAATTACAGTTTTAGAGAAAATGCCAATGCTAAACGTGATCGTGCGAAAAGAGTAATCATGATTTGTGTTGTGGTTTCATGACAAATTATCTTCTTGCTTTTTTGGTCTGATGTGGCGGTCAAACGTGATCATTCTGAAAATGGTAAGTACAGCGCATAATGATGACTCATGAAAACAGATAATGATGACTCATGAAAAAGATAGATCTAGTGATAACTCATGCAAACAGATGATCACAACTCAATGAAAACAGATGGTCGTGACACATGGAAATAGATATGAGGCTCATGCAAATCATGTTCAGAACCCTCCTCCCCCCCCAAAAAAAAAAAAAAAAAAAAAAAACTTAAATGATCCGGCCAAAGATCATTCTACTATCAAGCTCATGTTAACTGAAGCTCTGTACCATCCTTCATTGGGAACATTCACACCCTGAAGACTTTCAGAACTGAAGACTTCACATGTTTCTTCAAAGTTACGGGTTTACTCACCAGTTTCAGTTTCATCAAGGAGGCGTCACCGCGTGCGGAATAGTCCATATACGCAACACCACATCCGCTAAGGTTTGAGACCACACTGCGCATGATTTGAAGCTGATCGATAAATGAATGAATGACTAAGATGAGAGAATTTAAGAGAGGGTCTGGTGGCTACGACTTAGCAGATGTCTGACCTGCGCACCAACCTTACAACAGAAAGCACTGGACTGGTAGTTTTTTTGTTTTTGCTTTTGTTTACATTTGTGAGATTGTCTACGCTTTATGTGCACGTGTGCTTGATGCGCTTTTAGCCTATATATAAAAATGATGGTGGTGGTGATGATGATGATGATAATCATGATCATCATGATCATGATCATGATCTGACATCATCATCATCATCTTCATCATGGTCATCATCATGATCATGATCATGATGTTTGCTGTTTTTTTTTTTTTATCTGCAAGCACAATCCACATACCCTACTCCCCCCCCGCTCCCCCTCCCCCCCCCTCCCTCCCCCCCCCCCCCACCTCCCCCCCCCCCCCCCCCCCCCTACCACCCCCCCCCCCCCTCCCCCCCACCTCCCCCCCCCCCCCCCTCCCCCCCCCCCCCTCCCCCCCCCCCCCCCCCCCCCCCCCCCCTCCCCCCCCCTCCACCCCCCCCCCCCCCCCCTCACCCGCCCCCCCACCCCCCCCTCCCCCCCCCCCTCCCCCCCCCCCCCCTCCCCCCACCCCCCCCCCCCCCCCTCCCCCCCCCTCCCCCCCCCCCCCCCCCCCCTCACCCCCCACTCCCCCTCCCCCC
>CM065733.1:20846833-20854333 GCA_033310375.1 Conus canariensis | reverse complement strand
CCTCACTGGAGAAACAATGTATATATTTTCAAAGAAAAATCAAAAGATGGCTTAAAATATAGTAGTATCAACTGAGTTCATCAGGGGGACAATTAAAAAATCATTATGGGTCAACATGACAAATGCTTTCTTTTTCTCACGACTGGTGCTCACGACTGGTGCAATCGTTGTCTTCTACAGCTCGATTCTCCAGCCCTGGAGACGATTAGGTGCTGCCGCAGCACTGTAGCCCAAATATTTGTGCGACTGCCTCAGTCGCCTAACTGGTGCTGCCACAGCACTGGGAAGGGCTGAAACACGAATGAAGTCCGTGTAAGTAATCTCTTTCACAATCTGAATAATGATAAATTCTTTTCCCTTTTTTCCCTTTTCTTAACTCTCTCTTTTTTTCTCTCCCATCTGTCTATACCTCACCTGGTAATGGTGAATTGCAGGTGGAACTCGTTCTTCAGACAACCTGTCCGGTCAATGTCCCCAAGCCATCTCCTTCCTATTCCTTATTTTTTCCTCCTGCGCTCTTTTTGAGTACACATTCAGTGAGTACTCGTCTAACTCTACGCATTACCAGCCCATGGTTGCTAACCAATGGACAACGTCCGTCCATTCAATGAACTGTTTTAATAGCCACCAGCGACACCGATCACACTGGTCAGGCCACGTGAATTATTGTTTCTTTTACCTTTTCTTTTCCCTACCTAGGGAAATGCTTTATAACAAATAATGGCGTACGCGACGGAACGTCACATGTCGCCATGTGAGGCTACATCACATGACACCCCCCATCCTGGGGTGAAAAAAAACCTTTCGCCAAGAAATTTTTTTTTTTAATACATACATATTTAGTTAATATACAACTTCAGCCATCAATCATCAATTTTTCATCATTCAAGAGTTTCCATCAATGCATAGAACTAGCCTTTATGAACATCATAAAGATCCAAAATCACATTCCAAAATCTTAGTTTGAGAGAAAAAAAAATACAATCAGTTTTGTTTAGTTTTTTTTAAAAACAAATTCATACTCCATCACCACAAATCACGAGTTACATAAACACGAAGAACATATAATACGGATTATTCCAAATGCAAAATGTAAACAGTTTTTTCTAGCCTGTTGTCACATAATCATATGTTCCAACATCATCACAAAATGAGAATTTCCTCATGACGCACTTGATGAAAAAAAATTGGCAAGTGAAAAGTCTTTGTTCAAGCAAAAATATACAATATAGCAGTCCACTCGAAAGTCGAACACTTTTTTCATTCTTCATAATGGACTGACGTGAAAAAAAAAACACTTGTAAGACATCAAATGAAGTATTCTGCACACATTCACAAAATAGCATCCTACAAAGATCCACCAATGCCAATACATATGCACTTTTAGAGAAAGATCAGTCACAACTACTTATCCATTCAGATTGACAGTAGCAGACATAACCCTGCCAAAATATCAATAAAGTCTTTCCACAATGAAAACAAACAGCAGAATTATAAAGTTTGTGCACAATGAAAACAAACAGCAGTTACAGCAGCACGAAGGATACTGTGCACTCACGCACGAGACAGAAAGTCTGCCATGACATTCTGAGTTCCAGGTAATGGCTCAATGTCAAACTTGAACTCCTGCAATGACAAAGCCCATCTCAACAGCCTGCTATTTTTGGTCTTGGACGACTGTAAAAACGTCAATGGCCTGTGGTCGGTTTGTAACCGAAACTGTCTTCCAGTCAGGAATCTGGCAAATTTGTCACAAGCCCAAACAATGGCAAGACACTCTCTCTCAATTGTTGAGTATTTGACTTGTGTTAGAGAACTTTTTACTTGCATATTGGACAGGGTGTAACAATCCATTCTTTTCCTGCAACAGTACAGCTCCCATGCCTTTGGAGCTGGCATCAGTTCTCAAAACAAAATCCTCTGAAAGAGAAGGCAAAAGCAGCACAGGGAATGAACTGAGGATATCTTGAACACATTCCAGAGCTTTCTGGCACTCATCTGACCAGACGATACTTTTGTTTTTTGTTCCTTTTGTTAAGTCACTCAAAGGGGCTGTCAATGACGCAAAGTGCGGTACATATCTTCTGTAATAGGACAACAATCCAATGAGTGATCTGATCTGTTTCTTTGTACTGGGTCTCTTCAAGACCAAGATCTTTTCTACTTTCTTTTCCTCTGGTGTCATTTTCCCAACAGAAATGACATGACCCAAAAACTCAAGTCTGGAATCCAGCACGAATTTTGGACGGTCTAGCCGTCAGACCAAAATTCCGGAGTTTACAAAAACAGCTCTCAAATTCTCCAGAAGATCTTTCCATGACTTTGCAGCAAGCAAAATGTCATCAAAAAAACTTACTGCTCCACACTCATGAAGTTTTAGTGCACGCATTATTCTGGCAAAAGAAGCTGGGGCGTTTTTGTAAACCAAATGGCATCTTCGTCCATTGAAACAGTCCAAAAGGTGTCTGAAAAGCTGTTTTTTCCTTGTCTGCTTCAGCCATCGGGATTTGCCAATATCCTTTAGTCAAATCTATTTTGACAAAATATTTTCTTTCTGACAGTTGACAAAGAAGTTCCTCAATGTCTGGGATAGGTTCTGCATCAAACACAGTGATTTTGTTTAACTTCCTGTAATCGATGCAAAACCGCACCGAGCCATCAGGTTTGTCCACCAATACAACTGGTGAGCTGTATGGTGACGAGGACGGTTCCATAACTTTCAACCCGAGCATAACTTGAATCTCTCTTTCGACAACCTGTTTTTTCGCAAATGGGAGAGGGTATGGTTTGACTCAGACTGGGTTTTCCGTACTCAAGTGAATAGTATGGGATTCAATTGCTGTCACTGTCCCTGGGGTATCAGTCAGAACATCCTGAAAGTCCTTCAAAATACCTTCCAATTGTTCTTTCTGAATCAAAGACAAATCATCACACACAATGACATCACGATAAGTTTCTCCCTTGACAGAAAGAGTGGGCAGAGGTACAGTATCATCTATACTGGTAGATGTTAACAATCCCACATTTGTTATTTGTACAGTCTTTGCTCTGTCTCTGTATGTGACATCAGGTACAAAATCAGAATCAATGATTTCTGTAACAGCCACATCTGTTCCAGACACTGGACACATCCATTCAATTGACTCATTAATGGCAACATTTGTACGTTCAACATACTTTTTTAGCATGTTTACATGGAACACCTTTTCAGCATTTGCCATTTTCACTTTGGGAACCACAATCTGTTTGTTGTCTTGTCCAGGTACATGCCTGTAGAGGATGTCAGAGTCCAGTATGTACGTCGGCTTGTCCGTAGGTTTGTCAGAGACACTCTGCTTTGCAGTAGACAGTACAGTCGTCAATGTCTCGTCGCTTCTCTGCATGGTCTTCAAAACATCTGGCGTAACTTTTAGTTCATCCAGTTTTGAAACCTTGAGCGGTTTTGTTGGTTTTCCCTGCTCCACGACTTTTGACCTTGTACTGATAAGACAAGGAACGAAAGATCCTCCGGCACCACCATGTACTGTCGCAACACCTGGTAGATTTCCCAAAATCAAATCGCAAACCGGATTCTCAATAACACAGGCGGTAAGCGACCCGGAGTAGTATGGTGCATCAACGGAAATTTTTGCAAGTGGAAAAGTTTCAATTTTTCCACCAAACGATCTGCAACTCTGAACACTGTCAAGATATTGGTCTGGTAGAACAAAACATTTCCTTACACCAGCTGTGGTGCAACCTGTATCTCGCAAAACAGAACCTTGTAAACCATTAATGGCACAATCCTCCAAAAGAAGACCATCAATGGACTGATCTGGTGCCAAAACAAGACCTTCTTCACATGTAGTGGAAACAAATCCAGTCTTTGCTCCACTTCCTTTGAAAGGACAGTCCCGTTTCAAATGATATTTGCCATCACAAAAATGGCAACGCATGGTTTGGTTGGCGGACAACTGGTTACCATTAGTCTGTGAACCTCGACCTTGCCCACGAACTGGACCAAAGGGTCTTCGCGGTTGTTGTTCACCACGCCCTCGGAAAGGAAAAGGTCTTTCCGGTGGTGAGTATTCGTACTGACGGAAATCGCCAGAACCGACATGGCCTTGACCACGGAAAGGTCGTTGTCTGTTGCCAAAAGACGTGTAAGGGTGCGGACCTTGGAATGAAGCGCGATTTCCTCTTCTAAAGTTTCCTTGTCCAGAATGTATCTGAAATGCCGCGTGAGACTCGAAAAGGGACGAATGTTCCTTGCGGGCAACAACTTTATCCGGATGAGCAATACAGTACTGATCCGCCATCTGACACATTTCGTCAACGCTATCGAACTGTCTTTCCTTAAGAAAAGTGGCCAAATCCTTACTGACGCTTTGAAAAAGTTGCTCTCGAAGCAGCAAATCTCGCAGTGATTCGAAAGTTTTATTTGTCGTTGTTAGCTCTATCCATCTGTCTAAACAATGACTCATTCTTATAAAAAAAGACAGAAATGATTCTCCCTTTTCAGGACGAATGGATCGGAAACGCTCACGAAAACGGTCAGCTGAGCATTGAAACTTCTTTAAGAGTTCTTTTAATTGATCCCAAGTCAACCCTTCCTTTGCCGCAAGTGTGGTGGTATAGTGCCAAAGCATTTCCCTTAAACAGCGACGCGATAAACAACGTCCATTTCTCCCTCCGCCAACCACAAGAAGTAGCGTGGTTCTCGAACCGAAAAAGAAAACTCAATATCGTCGGTTTTTTCTTCGAACGGCGGCAACTTCAGAATGTATGTTGACTTCGGATGAAATGTACTCGCGGAACCGACCGATGGAGGTGATGGAGGTTCTCTCGATGCCTGTAATCTTTTAATTTCCGCATCAGTCTCTAATTCAAGTTGTCTCAGTTTAAATTGCCGTTCCTTATTCTTATCCTCTAACTCTAATCTTTTTTATTTTCTTCCATCTCTTTCTGTAGTTTTTTTCTCTTCAAATTCTAATCTTTTTAGAGCTTCTTGTCGTTCTTTATCTTTTTCTTCTAGTTGTTTGTGTTTTTCCTCCTCTCTCTCTCTCTCTCTCTCTCTCTCTCTCTCTCTCTCTCTCTCTCTCTCTCTCTCTGCCCTATCCAGACATTGTTGGACATAGTTTGCTAATTTATCACCTTCAAAGCCTAAACGCTCGGCCTGTCGTACATATTCATCAAAATTTTCCATCATGAATAGTTACCACAAAGAAACAAGAAACAATGACTAAATATGATTAAAATAAGGCGATATGTGATGTTATATACGTTTAAAAAAAAAACGTTACAGTATGTACAAATAAAGAATTTAAATGCCGGTATAAACAGAAAAATAATAAAGGCTTACAATGGAGAAGCACTAATAAGAATTGACAATGTGGTCTTTCCAAAAGAGATTTTCACCGATATTCTTTCCGAAAGGGAAAAAGACAGCTAAGAAAATGAAATGCAATACTAATAACTCTTTTTTTTTCGAATGAAAAGAAAACAGAAAATGTAAAGTTTTTTTTTTCCCCGGAAATAAATTCTTTATACAGTTTATGTTCTCAACTGTTCTTATTGTAGTTGTTACTTTCTTACTTAGTTACTTGGTACAACAAAATAAATGAATCACAGAACAAATGAATCGCCTTAAACAATAAGTGAATACAAAGTTACAAAACAAATTAATTAACGAACAATTAAAGAGGGGGAGAAAACGTACCTAACGGAAATCCTACCTAAAAGATGACAATGATGAAAAGAAACTAGATAGGTGCCTATTGAAGAGAAGGGTTGGAGATTTTTTTTTGTAAAGGGGGTGAAAAGGAAATGAAAGAATAGACAGGTCCGGTATAGAAAGAGGAAATTAGAAAAAGCGAAAGAGGCCCTCAGACAGCACCCTAATGGCAACTGTCTCCCGTAAAGCTGGAGACGGGGAAGTATTCAAATAATACACACAATATACTAAAACTCAATGCAATAAATAATTAATCTAATAAACATACAATCAAAAACACACACACAAAAAAACAACCCAAAAGACAATCAAGAAAAGACGTTTATTTGGAGTGAGCGGTAATCCACTCCACCACCTACACTAGTTGAGTGACGGAGGTGAAGTCGATCCCACACTCAGAGGGGTAAGGGGAAAAATCCAAATGAAACTAGAGGAAAGATAAAGAATTAGATAGTAATGAGAGAGGGAGGGACTAGTGACTCCCCAACGCCATGCCCCCCTGCTAAAACAGAGCAGGAAGAGGTTGGGGCTATCAGTCCTGGGGAAGGGGACAAAACAAAATCTTAACTAGGGGAAGGACAACGACTCCTCAACGCCCTGCCCCCTTGCTGCCAGGTTCGAGCAAGAGGAGGTTGAGGCTATCGGTCCTGAGGGGGGAAAAGGGTCAAAAAGAAATCCTACCAAAAAGAAACAACCCTAACAGAGCAGAGCAAACAAAAGAAATCGCAAACACTCGAACACACATACAGAAACAAATGAAAAATAAAGACTACAAACAATAATCAAACAATCAAGAATACTTTCTTTCCTCCCTCAATTTTTCCTTGGAGGGGAAATCTTTTTTTTCTCTTTAGAGGAGTACAAATAGAAATTTTTTCCTTGGAGGGGTACAAATAGAATTTTTTTTCCCTTGGAGGGGGTACAAAAAAAACCTTGTCCTAAGTCCTAGGTCGGGGTCACCACTGTCACACTGTGCATAAATGCATGCACACACTCAGCTCAGCATTTACTCCGTGCACACGCACTCTCTCCAAACAACCAGAAGGCGCACTACAATAACTCTTCTTCTCCCCCTCCTCTCCGGGGAATAATTTACTAAACAATAATCAATTTTCCATCATATTCAACTGGTTTGTTTTCAAGGAATTATTTTTCATTCCTCCTCTCCAGTGGAGGTACAATCATTCCACAGGTCCACTAGTTGGGACCAAATTTCATCTCATTATACATAATACTTCACAAATATATCTTTTACCGGTTTCTCCTCCTCACTGGAGAAACAATGTATATATTGGACAATTAAAAAATCATTATGGGTCAACATGACAAATGCTTTCTTTTCTCACGACTGGTGCAGTCGTTGTCTTCTACAGCTCGATTCTCCAGCCCTGGAGACGATTAGGTGCTGCCGCAGCACTGTAGCCCAAATATTTGTGCGACTGCCTCAGTCGCCTAACTGGTGCTGCCACAGCACTGGGAAGGGCTGAAACACGAATGAAGTCCGTGTAAGTAATCTATTTCAAAATCTGAATAATGATAAATTCTTTTCCCTTTTTCCCTTTTCTTAACTCTCTTTTTTTCTCTCCCCATCTGTCTATTATACCTCACCTGGTAATGGTGAATTGCAGGTGGAACTCATTCTTCAAACAACCTGTCCGGTCAGTGTCCCCAAGCCATCTCCTTCCTATTCCTTATTTTTCCCTCCTGCGCTCTTTTTGAGTACACATTCAGTGAGTACTCGTCTAACTCTACGCATTACCAGCCCTTGGTTATTTAACCAATGGACA
>CM065733.1:20839333-20841833 GCA_033310375.1 Conus canariensis | reverse complement strand
ATCAATTCTGAATACAAAATGTATATTCAACCATGCTTTAGACTGGTTTTCGAGTTTACGCAAACGTTTCTACGCCTCTCTTGAATGTTGACATAGGCCTAGCACTCTCTATAGTTCCACCAGTCAAGAAATTAATAACAATGCTTTTTTTTTTTTTTTTCATAGCCACGCAAATCCATGTCTTTGGCTCCAAGTCACCCTGTCAGTGTCGTCTTTCTCTGCTAAGAGCCAGCCATTTATCTGTTGATCATTTTGGTACCTATCTGAAACAGAGGGGGTTCGATGTTATTTCTTCTTCTTCTGCGTACGCAGGCTGATACTCCTGCGGACACTCCCTATATGAACAGGCAAGTATTAATCCCATCTACCCAACAAAGGGAGTGTGTATGACCGTTATTTTATCCCGCCATTAAGGCAGCCATACTCCATCTTCGGGGAAGGTGCATGCTATGTGTGACGTATCATCCATACCAACGGCCAAACTGGCCTTCTCTTCCGAAAGTTGGTGATGGGATTTTACGTGAGTGCAAGATGTTATGCGTGCGTTCACACACGGAACCTCGGTTTATAGTCTCATTCGAAGGACTGTATAGGAAATGGAGTCAGATTCGAACCCGCAACCCTAGGATTACGAGTCCGGCGCTCTACCAACTGAGCTATTCCGGCCCCCTGATGTAATTTTGAAGTATGTCAAGCTCTTCGCGGTCATTTTTTCTTGCAGGCCAGGATAATGAGTTGAAGAAGTTGGAGGTGGGTAAGGGGGAGGGGGGGGGGGGGGGGGGGGTAGGCTGATCATTTTATTTTTTAGATCGACTAGCTGGATAATTTCGCTAACGCAGTGCTTTTGACCTTAGGAAACGACTTGTAAGCAAAGAAAATGAGTTGATTTATTGAAAACATTATCCAGACCTTGACACCAGTCGGTGGCAGAGTCTGATTTCAGTGAAGTTGGCCAGGGCGGACATGACAGCCGCCATCTGCCACTTACAGGATGATCGTCGGAGCAGACGATCTTTTCTCACATGGCTTAGGCTGGGCCTTTTTCTTAACGGATGGAGGGTGGGGGTGGGGAAAGAAGGCTAAATCTGTTTGAAACAGCTGCTAAAACGTTCTTGTGGTTGGGCAAACTCGTGACATCAGGAAAAGAAAGACGGCGTTTCACTCCTACTTTCTCTTTTATTCTGACAGAAACAAGAGGGGAGGAAATCAGTTTAATCTGGATTTTTCCTGACGTCTTGGTTTTTGTTTTTGCCGTCAGCATCTTTTTCCACTGCTAATTTTAGCGAGCAAGATAGGCCTACCTTTCTGTTTCAGACTGAAACCATGCAATGAGATGTTTGTCCAGGAACTTTTCAGCAAAGCTTGCTACTGTCGCAAACAACCTCGGAATTTAGATTTCGATCACGCAACATAATTATACTGAATCTAGAGCTGACTAAAAATCTAGATCTGATTACATTGTGTGCTAGCCTAACACACACTGTTCGAACCAGAACTAAACCATACCTATACGTATCAGCGGTAGGAGGATTAAGAATACCTGATAAGACGAGAAGACGTACAATTTCGCTGTTCAATCCGTTTTTGTCTCAACATTTTTACGCCAAAGAACAAAATAACTGAAACACTATGGGTCCACAGCCCGTAGTTCTCTAGGACCTAGGTAATGTTTGATGCAAGAGTGTTAAATACTGAGGAGCAAAAACATTGAAAAAAGAATGTTTATTCGATGGAACTCCTGGTGCAAAATCGGCCGACAGATCGGAGACCAGATCTAACTCGGAGCCCACTCAAGTTGCACCCTGAAGCCGGGCTGCGCGCTGTCGAACCCTTTGATGTCATCCGTCTGGGTTTGTTGTTGTTGTTGTTGTTTTTGTTGTCACAGTAGCTATCTGGACCTCCGAGTAATTTGTGTAAACTCAGTTACACACTACACGCTTAAAAAACCGCGCTGTCTGGACTTGACCAATCAGCTACTGAGACTTTGTCACTAAAGGGAGCCTCAGAAAGCGGAATTGAGGCCTAGGCCTATCGCATTATCTGGACGTCCCGATAACGGGGGTGGTCCAGATAGCGTTGGTCTCGTTTCATGCAAAAGTCCAGACAACACTGCGAATACAAACACGCACGCACGCACGCACACACATACACACGCGCGCGCGCACGCACGCACACACAACACACAATATAAACAATCCAAGAATGCGAAACCTTTGCGGTTCCAACAGCAAGCCGTTTGTATTACATGCCCCTGTTGCAAGCTTCCAAAGGACAAACTACGCCACCACCACCCTCCCCCCCCCTTTCCACCCCGCCCCCTCCTCCACCTCCCCATTATCGCTCGCCTGCTGCCTCTGCCTCTCACCGTCTCTCCCCCCCCCCCCCCCCCCCCCCCCCCAAAGATAGCTCAGCGCTCATAGATCATCATGTTTGCGTAATATATTTCGGCTTCCGGCTGAGTGCGCCTGCGTGGTTCAGCGCCCTCTCCGCGGCGTTCTGT
>CM065733.1:20821833-20824333 GCA_033310375.1 Conus canariensis | reverse complement strand
CTGTCCGTCTGTCTGTCTCTCATCCTTTTAGACTTCGCTCTGCTCGTCTGCTCCGGCATCTCGTCATTGGTTCATGATTTCTGTCTGTCCGTCTGTCTGTCTCTCATCCTTTTAGACTTCGCTCTGCTCGTATGCTCCGGCATCTCGTCATTGGTTCATGATTTCTGTCTGTCCGTCTGTCTGTCTCTCATCCTTTTAGACTTCGCTCTGCTCGTCTGCTCCGGCATCTCGTCATTGGTTCATGATTTCTGTCTGTCCGTCTGTCTGTCTCTCATCCTTTTAGACTTCGCTCTGCTCGTATGCTCCGGCATCTCGTCATTGGTTCATGATTTCTGTCTGTCCGTCTGTCTGTCTCTCATCCTTTTAGACTTCGCTCTGCTCGTCTGCTCCGGCATCTCGTCATTGGTTCATGATTTCTGTCTGTCCGTCTGTCTGTCTCTCATCCTTTTAGACTTCGCTCTGCTCGTCTGCTCCGGCATCTCGTCATTGGTTCATGATTTCTGTCTGTCCGTCTGTCTGTCTCTCTTTTAGACTTCCGCTTGCTCGTCTTGGCACTCGTCATTGGTGTTCATGATTTCTGTCTGTCCGTCTGTCTGGTCTTCTCATCCTTTTAGACTTCGCTTGCTCGTAATGCTCCGGCATTCGTCATTGGTTCATGATTTCTGTCTGTCTGTCTGTCTCTCATCCTTTTAGATTCGCTTGCCGTATGTCCGGCATTCGTCATTTGGTTCCAATGATTTCTGTTGTCCTCGGGTCTGTCTATCAAGTCTGGCTGTATTTTCTATGCCAAGAAGACATGGCTGCCTCTCTTGCCTTCGTCAACATGATTATGTGACAAGACATAGCCGATGTCTTAGCTTTCGAAAGAAAAAAAACAACAACAGATATCAAGACATGTCTGCCTCTTTGTGCTTTGCACACACGTCTGCTCTCCCTTGCTTAGGCATCGCAGATTTTAGAACATGCCTACCTGTTCACAGGTAACGGGTTTTGAGCTTTTAGCTTTAGGAAACACAATGTTTCTGTCAGTCTCAGTTTCAGCTTAACGTTTTGGCAACACGAACATATACGACTTTCTATCCGTTACCCCCCCCCCCCCCCACTCCCCTGCTTCTTTTCATTTTCCCACAATGCGTGCAAACAAAGTTCTCATCACTCAATTACTAACAACAGAATGGATCGTCTCCAGTTCTGAGTATCAGATTTAGGTATGTGTATGTAACAGAAGTTCAAAATAGACCCTGAAAGCAAACAGAAAAGCTGAAAGGTAAGTGAAGTCATATGTTGATATTCAAACAAAACGGCCAAAGACGAAAAAAGAGACCCCAACAGAAATCTTTTGAGAATAGATATGATTACATGAAAATTGATAAACCAAAATGAAATAAGACATAATGAAATAAACACATCCATGTTTTCATTTCGTTAAAAAAATCTCCTACCAATGCATTAGGGAGTTGAAATATCCCGGGAGATGGAATGTGTTTACCTTAAATGGTGGGTTGAAAAAGGTCATATACGTAAAAACTTGATAAGACTCAAACAAGTAAAACGCGGTAACGCCGTTGTAAAAGCAATTTTCGGTTTATTACAAACCTTCTTCAGGCTAAAAGGTTGGCCAACTTCGCCTATAGTGAATCTCGAGCTCTAGGCGAGAAGAGAGAGAGAGAGAGAGAGAGAGAGAGAGAGAGAGAGAGAGAGAGAGAGAGAGAGAGAGAGAGGGGAACATAAGAGAATGATAACAACCGTCACAAAAACTATCCCACGCACTAGATAACCCAGGAGACCACAGATAGATTCTGATATTTTAGTTTTGGCGGCATGATGTCGACACAATATTTCTGTCAGTCTTACACCAATTGGCTCTTGAGCTTAATGCCTTGGCAACACTTATGAACGGCTTTTCTATCTGTCGAGGTTTGGTTTTAAACTCAGAGTAAGTTTTGATTTAAACGCTGCTTTGGTAAAACCTGTTGTTTTTTTTTCAAATGAACAAGACTTCAAACTACCTCCAAACAGTTTTCAAACTTTATGGTTTGGCAACACAAAGACACAAGAGTTCTGCCTGCCCTCTCACAACAGTTCTTGAATGCATGCTGTGTCAGCATGAATGTATAAGACCTGCTTTGGAGCGTGAAAGACATCTCTCTCTCTCTCTCTCTCTCTCTCTCTCTCTCTCTCTCTCTCTCTCTCTCTCTGCCTCTGCCGCTCTCTGTCTGTTTCTTTCTCTCCCTCCCCCCTCCCTCTCTGTCTCTGTGTCTCTGTCGCTCTGTCTGTCTGTCTATCTATCTATCTATCTATCTATCTATCTATCTATCTATCTATCTATCTGTCAACGAAATAGGCGATGGAAGTTTTGCTTTTGTAACGCAAATGAGTAAGGCATCTGTTGTCTCACAGTGGATTTTGAATGGCAGTTTGTGAATTGACAACATGACAGCACAAGACTTTGTCTTCTCTTACAAGTGTTTGAACTATATGCATTGGCGAAATGAATGCA
>CM065733.1:20811833-20816833 GCA_033310375.1 Conus canariensis | reverse complement strand
GTTGTACTCCCAGTTCTTATAGAACAGGGAATACTTTAGAATGGGACCGAAGAAATACTCTCTGTCTGTGTGTCTGTCTGTCTGTCTGTCCATGGTCAAAATGTGTTCCACTCGCTCCAGACAAAACTTCTGGGCCCATCTTTCTGAAAATTTGTAGGTATGTTCATTATGGGTCACGGATGATGCCCGATGTGTTATTTTACCGTTATATCCGTTAATAACGGCTATAACGGCCCAATGGAAAAAAAAATCGAGTCTATAAGGGGAATAACCATCGCACTGTCGAGTTGTTTTTTTTTCTTCCACTAACTGGAAATTGTCTCCCCACTTTGTCACTGTACACGCGTATTCAACATAAACTAGGAGTACGTTTCTATGCTTTGCATCTTGTTATTTTTTCACAAGACAAACCAAGTGGGCTCGACAAGATAGGGAAACTAATTGTGATTTCTTCTTCGACTAGTGTGCATGATATCTTAAACTTAATTCAGAAAGAGAGGGGGTTAGTTGCTGCCAAGGACACAGACAAAGTACAGGACAAAGCACAATGCATTTTGACCTCTCGGGTCTTCTTCAGACAAAGACAAATAACATTTAGGACAATGAAAACGAAGAACGAGAAACCACCTACCTTCTCATGTTCGGCGCAAATTCAAGATTTTAAACTTCATTATTGTAGATTTGTCTTCATCAAGACTGTATGAAATGCAATGCACTATGATGTCATAATGTATATGATTTCCTAAATTGCTAGCAGTATACGTGTGTGTATATGTTTGAACAAAAAATCTTTTTTGTACTGTTTTATCCTATGTTATATTGTATTGTACTGTGTCATGTAATTGTGTTTTGGTATACTGCGTATTTCTATTCTGTGCTGTTTTGTGCTGTGTTGTGTGGTAACGTAAGTGCTGTGTTGAAGAATTGCACTGTGTTATTGTGTGTTCTGTTGCATCATATGATTTCTATCTTGCATTGTATTTATTTTGTGTAAAGTTTCTGTGTATGTACTGCTTGTATTAGGATGCTTTGCATAGCACTGCATGGCATTATATTGTGTTGAGTTTTTTTTTAAAGTGTAATCAAAACATTAAAAAAAAAAACTAGTTTGATACCGACAATCATAACTGGTTTCCGGTTTTCGTTGTTTTTGTATTTATAAGAATAGAAACAACGTTTTTTTTTCCCCGCGGAAATAGGAAAAAAAAAAACACTTGTGATCGTAAGGGATAACACGATAATTACTGTTTTCCATGGGAAAATATGTAAAAGGCTTGTGATCTTTCGGAGGCACAGCGAAAAGAAGTATTGTCCTTAGGAAAATAGTTGGGATTCTCATGGATGACAGCTTAACCCCGTTTTCCTGAAAGACAAAATCCGTCTTCGTGGGAAAAGAGTCATCATTAGCTTTTATTAAGCTAGTATCCTCCTATAATTGCCGTTTAACATGTATGACAAGCGCAAATGAGGTCAGCCAAACAGGGAATATAGTTGTGATCCTGAGCATCATTACTGTGTTCTGATTTTGATTGTTTTCCGTAAGGATGATAATAATTTTTCCCCCGCGAAAATAGGTAAAAACTGATGTGACGCTTAGGGATCACACCGATTATAATTGTTTTCCTTGGGGGAAAAGAAAGAAAATTCTGTGTGACCCTTAAGGACAACGAGGAAAACCAGCCATGATCCTGAAGAAAGCAGCTGCGTCCCTCAGGAATAACAGTTTCATCCCGTTTTCCTGGAGGATAAGGGCCGTTTTCCCAGGACAACAACTATTATTGACTAATGAAGCCAGTATGCTGCCATAGTTTCTGACCGCTGTGATGGCTCCACTGACATGTAAGGATCGCACAATGCTTTAGTGATTCTGACTACTGTCAGATTGTTTCGAGATACATGCTTTGGTATATGTTTTTGGTAGCAGCAGTGAGTTGTTCATTTTTCTGTTGCAGTTTCTCTGTCGCATGCACACGGTGTTGGCTGGTCTAACTGCAAGTAGCAGGTTTTGGAAGTGCATGGTTTTAATACATGCACGGTCAAGATTTTTCTCTGTCTTTCTGTCTTGTCATTCTGTTGAACGTCGTTCAGCGTTTGTGATCTGACAACACGCCCATCACACGATATTTCTGTCTGTCGGTCTGTCTTCGTACCGAAAATTCTGGTAATTTTGTTTTGTTTATTTGTTGTTGTTTTTTTTGCTTTCGTGACACGTCGAATGATCCGCCCTTCTAAGAAATGTCTTTAACGAATTCAAGTGGGTTTCAGGCTTAAATGCATGGCAATAGGACAATGAGACTTTCCTGTCTCTCTCAGGTTTGTCAGCAGAGATTACAAGACATGCTTGCATGTCGTAGCTTTGGAAACAGGGATGACAAGATAAGTCGATCTGTCTTTGCTTTAGGAATAGGGAGAACAAGACACGTCTGTCTCTCTTTGCTTTAGAAACATGGAGAACAAGATATGTCTGTCATTCTTTGCTTTGAAAACAGGGAAGATGAAATATCTTTCTCTCTTTGGTTTGGAAGCAGGATTGACGAGATTTGTCTGTGTGTCTGTCTTCGCTGTAGTAACAATATGTCTGCCTATCGGAGCTCAGGCAGCTCTCAGGCAGTTTCTCAGTTTGTCTCAACACATTTTTGAGCGTTATACTTTGCCAACACGAGAGTAGTCGACTTCTTATCCCCTTTCTTCTTCGCTTTTCTCCTCTTTTTCCTTTTCCACAACCCTTGCAAACAACATTCTAACCAGTCATGTTGTACACAACGGAACGGATGGTTTCTGGTTCGTGGCATCAGCGATAAACATGCGGATCTGGACACAAGCTCAAAATGATTTGACTCCAGATGGTATTTCTCTGAAAGCAAAGAGCATTAAAAAAAGATATGAGGAGAAACGTGTCGACATTCAAACAAAACGGCATAACGACTTAAAAATAAGAATCCAGTGAAAATCGTTTCAGAAAAGACGTGTTTACACGAAAAATATAAATGCCACAATGATATGAGATTAAACAAACAAAAAAAGAATGAAAGAAAACGAAAGAAACCCACTTCCATATTAAAAGAAACCAATCCCCCTTCGACGCAGTTATGAGTTGAAAACCCCGAAGACGGAACGTGCTTAGCATGATGGTGGGATTAAAAGCGCTAGTATATGCAGAAATCTCGTCACTAGAGAACCTGTGAGGTCCAGCCAAGGAGAGAGAGAGAGAGAGAGAGAGAGAGAGAGAGAGGGGGGGGGCTTCAGATTCAGACATTTCATTCATATGTAGGCCTTGGCCCCTTATGAAGGGGTACATGGTAACAACAACAGCAAACAAAACTATACATTACAGACCAGGCCTGAATGGACCGTGTTGTTTCTTCCATGACGTAACTGTTTCTCAAAGTGAAAACGCTTTATACAAACACAAAAAAATAGAGACATTTCGAACAACTTTTGTGGAAGATGGCTATCTAAAGTATTTAGGATTAATAAATCTTTCACGAATGGTCTTGAGAACTGGACGAGAGAGAAGGAGAGAGAGAGAGAGAGAGAGAGAGAGAGAGAGAGAGAGAGAGAGAGAGAGAGAGAGAGAGAGAGAGAGAGAGACGCTTGAGACGCTTCAGGTACGTTTTCATTGAAAATGGCCTACACATAGCCTTTATGTCAGGGGTTGCACATTAATACTTGCAGCGCCGAAAAAAAGTAATGCAAATAGACAAAAAGGTATAACTGATAACGTTAATACTAATGTTAGGACTCTAAATCATCTAAATCATCATCGAAAAGGAAAATCACGTACGTTTTCATCATTCAAAATGACTACGTCATTTTCTCAATAACATAATCATTTATGCAAGCGCCATAAACAGGCACACATATTCTCTGAAATGAATCATTTCCGCTGGACCACATACGTCATGAACGTCCATTTCACTATTATTCTTGATAGTGAAGAGAACGAAGACATTTTAAATAAGGTCATCAAGCTGCGTAAGGTACATGAAAAAATACACCCTCAAACGCTAGTAGTAGTGATCTTCATTTTTTTCTCACACCATCTGTACACATTACACACAAGTCATCGACAGTGCCTTCAGGATTAAACCATCTTTTATTGTGTGTGTGTGTGTGTGGTTGTGTGTGTGTGTGTGTGTGTGTGTGGAGAGAGAGAGAGAGAGAGAGAGAGAGAGAGAGAGAGAGAGAGAGAGAGAGAGAGAACGAACGAACGAACGAACGAACGAATTTTATTTTAAGAGGGTAGTGGATTAAGCATGAATGCTTTTTTACATCCAGCCCTTTGGGCAAGAAAAAAAAAATATATAGTAAAAAGCAAATCAAACAAACACACATGAAAAAGGGAGAGAGAGAGGGGGGGGGGGAGAGAGAGAGAGAGAGAGGGGGGGAGAGAGAGAGAGAGAGAGAGACAGATAGACAGACAGACAACAGACAGAGAACATCAATAAACACTAAACGCAAGAACAACATTTTCTCTCAGTTAACAAACAACCCAATGCACGAGATAGCAGTTTACTGATTGACTCCATGTAGGCACTGATGGGTTTGTTGTTGTTGTTGTTGGTGTGTTGTTGTTGTTGTTGTTGTTGTTGTTGTTGTTCAGTTTTGGCGGCATGTTCTAAACGTAACATTTTTATCAGTTCGTGTTCAATTGAGTTTTGAGGTTTAATTTTGGCAACAAAACTCAACAACAGTCATGTCTGCTTTCACAGATGTAGGTCCTGAGCTCCATAGTGGTTTGGCAAGACATAGATCTATGAATAAGACTTCAGTCTGTCTTCACACAGCAGGTCTTGAACTTATAAAGCCTCCACATCTCTGTCTGTCTGTCTGTCTGTCTCTGTCTGTCTGTCTGTGTCTGTGTCTGTGTCTCTGTCTCTATCTCTGTCTGTCAGTCTGTCTGACTGTCTCTCTCTCTTTCTTTCTGTCCGTCTCTCCTTCTCAGTCCCTTTCACTCTGTCCATCTGTCTGTCTGTCTGTCTGTCTGTCTGTCTGTCGTC
>CM065733.1:20796833-20806833 GCA_033310375.1 Conus canariensis | reverse complement strand
TTCTTCATACTGTTTTTTTTTTTTCCATTTTATGCTTCGGTAATGTGGATATTATGAGACTTTGGTCTGCGTTTTCATACTACATTTTGAACTTAATGCTTCGGTGAGGTGAATATTATGAGGCTTTTGTCTGTTTTTTCATACTAATTTTTGAACTCTATGCTTTGGTGATGTGAATTTTATGACACTGATCTGCTTTTTCATACTAACTTTGGAACTTAATGCTTCGGTAACGTGAGCATTTTGCGTGCTTTCTCATGATATTTTTTATACTTTATGTTTTAGCAACACACATGAACAATATTATTGTGTGTTTGTGTTCTTTTCATGATTGATTTTTATCGCTGTATTTGGCAACGAGACTGTTGTCAATCTTCTCATAGCAGTGTTTTTTTTTTGTTTTTTTTTTCAACATTGCGTTTTGGCAATTCAAATTAACAAAACGCTCTCTCCATACATTTTTTTTTAACCCGAAGTATCCGTTACACAAAAGCACAACACTTTTGTCAACCTTCTCAAAGTAATTGGGTTTTCTAACTCATGATGTAGCAACACAAATGTATAGATTTTTTTTTTGTCTTGTCAACACGGTTTTTTTTAACAGTTTGAGCAACGCAAATGTACATGACTTTTGTTTTGTCTTCTCATTGCAATTTTTGAAATTTATGATTTTGACATGTAGAAAACTCTCTCTGTCTGTCTCGCTGTCTCCCTCTCTCTCTCTCTCTCTCTGTGTGTGTGTGTGTGTGTGTGTGTGTGTGTGTGTGTGTGTGTGTGTGTGTGTGTGTGTGTGTTCTGTATTGCCTCTCTCTCTCTTCTGTGTGTGTGTGTGTGTGTGTGTGTGTGTGTGTGTGTGTGTGTGTGTGTGTCTGTATGCTCTCTCTCTCTCTCTCTCTCTCTCTCTCTCTCTCTCTCTCTCTCTCTCTCTCTCTCTTCACAGTAGTATGCGGTAAAGATTGATGGTTTGGCATTATGTCTGCAAACGACTTGTGTCTGTCTGCTGTAACTCTTTACTACATCTTCGCAGAACAGCAGCACACTGACACTGCATTGCCTGCTCTCACGGAGCACGAGTCTTGCAGCCTGGCATGGAGTTCGTTGTCGGAATCCGGACATGACCTTATTCGAAAGGTCAGTCCGAAAACAGCTGCAGTTATCAAACCCGGAGAGAAGGGGAGGAAACACGTTTTGGGCTGTTTCCACTGACAGGTGGCGTGGATTAGGACAGCTGCAGTTATCAAACCTTGAGAGGAGTGGAGAGAAACGCAATTTGTTGGCTGCTTCAAATTGACAGATGTGCATTTTTTTCTTTTTTTTTTTCTCCCTAGTTCTTAAAGGCTGCTATTAACCCCTTCACTTCTGTACTGTATCATTCTAAAACAGATGACAGTGTACAAATTTGGAGGAGGATAGCCCTCTGTTCTCCACTTCCTTCTGTTTTTGTTGTTGTTGTTGTTGTTGTTGTTGTTGTTGTTGTTGTCGTCGTACCCTGGCTAAAAGACTCCAGGGACCATCCGAACAGCCAAAGTACTTGAACACTATGGTACAAATGCATCAGCTGGGGATGAGAACATTACGTGTGTGACCGTTTTTTGATTACCCCGCCACGTGGGCAGCCACACTCCGACTTCGGGGGATTTTGGAAACTGATAATGTTATGCTAGGAGCTTGTCACAACTGAAGACAATCCCCGCATAACTATGCAGAGCATAACAACATTTTGATGAAGCCTTTGTGTTCTAGCCTATGTCAATTGGCCTGACACAGCCTTAATCAAGCCAAGGCGGCCTCCTCCTTATTCTCCGTTAACTTCGTGGAGAGTCATCGGACTGCAACATTGAAGAACAGTTCGCCAGGTTCCTCCTTGAGGTTAATTCAGAGTCAGATCAGAGGTTCTCATCTGCCGCTGGTAACAGTGTAAAACTGGCATTACCTACCGCCTGTGGGAAGTCAGCCCAGCGAGACAGTTCGACGTGGAGAGGGGGTGGGCCACGCCAGGATGGATTCTTGGTCCACGAAACACCACACGGAAGAAGGAAAAGACAGGTCTCCTCGCTTTGTCCGCTTTAAAGATGAGAAGCAAAAATACACGTAAACACACAAAATAAAGTGTAACGTTATGCCTATTTAATACAAAACGCAACACAAAACAGACCAGTGGATGTCCAACCAATTTGTCTGCTTCAGACCTCGAAACAAGGGACATAATGCACAAAAAACCTTACTAGCAAGACGGCAGCCAGTATGACATGTGTGGATTCCTATGCTGTTTGCGATCTCTAGACTTTTTTTTTTTTTTTTTTTTTAAGCATTGTTTTGTCTGTGGGTTGTGGCGTCTAGTATTTGCTGGAAGTTCACTTGTCTGCTGTATTGTATTGTCAGTTATATAAGCGTTACTTTGCCCTCCATTTTGTGTTTGTATCTCTTCTTTCTCTCTCTCTCTCTCTCTCTCTCTCTCTCTCTCTCTCTCTCTATTGAGAGAGTACATCTTCTTGCCATAAAATGTTTATTGAATATCAGCATACAAACACCTAATCCACTTGCATATTACGAAGCTAACAGATATCCGCTTTACATACAAACTTTTACTAAAACTATTAAGTACTTGTTAAGACTAACAAAAATGGAGGAATATCGTATTCCAAGGAAATCATACAAAATGCTGTAACACAATGCACTGTCAAGGTAAGACAAATTGGGTAATCAAGGTTTGCATTACATTGTTTAGGTATGGGTTTGGATTCGTGTGGGAGAATCAAGGAGTAGAAAATGTAAAATCATTTATATCCATTTTTAAGCAAAGGCTTTATGACTGTCATTTCCAAGATATTGATGCTTTGTTGCAATCCAAAGAAAGATACAGACTTTATTCCACATTTCGTCAACTACAAAGTATTCCTGGTTATCTAGTGGAGATAAAAAATCACGCACTTAGAAAACACCTAACCAGACTTCGGCTTGGTGTTTCCCAACTTAAACCCCACAGGTTCAGATATTCGAGAAGCCAAGAAAGCATGACATGCCCATTTTGTCCCAACGAACTTGAAACAGAACTTCACTTTACATTAGTTTGTCCCAAGTATAAACTATTGCGGGAGAGATATATTCCTTCCAAATATTATATACATCCAAATTCTTTCAAACTTACTTTATTATTATCAAATTCAAGGATGTGTGTGCCACTGGCTCTATTCCTGTCCAAATCATTTAAACTAAGAAATCAGAAACCACCAAATAACTGAGTATATTTGAAAATCAAATTACTACTATATATGTTGTGTTTGAAAGTTTGCTTTGTTGTAGGAAGCCTCTTCGGGGTCATGGACGAATGACTTGTTCAATTGTGGCTACTTGGGTGTCACAGGATGAATGGGATTGGGATTGAGTAAGAAAGGGAGTGAAAAATGAACACATAGTGTAGTCCATATTTCTTTATTTATACTAGTCTTGGTGCACTGCATTTACAAGTATACCATGCTCTCATCTTAGAAGTTATCTATTGTGTACTGTGCGTTTCTTCGTGTTATGCCGTTTACATGAACATCGTGCTCGGTTGTTAATACTTTTGCCTTAGCACAATTACAGTTAGCCATGTAAGTACTGTATAGTACTAACTTAAGTTTTGAATTATCTTCGCCTTCTACGCGCTCAAGATGCTGTCTCCTGTGGGCACCCCCATAGGGGGATGGATTTTTGTGTGTGTAACCCATCTTCATCCCGCAATATGGGCGGCCATACTCCGTCTTCAGGGGGATGAATGCTGTTTTCTTTTATGATGATATTGATAGTGATATCGGTAATATTAACAAGAAGAAGAACAGGAGGAAGAACAAGAACTGTTGAAGGGGAGGGGGGGGGGGGGGAGGAAGAAACAGGAAGAAGGACGAGAACAAGAAGAAAAGGACAATAACACCGAACAGTGCAATGCTACTGCCGACGTTTAAGGGGCTGCAACTCATTGGCTTTGTGTGTATGTGTGGTGTGTGTGTGGGTGGTGGGGGGGGGGGGGGGGGGAGGGGGGCGGGGGGGGAGGGATGATGATGATGAATTTCCTTGTTTATTCGTGACTATTTTGGGAATACCGGTATCAAACTGAGCCTTAGGGGCAGACATGGGCAGAATGGTCTTCGAAAAGTTTTGCGGGGTTTGACATTTCAAGTGTATGTTTCCTCCTATCGGTCTCTCTCTCTCTCGCTCTCTCTCTCTCTCTCTCTCTCTCTCTCTCTCTCTCTCTCTCTCTCTCTCTCTCTCTACCTTTCTATCTAAGTTTGTTTATATATGTATATATTATAGGGCCTATATATAACGTTTCACTTGATCATTTGTGCTGCCTAGGTCAATGTCACCAATGAATCGTGTACATTACTTGAATTATTGGAACGCTTTATGGGCTTCCTTGCTTAAAAGCAATAAACTCGTTGACTCGTTGACTCGTTGACTCTCTCTCTCTCTCTGTTTTTTTTTTTTTTAAAATCAAGTAACGCATTCGTTTGTGAAATAATTCTTCCTCAGCAAACTTCGTCAGTCCCTTGCCGGAAAGGACAAGACAGACAGTTGCAGCTGTCTGTCCCATCTCTTCACAAGGATGCCGCAGTCTCCTACAGAAAATTACAGCCGTCAGTTGCAATTTAAAGGGTTAAAGAACAGTACACATCTGGTTTTACCAGCATTTCCGTAATCAAATGATGCATTAGATAAACGCCATGGCTGGTTGGTTGGTCTGCTGAATAAAATGTGTGTTGTGTTGTGTATGTCTGTGTGTGTGTGTGTGTGTGCGTATGTGCGTGCGTGCGTGCATATATGCGTGCATACATGCGTGCGTACGCGTGCGTGTGTGTGTTCGTCTGTGCATGCGTGCTTGCGTGCGTGCGTGCGCGCGCGCGCGCGCTCGTGTGTGTGTGTGTGTGTGTGTGTGTGTGTGTGTGTGTGTGTGCGCGCGCGCGCGCGCGCGCGCGCGCGCGTGCGTGCATGCGTGCGTGCGTGGGTGTGTGCTTTTCTTGCCACGGGAGAAGAGAAAATAATTGAACAACTGAAAATCGTCATGGCTTTCATCTCTGTTTCTTGAAGTTTTATTTCGATTCGGCTTACACTTGTTTATTTATTTATTTCAATATTTACTTTTGCGATCTCCTCTCCTGTCTTCTCTCTGTGATCTGACTCCCATGCCTACAATCATTCCCCATCCCCATACGCAGCCACGCTTGGGTTCGTCCCGTTACAGCTAAAACGCCGGCTTTCCACAGGTCTTCGTGAGGCAACCCACCGGAGGAGACACTGCACTGCACTGCTGCTGAATCACTTCATGTAGTGTTCAGTGGTACTTATTCTGATCCAGCCTTTGCAGAGCACTACCTGTCCCCCCCCCCTCCCCCATCTGTAGAACCATTGCTCAGTCACAAAGCCAGATAAGGGAGTGTTCTTCTGCACCACGTTCACCAGAACACGGACGTGGAGAGAACCTGAACCAGAGGTCCACCTTCAGAGCACGGCGCGAAAGGCCATGGAAAACGATAACTTTATTGTGAAGATCGTTAAAAATCGATGGTGTTCAGAGGAGGATGCGATGAATTTCATTCTAGTTTGAGACTGAAAATGGCCGCTGTCTTCACTACGATTTCCTTTCGATAATGCAACTAGGTACTGATCATATGAACATAATCATAATGATTGTATCCGTCTGTCTCGAGAGACAACGGTGCTGCGCCGTGGATCAGTCAGTGGAGAAGTTGCAGCGCCTGCTGTGGGTGAAGGAAGAGCCCAGCCTTCGAGTGGCAGACTCTGTCGCAGTTGCTGCCGTTGACCAGTCTGAGGGATACAGACACCTGCAGTGTTCATGAAATGAAATCTTAAACGAGGCAGGGAACAGTACACAGTAAACAACAAAGTAGATTAACTCTTGCTCCCACGACGGAGTATCTCCTTGCTTGCTCTGTGTGCTCTGTGTTATGTTGTGGTTAATGATTCATGATCAGTTTGTTTGCAGTCTACAAACCTTGTCAGTACACTCGTTTTATAAGATGTAAACAGAGGAGGGGGAAGGGAGGAGGGGGGGTTCAGGACTAGAATAATCTCGTATCTGTCATCTCCAGCAGCCAGACAACTTAGAGGTCTAGCATCATTGGGGGAAAAAAAAAGCGCATAATGTAAGCACAAATCTCAGGCGAATACCGTTTTTATTTTGATGGTGCTGGTTTGATGACATTTTTGTATGACTGATGAATGAATTTTATTGTTGAAAGATAGGATATAACTCATCTGAAAATCATCCCGGTACAACGAAATTTGGGAAAACCAATAGTGTTTGGTGAAATGTGGTACATGATGGTAAACAATTCCAGCAATGACAGAATCGACAGACAGTGGCAAAGTGTGTGTGTGTGTGTGTGTGTGTGTGTGTGTGTGTGTGTGTGTGTGTGTGTGTGTGTGTGTGTGTGCGGGCGCAGGCGCGCCCGTTCGTGCGTGCGTGCGTGCATGAGTTTACGCGTGTCATGGATTTTTGTCAGTCAGAACGTTGCCCCTTAGGCGCCCCACATATTCCCGTATCCAGTCTCCACTCCGCCTTTTCCTCCTCCTCGTCCTCCTCCTCCTCTTCCTCCTCCTCCTCCTCTTCCTCCTCCTCCTCTCTCTCTCTCTCTTTCTCAATCTGCTACTAAAAAATCATCGAAAAATATGATAGATTTTGTGCTTTGTTGCCTTGCTTTCAAGATCATTCGGGGTTCATTCCTTAAATTGGTCTACTGAAGATGATGACAATTCGTCTATCTGTCTATCTATATGTCTATCTATCTATCTGTCTATCTATCTATATGTCTATCTATCTATCTGTCTATCTATCTATCTATCTATCTATCTATCTATCTATCTATCTATCTATCTATCTATCTGTCTGTCTGTCTGTCTGTCTGGTAGAAGGCGTTTTAGTTGTCTTCTTATGTTGTCCGTATGTTTCGTATCTCTATCATGCTCTGCACTCTAACTGAAATAATAAGTGTACTTTGTTTTTGTCACTGTTGTATACTGTTCTCACAATCATTCATAAGGGGTCAAGGTCTATAGATAGACAGACCTCTCTCGCGCTCTCTGTCTCTGCCTCTGCCTCTGTCTGTCTGTCTGTCTGTCTGTCTGTCTGTCTGTCTGTCTGTCTCTCTCTCTCTCTCTCTCTCTCTTCTCTCTCTCTCTCTCTCTCTCTCTCTCTCTCCGGAGATGGTCTTCGTGCTTCAAGTGGTCGAACGGAAATGATTTACTACGGTAAATATGTGTGCCTGTGTGCGGCACTTGTGTGAATGGTTATGTTGTTAAACATTGCATAGTCATTTTGAATGTCGTTTTGAATGATGAAAACGTATGTAATTTTCTTTTCCTACCACATAGTTACGAGTCCTAGCATTGCTATTAATGTTACGGTTATTATAGTTACAACTTTTTGTTTCTTTGCACTGTATTGTTTCGGCGCTGCAAATATTGATGTACACCCCCTTGACATAAAGGCTATATTATTATGTAGGCCATTGTCAATAACATCGTATCTGAAGCATCTCTCTCTCTCTCTCTCTCTCTCTCTCTCTCTCTCTCTCTCTCTCTCTCTCTCATATCTGCCCCTTCTCTGCCTTAGCCACTTCTGCTGCGGTTTAAGTCCCCGGCGTGTCTTCTACTCCACGCCACAACGTGAGGTCAACGTACGCAGCTAGTGTTCTTTCTTTCTTTCTTTCTTTCGTTTTTTCTTTTTCTTTTTTTTTTTCAGTCTCCAGATGTGGGTGGGACGGGATAGTAGTGGAGATGGGTTCGGAGGTGGTGGGGGTGGTGGGATGGGAGAGGGCCCAATTCAGACACGTTACAGGAAAAAAAACAACAAAAAAACAACAAAAAAAACCCCACGATGTTGAAGGTCAGCTGGAGTGAACAGGAGGCCGGGAGAGGGGCTGGGTAGAGGGGGTGGGGTGGGGTGGGGGGATGGGAGAGGTGCGGGGGGGATGGAGGGTAGGGGGTGGGAAAAAAGGAACTAGGGGAACTGAGGTGGGTGGGTGGGGGTGGGGGGGTGGGGGGGGGGGTAGCAGAGCAGAGAACATGAAGTTGTAGCGTGCCGCTGCTCGGGACGGTACAATAAACAACAGTATGCCATGCCCCCAAAGAGCTGCCAGAAGGCGCCCCTGACAAAGCAGCCCTCGCGCGCCGTATATAATAATTTGTTGATGGCTGCCGTGGTGGTGTTGGCTTTGTATTGTGCGTCACTGTGACTTTGTTGTCCGTGGACTTACCATAATATAATATATGAGCGACCTGACATTAGCATCACGTATCGCTAGTGATTTCTACTTTTTTCCCCCCTGTCATCATAAATTCAGTAGTAGTAGTGGTAGTAGTAGTAGTAGTAGTAGAAGTAGCAGTAGTGTCGTCGTAGTCGTAGTCGTAGTAGAGCTAGTAATAGTAGTAGTAGTAGCAGTAGTAGTAGTAGCAGCAGCAGCAGCAGCAGCAGCAACAACAACAGTAGCGGTAGTCGTAGTAGCTGTGACAGTAGTCGAAATCGCAGTAGTAGTAGTAGTAGTAGTAGTAGTAGTAGTAGTAGTTTTCTTATAATAACTAGCTCACCTACCCCCCTTCCCCCCTCCGCCGTACCCCTCCTCCTAGCCACTCCCGTCTCCCCCTCCTCCCACCCTGTGTCCCTGACCCCCCCCCCCTTCACTCCCACCCCCTGGCCACCCACCCTCGCACCTCTTTTCCCTTGTGCCCTCTCCCTCTCCCCCCCCCCAGCCCTGTCCCCTTTTCCTCTGCGCTCTTCCCCTTCTCGCCTCCCCCCTCCCCCACCCTTTGACAGATTAGTCGGAGGGAGCAGCAGCATATTCTGTGAGCCAAAAAAAATCATAGAGCTTTGACGTCCAGAGAGATGGTGTATGATTAAAAAGAAAAAAGAAAAAAAAGAGCGAATGAGAACAGTTTTAGTGTAGAGTACAGGCAGACCACGTATGTCTACTGACGACGACTGGAGGTGTCTAGACAGAGTATAGACAGACTGGAGGTGTCCAGACAGAGTATAGACAGACACACCCGTATGTCTACTGACGACTGGAGGTGTCTAGACAGAGTATAGACAGCCTGAAGGTCAGGAAGACAGGAGTAAAGCCTGAGAAATGTAGCATGAAACGAAAATTGTATAGTGAATTTAATTTTTTTTTTTTGAATGACACAATGACTATAATAATAATAATGATAATAATAATAATGTTGATTACTACTACTACTACTACTACTTCTACTACTACTGCTGCTGCTGCTGCTGCTGCTATTGATGATAATGATAATAATGATGTTGATATTAATAATAATGACGATAATAATGTTGATAATAATAATACTAATTATAATAATAATAATGATGATAAAAATAGTGATAATAATGTTGATGATGATGATAATGATAGTGATAATAATGATGATAATAATAATAATAATGATATAATAATGATGACAATATTATTATTATTATTATTATTGTTGTTGTTGTTGTTATCATCAATAATAATAATACTTATAATAATGATAATAATAATATTAATTAATTGATTGATTGAAGTGAGAGCGTATATGTGGGATGTATGGTGTATATTGACATGGTCCAGCCGGAGAGGAAGAAACAAGACTGAGGACTTGTTTTAAGTTTCATATCGTCAAAGAGCTATGCGGGGAAGCCGTTGTCATGTTAGTCAACAACCGCCTTCAAACTGGAACAGGGTTTAGAGTAAACAGACCCAGCACATCAACGCCGTCTATCGACCACGGGCTTCCGATAATCGCCACCTTCTGTGGTGTTCAGTTTCAGGGCGGTCGCAATAGCGCGAGTTCTGAAATCGTCTAAAACCGCGCGAATTTTCACGTCGAAAAGAGAGAATGTGTAGGGTTTTCTGAACGTTTTTTTTTCCCCTCAGAAATTCATCGTTTTTATATGTGCGTATGTATTTAAAAAGTGTGCTGTATACGTCTGTCGATGTGTGTGACATTTTGCCTA
>CM065733.1:20786833-20789333 GCA_033310375.1 Conus canariensis | reverse complement strand
TGTGGATGTACGATTTTTATGTAGACTCCTTTTTGGCTTGTCTACTTTTAATGAGATACAGAAGTTGATTAATATTTGTTCGTCACACTTAAGTAAGCACATGAATGTTGTGTCTACAATGTACCTTTGATCTCATCTATTCAGTTTCAACTGTAATTGTCTGTTGTAAAACGTGGTGCGCTTGCTCATAGACTGGGGAACCACGCATTAGAAATCCCTCTATTATCATCATCATCATCATCATCATTATTATTATCATTATCATTATTGTTATTATCATCGTCGTTACTATTATGATAATGATTATGATGATTATTATTATTATCAACATCATCATCATTATTATTATCATTATTACTGATGTTGTTGTTAAATTACTAAGTTCCTGATTCGGCTCTCTTTCCGTTAGTAATCTGTTTCGTTTTCCCACGCAAACAAGATCAATATTGTCCTAACTGGCTAGATGCCAGAGAAAAATCTTTCCTAATGATGTATCGGCTTGACCCCCCCTCCCCCCCCCCCCCCCCCAACTCCCCAACCCCACCCGCCCGATCCATGAATAGTGACGTCATTGGATTGATCTTCTGACTACTATTATCATTATTGTTATTTTCAGGGTCAAACTCATCCTGGCTTTACCCCTTTCTCCATGTATATTCAGTCCACTACCTTTCACTGTTTGAATATTAGTCCTGCAGCTAATTTTATCTTGTTTCCCATTTCAGACAGACTGCAAGCAGAGTTTCTAGAGACTTTGACAATGCAGTCTGGAGGATCTGAAAGAATATACGAAGGTGTATTAACTTGGAGAAAACAAAAGATTTTAAAACAGTCGCGCTGTCGTTAGTTTTTTTTTTTTTTGATCAAATGTTATAGGATATGTTGACTTCGAAAAATATTCGTTGTAACTGATATTGTCACAATCCTTTAGATTTTGAGTTAACTATAATATACCTAGTATTTTGAATCCAGGAAGCTTCCATATACTTGTAAGTGAGAAAAAAATAAGTTAAATGTCATTTTGTTTTGCTTCCTAGTCACGTAACGTGTGTTGTGCTACTATTCATATACAGTCCTGAAACCCTGCCAAAACGGACAAGTAGAAGTATAGTTCTTCTAAATGAAGTTTTATCTACAATATTAAACAACTATCTATCGTCGGCAGATCGAGAATTTTAAACTCATTGTCATCGATATAAACTCCATGAATCAATTTTTCTTCCTTAAGTAACAGTATGGCCAAAATTTCTGAAGTAGGAATAAACAAATATGGATGAACTGGGTCTTCTTGTCTGCATCCTCTTTCTACCTGAATCCATTTGGAAATAGTTCGATCAACAACAGTTTTTGACTTTTTTTTTGTTTTTGTTTTTTTTTTGTTAAAAAGTTTCAACCGATCAACAAACATTCTCTTCAAACCTGTGTTCCCTCAAGACCTCCAGTCTGAATTTTCAACTTAAAGAATCACAAGCCTTTCTAAGGTCAGTGCTTAGCAGTAAACTTAGAAGATTCTTTGCACTGACTGATCTGAGGTATATTAATCTTAAGCTGCCACCTATGTATCTATCAGTCATAAAACAGACTGGTCTTCACTTATCAACTGTGGTTAAAAACGTTAAAAGAATTATGTTAAAAATGCATCGCGAATCTATCTTATTCAGGAAAGATATAGAACACCAAATCTGAAAACAATTTTGGGGGGATCATCACCTTTAAGAATGCAAGTCTCCGACAGACTGTTGCTAGGGACTAAACCCCTGTTGCCCTAGGCTCTGTTACATGCGTCTACTGCTTGCGGCACGCAAGACGTCGTGTTCATAATGGTCTCCCGCGAACGATATAGACGCACAGTCCCAAGTCTGACACATCCAGACAGCCACAGCCAAAGAAAGCCGGAGACTGGTGAGGGCGAGAAGCAAAGCACTGCCTTGCCGCTTGGACCTGTCCCAACAGAAACAACCCTCCCAGCTTCCATCGTCCTCCCTTCATAGAGAGGCCCTGTACTGTCCCACAGGAACGCAGAAACTGAGAAAATCGGGAGTGGTCGGTACACAGCCTCTTTCGGCGGCTCGGAAAGGAAGTTGGGACGGGGGTGGGGGTGGGGTGGGGGAGGGGGGAGGGGGTTGTAGGGGCGGAGGATATTGGCCTGGTGTGTGTGGGGACTGCTCCCCTCCCATAAATAGGACAATATTTCTCACCTTCGGAGATTTCTTCTCCAGTATCTTGCGTTCCCCTATCTTGTTCATCTGTCTGTCTGTCTGTCTGTCTACCTATCTGTGTATCTGTCTGCTTGTCTGTCTCTCTCTGTATCTGTCTTTTTTATGGGCTGGTAGTCTTCACAGTACGACGTATCTGTCTGTTAAATTAATGCCTGCCTGTCTGTCTGTCTGTCTATCTGTCTGTCTGTCTGTCTGTCTTACCCCGTACCTGTCCCCTCCCTCCCTTCCTCTCTCTCTCTCTCTCTGGAAAAAAAAAATAAAGTCATTGTGAACAATTCTTG
>CM065733.1:20776833-20781833 GCA_033310375.1 Conus canariensis | reverse complement strand
ACCATAAACTTTTTGTTTTGATATGTACCACCATTATACTTTCTGTTTTCATATGTGCCACCATATACTTTCTGTTTTCACATTATATACCACCATATACTTTCTGTTTCCATATGTACCACCCTTACACTTTCTGTTTTCATATGTGCCACCATATACTTTCTGTTTTCACATTATATACTACCATATACTTTCTGTTTTCGTATGTGCCACCATATACTTTCTGTTTTCATATGATATACCACCATACACTTTCTGTTTTCGTATGTGCCACCATATACTTTCTGTTTTCATATGTACCACCATATACTTTCTGTTTTCATATGGACCATTCACAAACTTTCTCTTTTTTTTCTGCCTTCATAGATTTTTGTTAACTTACCAAGTGGACTTTGCTGACAAAATTGCAGGATCCCCTCCCCCCTCAGCCTCACTCCCCTCTGTCCATAGATTCTGGTCCATACGTCTACTGCCTATCGCACGTGAAACATCGTTTTAGGGTCTCCTCCAAACGACATAGAGGTACAGTCGGTCCCAAGTCTGACACATCCAGACAGCCACAGCCAAAGAAAGCCGGAGACTGATGAGGGCGAGAAGCAAAGCACTGCCATGCCGCTTGGACCTGTCCCAACAGAAACAACCCTCCCAGCTTCCATCGTCCTCCCTTCATAGAGAGGCCCTGTCCCACGGGAACACTGATTAGGAGAAAGGCGGAGGAGGAGGGGGGAGTGGTAGAAAACCTCTTTGGGGTGTTCAGGGTGGGGGAGAGGGAGGATTGCGGCTCGGAATGGAAGGTGGGGCTGGGGTTAGGGTGATGAGGTGGGCTGGGGGTTGGGTATCGGCCTTGCGTGTGGGGGACTGCTCCCATAAATATAAACATATTTCTCACCTTCCCGAGATATCTTCTCAGGCATCTTATCTGTCTGTTTGTCTGTGTGTCTGTTGGCCTGTCTGTCTGTCTGTCTGTCTGTCTATGTAACTGTCTGTATGTCTGTCTGCGTCTATAGAATAGGCTGGTGGTTTTGATAGTTAAATCTGTCTATCTGTTTGTCTGTCTGTCTGTCTCCCTTCCCTCAGCCCTCCCTCCCTCCTCTTGTCTCTGACACTCTCTCTTTCCCTCCTCACCCTCCTATCCCTCTCTCCGCCCTCTCTTTCTCTCCTAGCCTCATACCTACCCGCTTGCCTGTCCCTCTCTCCTTCTCTCTGTCCCTCTCGCCCTCCCTCCCATCTTCTCTCTCACTCTCCGCCCTTCCACCCCTCTCGCTCTATCCTCCTCCCTGTTCCTGTTTCTGTTATTTTACAGTACCAACCAGCTCCTACTCGGAGTTGAAATCGCTGTGGACTCATTTAGGAAGAGTGGGATCACACAGTGGAGATTCGTCCACTTAATTAACGGATGCATTTCTGAGAGTGTTTCTCTAATTTCATGACAAACACCGCAGGTATTCGTATCTCTTGGGCCTGGTTGACACCGGGCTATAACATGAAAGTAAGTATGGAGTATTGCCCTGTCATGCAGTCTCAGACCAGAGTGAAATATCCATAGCATTATCTTAATCATCCTCGTCCTCGTCGATCAGTCTAACAGAAAGTTAAATTCTGTGGCCCTTCACGCCTTGGTCACATGGTGACCTCAGTTTCGATCACCTCTCCACGTCTGTGTCTTTCGGTTTAGTTCTGTCGGGGGTCAGTGGTATTGACGAAACCATTCATAGGGGACTGTCACTGGACGGACGTAGGAGCGCTCACCGGAGGGAGAGCTTACTCACATGGACTCCAAAGACTTGGCAATTATTGTCGTCACTAGGGGGACCAGAGTGTAGCCTTGGTGTTCTAGCCTTTGTCAATTAGCCTGACACAGCCTTAAGCCAAGGCCCATCAGCGTAGTAAACTGGTAACATGTTTTCCCCCCCCTGTCTCATGCTCCCCATCTCTGGCTTTGCAGCCACGCCAACCGTTCCAGCGCCTCATCCACAGCCTCAGCTTGGCCTGTCCCCCCGGTGTCAACCAGGCCCAAGAGATACGAATACCTGCAGTGTTTGTCAGGAAATTAGAGCAACACTCTCAGAAATGCATCCATTAAGTAGACGAATCTCGACTGTGTGGTCCCAGTCTTTCTGAATGAGTCCATTGCAGAGTAGGCAGTGTCCTGCTTGTCTTGGACCAGAACAGCCAGCACTGAACGCCACTGAAGTGACCCGGCAGCAGTGCAGTGTCTCCTCTGGTGGGCTTCCTCATGTATGACGACCAGATTTTGACTGCTCCCAGTGGATTGCAGGTGCCATGGCTGTGGCGGGACAGACCAGGCTGAGGCTGTGGACGGGGCGCTGGAATGGTTGGCGTGGCTGCAATGCCACTGAGGTGGCACAGAGCATGAGACAGGGTTAAAAAAAAATGTTACCAGTTTACCACGCTGATCCTTTGGAATATGTTGTTGTTGTTGTTGTTGTTGTCGTACCCTGTTGTCGTACCCTGGCTAAAAGACTCCAGGGATCATCCGAACAGCCGAAGTACTTGAACACTATGGTACAAATGCATCAGCTAGGGATGAGAACATTACGTGTGTGACCGTTCTTGATTACCCCGCACACGGAGCAGCCACACTCCGACTTCGGGGGATTTTGGAGACTGATAATGTTATGCTAGGAGCTTGTCACGAATGAAGACAATTCTCTCATAACTATGCAGAGCATAACAACATTTTGATGTAGCCTTGGTGTTCTAGCCTATGTCAACTGGCCTGACATAGCCTTGATTAAGCCAAGGCGGCTTTGGAATATAAAAAGTCATCTCTTTGTGTACACGAACATGTGTCCTGTGAAGGATTTTACATGATTTCCTGTCCAAACGCAGGAAGATGTATGATGTCATTACACTGCAATAAGTTACGAAGTCGATTTTGTGACGCAGTAAGGTCAGGTGTTTGTATTGATAGGCTAGTTTTTTTTGTTTTTTTTCTGTATGCTTGATATCATTTTGTCACATTAATTTTTGTTATCAAGGGCTAAGGCCTATACGATTTCATATCAGTGCTCTCTCTCTCTCTCTCTGTCTGTCTGTCTGTCTGTCTGTCTGTCTGTCTGTCTGTCTCTCTCTCTCTCTCTCTGGTGAACACTGGAACTGAATGAATATGTCAAGCACAGATTAAACGCAGCCTACTATCTATTAACATTTGTTTTGAATATCTTTGTCCTAGAGTAATACGTATAGCAGTTTGACTCTCTCTCTCTCTTTCTCTCTGTCTATCTGTGTGTGTGTGTGTGTGTGTGTGTGTGTGTGTGTGTGTGTGTGTGTGTGTGTGTGTGTGTGCGCGCGCGCGCGCGCGTGCGTGCGTGTGTGTATATGTCTGTGTGTCTGTGTCCCTTTCTGTCTTTCTCACACCAGGCAGAGAGGCCATACACCTACATAACAAAACAGATATATACATTAAAAAAAAAAAAGAATAAAAATAACAACAGGTCAGATGGAGGCAACGCACAAAGCCAGGAGTAGGAGCCAAGGACCGTTTGCCAGAACCCCTCCCAAGAAAAACAACCCCCCCCCTACCCACATCCCCCCTCTCCAGCCCCCCACCCCCATCTCCTTTGCACTCCCGCCCGTCCCCCTCACTCCAGCCAGCATTCCACAATAATAGCTCACGGCAAGCAAAGAAGAATAGGCAGAAAGCCGCCATGTACACTGGGAGAGAAGAGAGGGAATAGGCGGAGGATGATAACGGGGAGGGGGGGGGGGAGAACTGACATGGGGGGGAGGGGGGGGAGAACTGAGATAGTGGTGATGGGTGGGGGGAGAAAGGGGGGTGGGTGGGGGTGTGGGTTGGATGAGTGGAAAACCATGGGGCATGTGCGTGAAGGTTTTCTGTAAATAAAATAATATAATGAGTCACCTTCCCAAAATACTCTCTCTCTCTCTCCCCTCTCTCTCTCTCTCTCTCTCTTTCTCTCTCGGTCTCTGTCTCTGTCTGTCTCTCGGTCTCGGTCTCGGTCTCTGTCTCTGTCTCTCTCTCTGTTTTGCTGTTTATCTCTCCTACTGTCTCTTCCTCTCTGTCTGTATGACTTCATAGTTTCTTATTAACCTGTTCATCGTCTGTCTGTCTGTCTCTTTTTCTGCTATGAACTATCTGCTGTCCGTCTGTCTGTCTGGCTGTCTGTCTCTGTCTCTGTCTCCGACTCTGTCTGTCTGTCTGTCTATCTCTCTCCCTGTCTCTCTGTCTCTGTCTGACTGTCTGTCTGTCTGTCTGTCTGTCTTCTTCTCTCTCTCTCTCTCTCTCTCTCTCTCTCTCTCTCTCTCTCTCTCCGCACCCCATTTCTTGTATTCATTCTGTCAAGTTTTTCTTTCGTAGCTGCCCCCCTTGTCCGTCCGTCCCTCCTTCCTTCCTTTACTCCCCAATCCCTCCCATCCTCCCCCCCCTCCTCCCCCACTCTCTCTTCCTCTCTCTCTCTCTCTTTCAATGAGAGTTGAGGGTGGGAACTGTACAGTCGCTCAACAAGACAGACTAGTATAAGAGCTGACTCACTACACTCAAGGAATCCTGCCAGGTTTTTCATTCTCACAGACTAGTACTATATATACAGCACGCATAGACTAGAGTGTCTCCACTTCTGCCCGTGTGCTGACCATGCAACTGGCCTACCACACACACGTCCACCACAAATGGACTCTGGTGTAGTAGCCATGACTTACGGGTTTTGTTGTTGTTGTTGTTGTTGTAATTCCTTCTTCGTCTTTTTTTTTTTTTTTTTTTTACAACCAGCCTCTTAAACACCATTCATAGTCTGCATGTTCTCTCACAAATGGACATTATTCTTGCTGATTTTAATGTTTTGGCGTTTGATACAATGTGTCTGGGTGTGTTAATGTTCTAAATCTTAATGTGTGGTGTACTGGCACACTCACTCTGATAATATGCTGCTTATACAAAGAAAAACAACAGACAGACAGAGAGACAAAGAAGGAAAGAAAGGAAGGAAGGAAGAAAGAAGAGGAAGAAGGAAAGAAGA
>CM065733.1:20761833-20764333 GCA_033310375.1 Conus canariensis | reverse complement strand
GATGTGACAGGAAGAACAGTTCAGATATTTTTTGATGGTCTTCCTAGACATGACAGGAAGATCAGTTCATGTGTTTGTTGATCTTTATGTTTTCCTCACAGGTATGAGAGGAAGAACACTACAGAGCGTAGGGACGCAGTTGTGGTCGACTCCTAAGCGGCGAGCTTTTTCAATTTGTTCAGACAAACTTAAGACGGGGCCTAATTCTGTTCGTTTTTCGAGGACAGGAATTTTGCATGTTAATCCTTACACACTTAGAAACCATTCGCCATGGGGTTAACCCGAACCGTGTGTTAGATTTGAGAGGGTTTTTAAGCCTTTCGACGGAAAGGAAATCAGGTGCAGAACAGTTGATCCATGCCAAATTTCAGTGTTAGGGATCAAGGTGAAGGGTTCGTTTTGATGCCCCTTGTTGTTAGTCTGGCCCAGGTGGTTCAACCCTGTTATCAGTCTGACTGTGTGGTATTGAATAACAGCTAGGGGCCTGGGGGCAGTATTTGGGAGTTCTGTTGCCATATCGGATGTCGTATACACTTCTAACGGTTTCATAGTAGTTCAGACGTCGCCGGCATCAGTCTTGGTAAAACTTCATTCCAAGAGGCTGGGAAGCCTATGCTCTTCCAGGGTTTCGGCTGGTATGGCCATTCTGTCTGGTGGTCCTGAGCATTGATGCATGTTGTTTCGCTGAGTTCAGTAGTAAAGTGTTTTTTGGAAGAAAAGGTAGAAGTAATGGCACTGTGTGCTCATTAACAGTAAGAATAATGTCAAATGCATTGATATTACACGTATGGTTTATGGCTCCCAAGAACGTTTCTTCTTTTTTTTTCCCCCCTCATACAACTGTGTGTAATTGCCATATGCCCTGTGCAATGCCTGCAACCTATGTCAACACAACACAGGCTTCCAGAGGGTGGTGCAGGATTACGCCCGGCTGGTTGATTCATCAGTAGAGGACAATAGTTCTCTGGATCCCATTGGTATCTTCATGGGTAGTTTGTTTTTCCTGCCAGTTGATCGACTCTGGGGAAAGGCCCAATGTCGGAGAAGAAAAATCCACTGACCGCAGGGAAAACCCTGTTGACAGTGGGAAAGACTGCAACCCGAGATCCTCTTCAGAGGGCACGTAACACAGTGCAGTTGTGTCTGCAGTTGTACTGGCCTCACCTGTCAGCAGAACAGCCGCGAGTAGGGCGGCTGAAACACGAAGCAGTTTGCTCGGTGATGGCGTCTTTGGCTGGTGGGCTCTGCAGTCGTAAAATACTGGATGATACACCCATAGAGACGATTCTGTGAAGGTTGTGTTGTGTCGCGTCCAGTGGCCATGACACAATAGCATCTGACGAGAAGCAGTTGTGTCCCATGACGTCGTAATGGAATGCCCTGTGCATGCATGCACCCTGTGTCAACGTGGTGCAGGCTTCCAAGGGTGGTGCGGGATTGCTCCCGGCTAGTTGGTTCGGCAGTAGAAGACAGTATTTCTCACCTGCACCTTACGGGCGTATCCTTGGGCTTTTTCATTGTTGTGTGTCTTGAAATGTCGGTTCAAGTTTAATTCGAAATAAAAAGACGAAACCAACTAGTCTTGATGTGGAAGATGATGTCTACTGTATTTCCGTCTCTCTTACTTTTACAAATTGTATATTGATCTTCGATTTCCCCAGCGTGATGGGGTGATCGGTTCAGTTGTTCTTTGATCTTTGGTTTTCCAAGGTGTGACAGGAAATAAGAGCGCAGATGTTTATTGATCTTTAATTCCCCGAGAAGTGAAAGGAAAAACAGGCTGGATGTTAGTTGATCTGTGATTTCCTCGGGCGCGGATGAGAACAGTTCAGATATTTTATTGATCTTTTATTTCCCAAGGTGTGACAGGAAACACAGTTCAGTTGTTTGTTGATCTTTGATTTTCACAGGTCTGAACGGAAGACAGTTCAAGTGTTTATTGGCTTTTTTTTTTAATCCCTCTAGGTGTGGCAAGTAAAGGTTTCTTGACATTTGATCTGCTGAGGTGCCGAAGGGAGAACAATTCTGGTAGTTGTTGACATTTGATCTTCTCAGGTGTGGAAGGATAAAAAAAAACAGTTCAGATATTTATTTACATTTAATCATTGCAGAGATGGAGGAAAGAGCAGTTCAGGTGTTTGCTGACTTGATCTGCACAGGTGTGGAAGAACTTTTCGTGTGTTTGCTGATTTTTGTTGTGGTTCATCTCAACAGGTGTGGAATGAAAAACAGTTCGGGTATTCTTTTAATTTCTTTTTTTCTTTCTTTCTTTTTTCTTGTTGTTGTTGTTGTTGTTGTTGTTGTTGTTGTTGTCTCATCTTCAACAACATTTCAATGGCATTATCCTCCATCCCATTCATTCTGCCTCCCCATCCACAGCCACACCCGGGCCTATCCTTCTGCAGTCCTGGCACCAGCAATGAACAGGGAGCCGTCAGTGTCAAGTCGTATGGCAACCCGCCAGCGGAGACACTGCAGTGTTGCCGAGTCATTGTGGTGG
>CM065733.1:20751833-20754333 GCA_033310375.1 Conus canariensis | reverse complement strand
CTCTCTAGCTGCTTGCTGCTAATGCCATTGCTGCTGCTTCTTCTTCTGCTGCTGCTGTGGTGCAGCTACTATGTCTGCTGCCACCATTGCTGCTGCTGTCACTATAACTTCTGTTCCTACTAATCTCACTACTATGGCCACTTCTGTTATTGCTGCTGCTACAACGCTACTAGCTCAAGTACTACTGCGTTTCTGCTGCTACTAAAGCTGCTGTGACTGTGTACAATCACACAATGACAATGAATACAAAGACGTAAAAGTGTACACCGTAGAGCATTGACATGTGTTGAACAAATGCATACCACAGACATTGACATGTGTTGAACAAATGCATACCACAGACATGCACGATTCAATGCTGCTCTTGAGATTCTTTAATTGCCTTGGCATATTTTGATGTGTCGATGCACGCACAATTTTTTTCCAGCGTATTTGTTGCTTGTTTTGTCATCAATGAGATTATATGGAATAGACCGAATATGCACACACTTTTCGTGGAGCGAGAGAGAGAGAGAGAGAGAGAGAGAGGGAGGGAGAGGAGAGGGAGAGCGACAGACAGACAGACAGAGACAGAGACAGACCGACAGACGGCTACACACACACACACACACACACACACACACACACACACACACACACACACACACACACACACACGGAAAGAGAGACAAACAGACAGACAAACAAGACAGACGGACGGACGGTCGGACGAACAGACAGACAGACAGGCAGGCAGACAGCCAGACGGACAGGTGCTATCTTTGTGTCTGCTAGCGTTACATAAACAGATCACAAACACATGCAGATGAATCGTGTTTGAAATGAGTGTGAAAGTTATAATTTTTTAGTGCACATTTGTAAGCTGGAAGAACGAACAGAAGAATTTTTTTTCTGTTTACAAAGGAAAAACAGAGACAAAGATCTTTCATATTCAACTGGCCCTGAACACAAAGAATTACAAAGAAAGTAAAAAAAAAAGACAGAGAGAGAGAGAGAGAGAGAGAGAGAGAGAGAGAGAGAGTGAGAGAGTGGTGGGAGTTTGTGTGGGAGGTAGGGGGGAGGAGGCAGAGGGTGGGGATGGGGGTTCTAAGAAATGGGTCAAATTTGTCATTGTTTGTACCACAGAATCAACACACGTCCATCATGTTTGTAACTTGTTTATGGTTCTGATATAAAACGGCGGATACACATTTTTACCCTGTAAACCATCCAACACCCTAATATCACAGGCATTACATTGGCAGGTCACATCCGAAACTTGGCCTGGGATTCAGTAGATGAGAGAAGGCCGGAGGTCAGAGAAGAAGAATGGGGGGGGGGGGGGGGGGGGAGGAGATTCGTGGGTGGGGGGAGGGTAGGGGGCCTAGATCCCTTTAACCAGTATCATTTGTCACGAAAGCAGCAGAGAGAAGCTGGGGCGTAATTGAACATCGGGGTAACACGAAACCCTTGAGGCACTCTCCCTGCAGAGTGCCAGCTTCGATCGTCTGTCATGATAATTCACATACAGTGCGTCTGATAGTTCCCACGTCACCTGCGTGTATCAGCAAGAGGCATGGTGGCACTTGGGGAGTGGGTAGGGAATAGAAAATGATGGTGGCCAGGTTAGGGGGAGGGAAGAAAGAGGGACGGGAGAGAAAGGTTTCTTTAATTGAAGAGGAGAGGGGTGGGACAAGGGGTACGGTGTGATGGTGGGTGGCAAGCGATATCGATATATAGCCGAGTTGCATTGGACGTGGGAGACGGAGGGGCAGAGGGGAGGAAGGGGTGGAGGGAGGGAGAGGATGAAAGGGGAGGGGGGGTGACGGGGGGGGGGGGGGGCGGCGAGGGGAGGCAGTTCGTTGATGGAAACAGTGCTGCTCCGGTGTCGCTGGCCTTTTGTCTTGGCTGTCATCCTGCATCTGATGCTGATTATGTGTTTGCTGACGTATTGTTTGGAATCCACTCATCTTTAGCTTGTGGACTGTGACATACCTTCTCTCCCTCCCTCCCTCCCTCCCTCCCTGGCTCACACACACACACACACACACACACACACACACACACACACACACACACACACACACACACACAACGTTTCTCTCTCTTTCACCGTTTTTTCCTTCTCTCTCTCTCTCTCTCTCTCTCTCTCTCTCTCTCTCTCTCTTCTTCTGTCTGTCTGTCTGTCTCTCTGTGTCTCTGTCTCTGTCTGTCTCTGTCTCTCTCTGTCTCTCTCTGTCTCTGTCTCTTTTCTCTCTCTCTCTCTCTCTCTCTCTCTCTCTCTCTCTCTCTCTCTCTCAAACGTGCATGCACTCTCAAGATGTCACACTATTCTATGCGTGGATATGGTACTAGGTATGAGGTCCTTCACACGCATACACACACACACAAGCAAGCGCGCACGCACGCACGCACATCTTCAAAGAACTGCTTATACACAGTTCGTCTTTGAACACCTCAAAGGAGGGAAGACGCAAAGATCAGGTGTTTGGTGCTCTCTGATCTGACGGATCAGAGAACG
>CM065733.1:20736833-20744333 GCA_033310375.1 Conus canariensis | reverse complement strand
ATGAGCAGTTTGGGGTAATGAGCAGTTTGGGGTAATGAGGAGTTATGGGGTAATAAGCAGTTTGGGGTAATGAGCAAGTATGGGGTAATGAGCAAGATGAGCAGTATGGGGTAATGAGCAGTATGGGGTAATGAGCAGTATGGGGTAATGAGCAGAATGAGCAGTAATGGAGTAATGAGCAGTATGAGATAATGAGCTGTATGGGGTAATGAGCAGAATGAGCAATATGGGGTAATGAGCAGTATGGGGTAATGAGCAGTATGGGGTAATGAGCAGAATGAGCAGTATGGGGTAATGAGCAGTATGGCGTAATGAGCAGTATGGGGTAATGAGCAGAATGAGGAGTATGGGGTAATGAGCAGTATGGGGTAATGAGCAGTATGGGGTAATGAGCAGAATGAGCAGTATGGAGTAATGAGCAGTATGGGATAATGAGCTGTATGGGCAGTCTGGGGTAATGAGCAGTATGAGTATTGAGCAGAATTGGCAGTATGGGGTAATGAGCAGTATGGGTATTGAGCAGAATTGGCAGTATGGGGCAAGGAGCAGTATGGGGTAAGGAGCAGAATGAGCAGTATGGGGTAATGAGCGGAATGGGGTAATGAGCAGAATGGGGTAATGAGCAGAATGGGCAGTATGGGGTAATGAGCAGTGTGGGGTAATGAGCAGTGTGGGGTAATGAGCAGTATGGGGTAATGAGCAGTATGGGGTAATGAGCAGAATGGGCAGTATGGGGTAATGAGCAGAATGGGCAGTATGGGTAATGAGCAGAATGGGCAGTATGGGGTAATGAGCAGAATGAGCAGTATGGGGTAATGAGCAGAATGGGCAGTATGGGGTAATGAGCAGAATGGGCAGTATGGGGTAATGAGCAGAATGGGCAGTATGGGGTAATGAGCAGAATGGGCAGTATGGGGTAATGAGCAGAATGAGGCAGTATGGGGTAATGAGCAGAATGAGCAGTATGGGGTAATGAGCAGTGTGGGGTAATGAGCAGAATGGGCAGTATGGGGTAATGCCACTGAAGTGGCACAGAAGATAACACAGGAAAAGAAAAAAAGATGAGCTTCCAGACCACCGCAAGGCCTCGCTTCCACTTGGCCCCTCTTGTAACATTATTAACGTTGGTAGGAGATAACACCGACCACCCTGAATCCACGTAGCATCGTTATTATCGTTCTCAACCATCTGGATTACCACTAAGAAAGACAGAAATAAATTAAAGCAGCTTAGGACGGTTATAGAGCAAACTGCGTGGGCAACTTTGATAGGGGTGTCATTTTTGCATCGGTCACCGTGGCAGCGCTTCTCTTCTCGTCCAAGTGCTGGTCTGGACGGAGAGGGGGGGGGGGGGGGGCTCGTTCTTTCTTCCTTTGTGCTTATCTTTGCAATCTCATCCATTAACTCGTGGACGTACGCTGACATTTGGCCAGCACGTGCGAATGTCAGTCTTGTGCGCGGACGCGGATACCTCTCTCTCTCTCGTGTGCGCGCGCGCGGGCAACGCCAGGAGGTCAGGGGGTCAGGTCAGATTGGAATGACGTCACTCAAGGTTTCTTTTCCTCCCTCTGAATTGGGGTTTTCCGTAGCGAAATTTGGCGGAAGCCGTGTTGGGTAACGTAGCGTGTATATTACGGCATTTGAAACCTTGTTTCTTTGCGTCCTTAATTCACACATGCTCCCCCCCTTCCCCCACTTTTTTTCTGAACCAGCTGGCCGAGTATTACAGTTAGTAGCTAGTCAGCTCCAGTTAGTTCCCTTAGCTCTATAGCTCCCATAGCTATTTTGTCAGCTACTAGTCAGTTTAAATTGGTTCCGCAAGCTGTGTATATTCCCTTATTTATTAACTATTTTTCACAGAGGATGCATGCTATACGTATACGAGTAATCCTTAGCAACGGCCTAATCGGCCATTTCTCCCGAACAATTCGTGATGGAGTGCAAGATGTTACGCGTGCGTTTACAGTGGAAACCTCTTTTTGTAATCTCACTTGAAGGAACTGTCCCGAAATAGAGTCACAACTAATGTGAACTAGGAGGGGACACCCCCCATCCTACCCCCACCCTCGTCGCCTACTTTCCTATATCGAGATTAGACCCCAAATACTCTGTATTCTCAGTGACCCTCAAAGCTGCTTATGCCATCTGTCAAAGAGGAAGTCCTCACACGCACAAATTCACAGCGCATAGTCCATCATTTGAGACATATTGAGTCTGGGTTTGAAAGCAGTACGCTTTTTTCTTTTTTTTTTTTCTTTGACTATTTGACATGCAAACCTCACCTACAATGATATCCCATTCGTCTGTTTTTTCTGCTGGTCTGTTCTCTCCCAAATCCTTGAGCCCTATCCTGGCGTAAGGGCAGAGGGAGTCCGCAAGTCACGCGTAATTCCAGTTTTTTTTTTTCTTAACAGATAGCACTGAACGAAGTATTATCGTCAAATGCCATGATAAAGTCGTTTTTTTTTTTTTTTCACATTAGAAAACAACCGGCAAAACAGGAACATCTCCATCTGTTTCCACCGTGCCAGTTATTGCCTGAACCTGATGCTAACCCTGAACTCTGACCTAAGCTCTCCGCGGCTGTTCATCGCCTCGCCATTCATGGACAAACGATACGACCCTGGGGGGTGCTTTGATAGTCATTGGGTAGATCTCTCTGTATGTGACCTTCAACATGATGCTTAACACCTATATCACATGACATGCATTCCAAAGTGGCGCCGACACTTTTCTTCTCCAGTCGTATCGCTCGGGTTAGTGTGACAATGAACCAACTCCAACCCACGCTGGTAGCGTTAGTGCCTCGGTGCCACTAACAGGGTTAACGTGACCTGGCTTGTACGTTTGTCACAGACCATGCCTGATGTAAGGCGAATCTGAAACAACAATAGCTTTAAAGGAAGAGACAAAAGTTGACTGCAGGATTCGAGGTGAAAATGAAAAAAATAATAAAGTTAAAAAAAAAAAAAAACTTTTGGTGGTAGTTGAATCCTTTGGAGAGTGGAGACGGAGTTTCAAGCCATAGGCCCGTTGTCAAAGTGAAGAGAAGAGGGCAGTGTAGACAGGAAAGACTATGTGAGAACTGGGTGAGAACATCTCATTTAATTATTAAGTTGGACAATAGCTTTACAAGGAATACACTGTCTTTGATGGCGCTGACCAGTAAATGAGAAGTGCGGCCGAAACTCATGCTAGTTATAATCCTTTTGTCCGTTAATTTGATTTAATAACGTTAAAGGATGAATTCAACTCTCTTCTTTATTTACTAGTATACAAAAGTCATGCGTATTTGTATCTATTTTTTTATGATATAGCATTTAACATGGGAACATTAGTTCGAAATGTTGACAGGAGTTATCCATCTTATTTTTCTCCCTGATTTCTGTATTACTTGCTGCTTAAGTAAAACCCGTTCGGTGCCTAACTTGACGAGATAACTCGACGGCAAGGGCGTGTACTCTTCGCTGCCATGGCCGTCGAGTATACTCGTCATGGGGAAGTCCGGAATATTCTTCGTTTTATATTTACACTGCTTACAAAACAAGAGGATATTTTCAGAGAGGTGAAGTCTCTAGATTCTATTGAGAGTTGGTAATCTTGTTTTCTTCAGTGAGAAAGTCAGTAGGAATTTTTTGAAAATATATGCTCGCTTTTTTGGGGGGGAAAAAAAAGACCCTGGCTAATAGGATTTAACTTAAAGATTAATTCCCAGGCAGCGAAAGGTTTTAATTAAGTCACTGGCGTGTTAGCCAGCAAAGGCAGCAGGAAAAGGAGAGGGATCACACAGGTCGGGAGGGGGAGAGGGGAGGGGGAGGAGAGTCGGGGTGTAGCGGTTGGGGAGGGGGGAAAGGGGGGGGGGGGTGACGCGCAGAAAGGGAGAGCACTTCAATGTCAAGGGGAAGTACTTGTCAGTGTTCTCCCTTGACCCCGTGAGCATGTGAGCATGCTCAGTGTAACGGGACTGAGGCTCTTGTTTATGATGAAAGGGTCTCTGGTCTCTGTTGTACGTCTCAGTCTCTGTTCTCTGTCTGATTCTGTACGTCTGTTTCTGTGCCTGTCTCTTTCTGTTGTCTGTCTGTCTGTCTGTCTCTGTCTGTCTGTCCTGTGTGTGTGTGTGTGTGTGTGTGTGTGTGTGTGTGTGTGTGTGTGTGTGTGTGTGTCTCAGAGTGTATCTCTGTCAAACTATGTATGTTCTCTCTCTCTCTCTCTCCTCTCTCTCTCTCTCTCTCTCTCTCTCTCTCTCTCTCTCTCGCTCTCTCTCTCTCTCTCTCTGACTATCCATTTGATGGGCATATCTGTGGTCAATTTTCCTCATCTGGGTGGGACTTGTCGGTACAGTTGGCCGGGTAACTTGGTACAAACTAGACAGAACAACTCGGTAAGTTCTATGTACAGTAGAGAGAGTAGTTTCATGTCTACACTCACCACCCATCCCCCACCCACTCCCACGTCCACATCCCAGTACACCCATCCCTATACATCACCTTTCGCGCTCTCTTTTCCCCTTAAAGCTTTTAAGTTCATTGTTATGATGACTCATAAGGTGGATTGTCTGAATGCTTTTTGTTTTTAATTTTTGATATGAAAACTGCATCTACACGACTCTATTTCTTTGTCGTCTGCTGATTTGTTCACTCCCACTACTCATTTTGTTCCATCTTTATCTATGTATCTATCCATGTATCTATCTATGTATCTATCTGTCTATCTATCTATCTATCTATCTATCTATCTATCTATCTATCTATCTATCTATCTGTCTATCTATCTATCTATCTATCCTGTCTGTCTGTCTCTGTCTGTCTGTCTATCTATCTATCTGTCTGTCTGTCTATCTATCTATCTATCTATCTATCTATCTATCTGTCTATCTATCTATCTATCTATCTATCTATCTATCTATCTATCTATCTATCTATATGTCTATGTATGTATGTATGTATGCATGTATGTATGTATGTATCTATCTATCTGTCTCTATCTATCTGTCTCTATCTATCTGTCTGTCTGTCTCTGTCTGTCTATCTATCTGTCTGTCTGTCTGTCAATCTATCTATCTATCTATCTATCTATCTATCTGTCTGTCTGTCTGCCTACCTGTCTACCTATCTATCTATCTCTATCTACCTATCTATCTGTCTATCTATCGAACTATCTGTCTATCCGTCTGTCTCTGTCTGTCTGTATACCTATCTATCTATCTGTCTCTCTATATAGACCAACAGCGACCTTCTTATTAGTTTCTGATTGACAGACGGAACGACGGATTGACTAATGGATTTACTAAGCACGTAACCAATCCACTGGCCAACGAACTACCTAACCAGATATTAACCGATCCAATTTTCTGTGTCGGAATAGCTGAGCGGTAGACTGCTGAACTGGTGGGTGACCCTGCTGATCTTGGGGCTGCGGGTTCGATTCTCCACCGGGCCGTTTCAGTACAGGGGGCTGTTTCCCTACGAGTTAACATTGGTTCTCACTCCATTTCCCAAAGAGTCCTTCGAAAGAGATTTTAGAAACTGGGGTTCCATGTGTAAACGTCACGCGTAACATCTTGCGCACACGTAGAATCCCTTCACCAGCTTTCGGAAGAGAAATCCAGTTTGGCCGTTGGTATGGATGGGATAGTACGTATTCACCTAGCACGCATCCTCGGTGAAAATCGGAGGAATGAACGACAGTCGGAGTGACTGAATGACAAGGCGATGAACGATTAGCGCCGGCAGGCAGTTCTTTAGTGGGTTCTACCTATGTAGGTAGCCCATTGTGTGAACGTGAGCCGTGGATTGTAAAAATTAAAGCGCGCAGAGCATGGTCTCTAACCGAGGATAGGTGCTACGTAAGTATGATAATGGTGGTGGTATTTGTCGTTGTTGTCAACTTTTCATCATCAGCATCATCACCATGATCATCTACAGCAGCAGCAGCAGAAGCAGCAGCATCGTCAGTGACATAATCGCTGTAGTGAATAATCTGGGGGGTTTTCTGCTGTACCTTCGCCCAGGTCCTTCTTATTCTTTTTTTTTTCTCGTTGTTTTTTGTTGTTTTGTTGTTGTTGTTGTTGTTGTTCTTCTTCTTCTTCTTCTTCTTCTTCTTCTTCTTCTTCTTCTTCTTCTCCTTCTTTTTCTCTTCTTCTTCTTTCTTCTTCTTCTTCTTCTTCTTCTTCTTCCTTCTCCTCTTTCGTCTACTGCTTCAACAAGGACAACAATATTGACAACTGCAACATAAGTAACAGAGAACAACAAGAGCAATAACAACAACGATGATAAGAACAACTGCTGCCACCACTGCTATCACGTGTGTGTGTGGTTAATGTCAGTGTGTATGTGTTTAAAAAGGTCCTTCATTCCCCCCCCCCCCTTCGACTCCCTCCCTCTCTCTTTTTCTTTCTATCCCCTCTCCCCCGCCCCCCCCCCCCCCCCCCCCCCCCCCCCCCCCCCCCCCCACTTACCCTCTTCGCCTCTTACCTCTTTCCTCCATCACTTTCGCTCTTCGACACCCCCACTCCCACCCCCCACCATTCACCTCGGTCCCGGCCTCAACCACCCACGCCCTGTACTCCCCAGCCGCCGCTCTAAAGAATAATGACAGCGACGACCTTCGAGAGGGTGGGGGTGGGGTGGGGTGGGGGTCAATTACAAACTACTAGGAGCTCCACAACTGCTAACTCCCCGGCCTCATTACTGATACACCCTCTCCAGCTGCTTGGAGTTAAAAACTTGCCAGCAGAATGCTATCCCCCACCCCCACTCTCCCCCACTACCTCCACCCCACACACCCCTTCTTCTCTCTCCCTCCTCCCCCCCCCTCCCCCCCCCCCCCCCCCTCCCCTGCCCCTCATCCGCTTTCCCCTCGCATCCCCTCCCTCCTCTCACCTCCTAGTGACTCCCCTCCTTACTGGCTTCGGTCATCGTCTTTGTCAAGTCAGTCTTGAGTTCATTTCTTGACTGTCGTTGTTGTCCCGAGTGCGACTATTATCATTTTATTGGAATGCAGTGCCTTTTGTTTGTTTTGCTTCTTCGTGCAGTCTGTTTTGTTTGTTTGTTTGTTGTTGTTGTCGTACCCTGGCTAAAAGACTCCAGGGATCATCCGAACAGCCAAAGTACTTGAACACTGTGGTACAAATGCATCAGCTGGGGATGAGAACACTACGTGTGTGACCGTTTTTGATTACCCCCCCACATGGGCGGCCACACTCCGACTTCGGGGGAGTTTTGTTTGTTTGATATCTCGTTGACTAAATCACAGTCTTTTAATTATTTTCAGCCCTGATACGGCTTCTGCGGTCGGCAGGGCTTCATTAAAGCAACATGATTTGATTTGATTTGACTGAACAATTCTGAGCGTACGTGGGGAGAGGGATTGAGAGAGTGGAAGGGGAAAAGTTGGGCAGCTGTCAGAATAAAATAGGAAGGAGAGGAGGAGGGGAGGAGAGGGGGGGAGTTACAGTAGGACGGAAAGAAGAAGAAGAAGAAGACGACGAAGAACAAGAAC
>CM065733.1:20726833-20729333 GCA_033310375.1 Conus canariensis | reverse complement strand
CAAACTGGCCTGTAGTTGCAGCTTCAAGTAACATGACCCGTAGTTACAGGTTAAGCAACACTGGCCAGCCGTTACAGATTAAGCAACACTGGCCTGTAGTTACAGCTTAAGCAACACTGGCCTGTAGTTACAGCTTAAGCAACACTGGCCTGTAGTTACAGCTTAAGCAACACTGGTCTGTAGTTACAGCTTAAAGCAACACTGGCCTGTAGTTACAGCTTGAAGCAACACTAGCCCTTAGTTACAGCTTAAGCAACACTGGCCTGTAGTTACAGCTTAAAGCAACACTAGCGCTTAGTTACAGCTTAAAGCAACACTGGCCTGTAGTTACAGCGTAAAGTAACAGTGGCCTGTAGTTACAGCTTAAAGCAACACTGACCTGTAGTTACAGCTTAAAGTAACGGTGGCCTGTAGTTACAGCTTAAGCAATAGCGGTCTGTAGTTACAGCTTAAGCAACACTGGCTTGTAGTTACAGATTAAAGTAACACTGGCCTGTAGTTACAGCTTAAGCAACACTGGCCTGTAGTTACAGCTAAAGCAATACTGGCCTGTAGTTACAGCTTAAGCCACACTGCCCTGTAGTTACAGCTTAAGCAACACTGGCCTGTAGTTACAGCTTAAGCCACACTGCCCGTAGTTACAGCTTAAGCAACACTGGCCTGTAGTTACAGCTTAAGCAAGACTGGCCTGTATTACAGCTTAAGCAAGACTGGCTTGTAGTTATAGCTTAAGCAAGACTGGCCTGTAATTACAGCGTAGAAAACACTTGCCCGTAGTTACAGCTTAAGCAACACTGGCCTTTAGTTGCAGCCTAAGCAATACTGCCTGCCGTTACAGATTAAAGTAAACGGTGGCCTGTAGTTACAGCTTAAGCATTAGCGGTCTGTAGTTACAGCTCAAGCAACATTGGCCTGTAGTTACAGCTTAAAGTAACAGTGGCCTGTAGTTACAACGTGAAAACACCTGCCGTTGTTACAGGTTAAGCAACGCTGGCCTTTAGTTGCAGCCTAAGAACATTGGCCTTAGTTACAGCTTAAGCAACACTGCCTATAGTTACAGCTTAAGCAACACTGCCTATAGTTACAGCCTAAGCAACACTGCCCTATAGTTACAGCTTAAGCAACACTGGCCTGTAGTTACAGCTTAAGCCACACTGCCCCGTAGTTACAGCTTAAGCAACACTGGCCTGTAGTTACAGCTTAAGCAAGACTGGCCTGTACTTACAGCTTAAGCAAGACTGGCTTGTAGTTATAGCTTAAGCAAGACTGGCCTGTAATTACAGCGTAGAAAACACTTGCCGTAGTTACAGCTTAAGCAACACTGGCCTTTAGTTGCAGCCTAAGCAATACTGGCCTGCGTTACAGATTAAAGTAACGGTGGCCTGTAGTTACAGCTTAAGCAGTAGCGGTCTGTAGTTACAGCTCAAGCAACATTGGCCTGTAGTTACAGCTTAAAGTAACAGTGGCCTGTAGTTACAACGTGGAAAACACCTGCCCGTTGTTACAGGTTAAGCAACGCTGGCCTTTAGTTGCAGCCTAAGCAACATTGGCCTATAGTTACAGCTTAAGCAACACTGCCCTATAGTTACAGCTTAAGCAACACTGCCCTATAGTTACAGCCTAAGCAACACTGCCCTATAGTTACAGCTTAAGCAACACTGCCCTATAGTTACAGCTTAAGCAACACTGGCCTGTAGTTACAGCTCAAGGAACACTGGCCTGTAGTTGCAGCTCAAGGAACACTGGTATATACTTACAGCTTAAGCAATACTGACTTTTTAGTTACAGCTTACGCAGCACCGGCTTGTCATTACAACTCATGTAACACTGGCTTTGCTGTGACAGTTCAAGCAACATCAGTTCGTAAGTACAGCTCAAGCAACGACTGGCTTAAAGTTACTGCGCAAGCAACATTAGGTTGCTGTTACAGCTGGTGTGACACTTTTTGCTTCTAGGGACAGCTCAAGAAACACCGGCTTGAAATCACTGTATCAAGCAACTAGTGGGGGGCGTGTAGTTTACAGCTCAAGCAAAAACTGGCTTGTCGTGGCAGTTGAAGCACCAGTGTTCCTTTTTTTCGCCACGCGCGCACGTACAGCTTTGATTGCTTTTGGCGATGCAGATCAAACAGAAACAGGCTTGGTGGAATCCTAGCGTCAGCAACATGAACACGGATTCTGTCTGTATCCAAGTCCCCCCCCCCCCCCCAACCCCACCCAACCCTCCCGCGCACCCCCTCGACCCACAATATTGCCCATCCCACACTACCTTAAAACAGAAAAAAAAAAAAGCGAAAAAGAAACACTGAGACTGTTGTGGTCCTCCTGACCGATTTACTCCAGAAAACCGCTGACTTCCCTCCCCTTTCGTGTTGGCCGAAATCTTCTTCACCCCCCCCCACCCCCACCCCAACCCCCCCCTCCCCCCCGACCCCGCCCATCCCCTCCCCCTTTTTCTACACCCTCCTCCCGACACATCTAGCTCACATACACATTTGTCA
>CM065733.1:20696833-20706833 GCA_033310375.1 Conus canariensis | reverse complement strand
CTAAGTGTACAAAGAATTCGTACGTTAAAGCTGGTGACTGAAAAATGGCCTGCACAGTATTTTGCTTCAATACTGGAATGATTTTTTTCATATCATTGCATGAAACAATATGAATTGGAGTAATTTTGTTTCCACATACGCAAACTACGTTTTTTACATATTTTGTTTTAAATGCATTAAGTTTCCACCTGTGCATTAATGAGAGTAATTTTCTATTAAGATTAAAATTCTCTTTGATTCTTTTAATATCAAACTGTTCTTTATAAACGTGATCTACCATACTATATTCGAAAGCTTTCCAGATATGCGACTTAACCAAGTTGCACTGTTCATGTACTGATAAGGGGAAATCAAACAGTTCTGAACCAAAACTATTTCTGGCTCCACGTTTAGCTGCCCTGTCTACTTTTTCATTATAATGAAAAGAACAATGTGAAGGAATCCAACAAAAAACTACATGGGTTCCTCTTGCAATCAACATGTGTATCATACAATTTATCTCTATGACCATTTCAGGTCTTGTGTGCAATTGAGAAACTTTTAATGCCTGAAGAGCTGATTTAGAATCAACACAGAACAGAATTTCAAATATTGTTTTTGGAAAGTTTAAAAGGTAATTTAAAGCCAGGAGTATCGCTGTTAATTCTGCTGTAAATATCGATTTGTTAATTCCGATATAAAACGATTTCTCTACTCTTAAGTCTGGTATTAAGAATGCGCAACCTGTTTGTTTATCAATGCACGAACCGTCTGTGTATATTTTCAAATAATTTGAATAATTCTTTTCAATATGGCATTTGATACAGCTTGCTAACATGTTTATGTTTTCATCTTTTTTCATATTGGTATGTTCAATATCAAAATGTGCTTTATTAAGCTCCCATGGTGGTATAGGAGAAAATAACGGTCTAATGGATAGAGCATCGTTATCGATTGAAACTCCAGAATCAGTAATACTTTTTGACGTGTACGTTGCTAGTGTTTTTTGAGAAGCTATAGATTTTGCTCTTTTAGGAAAATCAATATCTGACCTCATTTTTATTTCAGATCTAATGTGCGTTTTATTAGTTGTACTCTTGCTAACAAATTTACAACACGCTAACTCTCTGTATTCATCTAGGGGAAGCATCTGCGCTTCATAATACGTACGAGAAGATGATGCATGCACCGGAAGGCCAAGTGCTAATTTCAATGCCTTGCATTCAATACTTTCAAGCTTTTTCAATAGGTATTTGGGAGCGCTAAAGATTACTTCTTGGGCATATGTTATTTTCGACCTCATTAAAGATTTACATAGAGTTATCAATGTAGATGAATTCTGTCCCCATTTTTCTTTAGAAATAATTTTAAGGAAATTTAATATTTTCCTCGCCTTTGTTAATAAGTATTCAATATGAGCGTTCCATGATAGTTTAGATGTGAAATGGACTCCTAGGAATTTAACGTCTGTCACGTATTTAAGAGGTGTTTCGCCCAATGTAAAAACAGGCAGTTTTTCTGGATTATTACCACTATTGAAAAGAATTATATTTGTTTTTTCAACAGATAAGTTCAATCCATTTAACTTCATGTATTCCGACATCCTATTTAGTTCGTCTTGATAGATCTTTCTGATGAAACTTTTATCACGCTGTGGAGTTTTCTTTTTAAGAGTTACTTCCATCCACATGCAAATGTCGTCTGCATATTGAACGAGAACTACCTTTTTAGATAACTTATTTGGCAAATCATACAATAGCAATGAGAAAAGAAGCGGAGCTAACACTGACCCTTGTGGGATTCCCATTGACAAAGTTCTACCGGTGGAATATGATTTTCCTACTCTTGTTTGTATTACCCTATCTTTCAGAAAGCATTTAACATAATTGTATACATTTCCTGATAGTCCAATATTTTTAAGTTTGTTTAATAGCTGTGAATGCCACACTTGATCGTAAGCCTTGGTTATGTCAAAAAATGTAGCCAGGACACATTTACGTCTTGCAAATTGTTTCTTTATATTTGTTGATAATTTCACTAATATTTCTGTAGTAGATCTCCCTTTACGAAAGCCAGCTTGATTAATAGGAATGATGTCATTTTTTTTCGCAGTAATATGCTAGTCTATTCAAAACAATTCTTTCTGATAGTTTACAGACGTGTGATGTTAATGCTATAGGTCTGTAATTTTTAGGATCCCTAGAAGACTTTCCTTGTTTATGAACTGGTACAACAATTGTCTGTTTCCATATTTTGGGCATGTCGCTACTATTCCAGCAAGTACTTAGCAAAGCATGAAGAAAAACTACAAGATTTTCAGGTAAATTCTTTAGCATCTGATTAGATATTGCATCTAAACCAACTGATGATTTCCGTATTGGAATGGCTCTAATGGCTTCTTTTACTTCATATACAGTTATAGGAGCATTAATGCTTATGCTATTATCTGGTGGTGGATCATCATATGTTATATTACTTTCTTCTTTTTCTCTGTAAGTTTGGTCAGTGTTTGTTAGACCCTCAGGACGGCTGACTTCAGCGAATAAGTTTACAAAAACTTCTGCTTTCTCTTTAGTAGTGGGCAGATTGTTGTTATCTATTTTTATGGGATACTGTGGTGATGTCAGTCCATTTTTCATAGCTTTCAGTTCTTCCCATACTTTTCCCATATCCTTACAATGTTTTACTTCAGAGTTACAGAAATCATCCCAATGTTTCAATTTTGCATATTCTATTGCATCATCACTTTCTTTACCCGTCTTTTTCATTTTTTCATGATTACTTGCTGATCTTTTTTTACAATATATCTTAAATCTTTCTTTTTTCTTGTTATTTGCGCGTTCACATTCCTTGTTCCACCACACATTTCCATTGTGTTTTTTAGATTTTTTGTTTTTTATTTTTGGGATCGATTTATCTGCTGCTGTTAGGATAAATCTGCAGAATTTATCATACTGATTGTCTATATTTTCTTCAGTAGAATAATCTAAATCTATGTTTTTAAGGATGTCTTTGAACAGTGACCAATCTGCACACTTGTAATTATACTTTGGAATAACATCTTCTGTGTTTTCTACTTCTTCTGCTATGTTATTTAAAGATATTATGACTGGAATATGATCTGATCCTAAAGAGTCATCTCCCGTTTCCCACACTGCGTTGACTACCAATGATGGAGATACAAAAGTTAAATCAATGGCTGAGGGATTATGGTTAGATATATCTGGAATACGAGTCATGTTTCCATTATTCAGTATGTAAAGAATAGAATCCGCTATGTTATCTAACAAACGATTATTAGAAATATAGGAACAACTCTTATCCCAGAAAGGGGCATGTGCATTAAAATCACCCCCAATAACCCACTTATCCGTTTGATCTTGGAACCCTTTCAACCATTCAGTGTTCTTATTATCAGGACCTTTTGGAAGATAAATTGAAGCAACATTAAGAATCAAGGATGAAGTGAACTTAACCATAGCTGCACAGCATGACACAGAGGAAATATTATACACTGGTGGAGTTCTTTCACAAAAGTCCAGGTCTTCACGCACATAAATGGCTGTTTGCACTCTGTCTCCACATTGTTCGTAAACCGGAGGGTGGTAAAATCCAGGTAGATATGGTAATTTATCACAGCTCACATTTAAAGATTGTAGTAATAAAACATGAAACTTATTTGCTACTAGATATTGATTTAAGTATGATAGATTTTTCGTTATAGAACGACAATTCCACTGTAGAAATGTAATGTTTGGCTTTTTATGTGCTTTCATTTATATATCACAATAATTGATATCATTTAGACATTAACTATCTTAGAGATGACTATAGATGAAAACAGAAAATCTTGATGATTGACTGTAAACAGCTGAGAGTCAAAGTACGACCAGTTTAGTAGAACCAAGGACGTGGAAAAGGCGGAGGGTGAAAACCTTGGCAACTGTAACGAAAGGCTGCGGGTCTCCTCCGTGGCTTTTCCCAAAACATTCCATGCAGGTGTTTGCCCAGGGTCCTCGCGATGGTGCTCGCTCCTCTGGTCGTGGGGTGAACGTCGTCAGCTGTCAGTACTCTTCTGTCTTCCATCCTCAACTCGTTAAAGGAGACGAAAGTAATGTCGTTTTCTGTCTGTAGTTTCTGTCTTGTCATTGCGTTGAACAGATCTTTCTTAATGTCTAGTGTTTTATTTTTGACAGGAGCCACTTGACTTACTACGATTTTGGCTTTGGGAAATTGACCTTTGGCCTCCTTGACGCATTTCTGCATTTCCGTGCTGCATTTCTCCGGATCTTTCCCCTTCAAATCGTTCACTCCTACATGCAGAACTACACATTCGGGTTCAGGATTCAGTGATACTTTTGCCTCGTTCAGAGCGCGTGTGCAATGCTCAATCTGATAAGCTTTTCTCTTTGCCACCTGCAGACCGTATGACAGGCCAAGTCTCCGTGCATCAACCTTCTTCATGATACTGTCATGTATCAGGAGGACACGAGGCAAGTCGCCACCAGATGTAGAAACAGAATGGGATACGTATTTCTTTGTTGTGCCAGACTGTTTTTCTTTGACGTTTTGTTTGTGTGGAGACTTGGAGTTTTCTATCTTTTGTTCCACAGATGTGTTACGCAATTTCGCAGAACCTTGTTTGACGTTGCTTTGATTCTTTACGTCACAATTCAGTTTTTGTTCTTTGTGGTTTTGTTTCATTTGGTTATTTTCTTTGTTTGGCCTAATGTACGGCTCGCACAATTCATCCACGCCCTTGTTGTATTGGGGAGGAGATTTTGCCGGCAGCGATGTTGATGCAACTTTTGCATAAGAGCGGTGAGGCGTTGCGAAGGATGTTTCGGTCGATTCGGTCTGAATGGCGACACTTTCGCTTTTCGTTATCTTGAGGTTCGATTCAATTATTTTGGTCTGTTTTTCAACTATTTTCTCTAGACTCAAGATTCGTTCGCTCAGAGTCATTATGACAGCTTTGAAGTCGTCCGTGTTACTTCCCGCTTCTCTTTTCGGGCTGTCTTCTGCGGGGCCTTTATTGTCGGCAGGCGTACCGGACATTTTTGTTTGGGTTACTAAACGGTCACCCCCGCTTCGAACATTCGATTGGCTTGTTACAGTCGATTGAACATTTTGCAAACTGCTGTTAGTTTTTTCTATTGGCAAAGTTGATGGCTTACCTTTTGCATTTCTTGTTTTTGTCATCCTGGTCATCATTTTTTTAAAAACTTTACAAAAAACTCAGCTAGCTTCTGCTCTAGTTGTTGACCGTGGCCGCCATCTCGTGTGTGTGTGTGTGTGTGTGTGTGTGTGAGTGAGTGTGTGTGTGTGAGTGAGTGTGTGTGTGTGTGTGTGTGTGTGTGTGTGTGTGTGTGTGTGTGTGTCTGTCTGTCTGTCTGTCTGTCTGTCTCTCTCTCTCTCTCTCTCTCCTCTCTCTCTCTCTCTCTCTCTCTCTCTCTCTCTCTCTCTCTCTCTCTCTCTCTCCCCGCTTTCGACGGGAAAACAATGTATATATTCCAGCTACCCATCCCTCTGACGGATTCTGCATTGTTCTTTACTGACAGGGGGGACGGGGTGGGGTGGGGGGAGGGGTCAAAAGATCGGTGGGCCAGTGGCTGATGGATGCCATCGTGTTGCTGCCCTCAGTGTCCGGTCTGCCGCTGATGATGCGATTCGTCTGCAACTGGAGCCGGCTGACGGTGCTGGCTGACGTGAGCACAGAATGCCTCTGGTGGTGGTGACAGCGTACCGAATCTCTTCTGTAGAAAGCGGGCATCATTCTCTGAGCTGAGGTACGAGGCGGTGGCGGGAGGGGGGGGGGGGGGGGGGTGAGGGGGGAGGGGGGGGGGGGCTGTGTCACATTGTCTCTAACTGCGCTTACGCTTTTTTTCCCCCCTCTTTTTTTTTCTTTTTTCATTTTTTGTTGTTGTTTTTTCGTCTTTTTTTTTTTCTTTTCTTTTTTGGTTTGCGTCCGTTTATTGTATGTATGCATGTTCCCCCACGCCGCTTCTTATCTCTTGTCTGTCTCTGTTTTATTTCACTGTCTCTGGGCCTGTGTCTCTGGGTCTGTTTGTCAGTCTGTCTGCCTGCCTGCTTGCCTGCCTGCCCGCCTGCCTGCTTGCTTGCCTGTCTGTCTGTCTCAGTTTCTCTGTCTGTCTGCCAGCCTGCCTGTCTGTCTGTCTGTCTCAGGTTGTCTGTTTGTCTGTTTCTCTCCCTCCCTCCCTCCCTCCCTTCCTCCCTTCCTTCCCGCCAATCTCTTTCCCTCTCTCTCTCTCTCTGTTCGCGGGCGCTCGGGGGTTGGGGGTGGGGGGTTGGGGGTGGGGGGTATTCGTGCTATCACTCTATTCGTTTTGATATTTTACATGTTGTCTGCCGTGCCAGCTCCCAGTCGTTGTGCACAGCCATTACGTTGATCTGCATGTTTTCCCACGTGCCTCTCCCTCTGACGCCCAAAGCTGGACCGCAAAAGTGTAAAATGTGATTTGCTGATCTCGTTTCCCGTGGACAAATGAGGCCTTGTCCAGTCGTTCCTTCTCTTCCTTCCTCCTGTCCATCCATCCTTCCTTCCTTCCTTCGCTCCTTCCTTTCTACCCCCCCCCCTCTCTCTCTCTCTCTCTTTCATTTCCCGCCACTCCTAACTGTCTGTCTGTCTGTTCCCGCTCTCTCTGTCTCTCTCTCTCTCTCTCCATCAACACGGCAAGTGCGCTAGGACAGGCCGGATCATCTTGTGAATATGAAATTTCTCGTTTATAATGTTGAAAATTTATATAATAAGATTAGTGATGCTTCTTTCATTGATTACATTTCTAAGTTTGATGTTGTTTGCATGACAGAAACCTTTGTCGATGAACTTTTTGACTTTAGCGGTATATTCCATGATTATATCAAATTTGCTGCTCCTGCAAAAAAGCTTTCTCGTCACGGAAGAAACTCAGGCGGTGTGTTGCTTATGATTCGAAAATCCCTATCTAAATTCGTCTCAGCTGTCAATGTCAATTGTGGAAATGTAGTTGCTGTCAACATAAACAAGTCTGTTTTCAAAAGTGACAAAGATATCCTTCTGGTTGCATGTTATATTGTGCCAGAAAATGGGCCTCTGTATAATACGATGGAAATTAAGGATGGTATAGTTAATTTGGAAGAAAGTTTATTACATGTCCTTCAAAAGGATAATGTGCATTTGATGCTTATGGGTGACTTTAATGCAAGAACTGGGTGTGAACAGCCAAGGATAGAAGACATGAGTAATTATGCACCATGTATGGATGATAATGATTGTGATGATGGTAATGATGAGGAAACATGGAACAGGAACTCGAAAGATAACATTGTGAATAATTTTGGTCAATCCCTGTTGAATTTTTGTTACATGTTTAACTGTGTTATTTTGAACGGCTGTTTTGACAATAATTCTAGTGGTGATTTTACTTTTGTTTCACCGCATGGTGCAAGTGTGATTGATTATGTCATTATGTCAAAAGACATGTTGTCTGCGTGCAGTTGTGATTTATGTGTTGGTGATCGAATCGATTCCTGGCACTTGCCTGTAGAGTTTATTTGGAAAAATGTGGAGCAAGAATTCATTCAGTTACGTACAGTTCAAACCAGTAATGAGAATCACTATGTATGGTCAGAGGAGTATTTGTACATTTATCAAAATGAGCAAAAATCTGCTGATTTCAAACAAAATTTAGATAACGCTTGTTCAGTTCTTGATACAGATATCGATGCTTCTCTAGAAATAGTTACAAAGTCGTTATGCAGCGCAGCTGCGTGTATGATGAGAACAACAGGAAATAAGAAGAGAAAGAGTGACTGGTTTGATGCTGAATGTCACCGTAAAAAGAAAGCAGTTAGGGGGTTACTAAGGAAATTCAAGCGAGCAAAGAATGCACGTCAACAAAAAAGAGAGGCGTACGTTAAGGAAAGAAAGGAATATAAGTATTTGTTAAACCAAAAGAAAACAGAGTATGATCAAGCAAGGTTGATTAAATTAAAGCAATCAGTACATGATTCTAAACTATTCTGGCAGACAGTCAGGTCCATGAACACAAAATCAGTGATCTACAATTCCATATCTATAGATCAGTGGTACGAACATTTCTTCTCACTATTTAATGAATTAGATATAACGCCACATCCTGAGACATGCGAAGTCAATAGTGATGAACAAACATTGGGTGTTTCTGATGCATTATTTAATGAAGCGATTTCCAGACAAGAGGTCCTTGCCAGTATTGGTCATCTCAAGTCTGGGAAAAGCGCAGGCCCTGACAAAATCATAGGTGAAATGTTGAAACATGCAAATGTTGTTGTTATTGATTTTCTGGTTGTCTTTTTCAACAAATTGTTTTATCATGGAATTTTCCCTAAACAATGGTCACGATCCATTATCGTACCAATATATAAGAAAGGAGACGTTAATCAGCCAGATAATTATCGTGGCATAGCCTTAACAAGTGTTGTAAGTAAAGTTTATACACACATTTTAACGAAAAGGCTATCCATGTGGGCAAAAGAAGAAGAAAAAATTCTTGAAGAGCAGGCAGGTTTCCGAGCAGGGTATAGTACAATTGACCATATTTTCACCCTCTACGCTATCATACAAAAGTCTTTACAAAAGAATTCTAAACTGTACGTTGCATTTATTGATTTTAAAAAAGCGTTTGACTCTGTGAACAGGAATTCACTATGGGCAGTTTTGAGGAGGAATGGTGTGAATGGCAAAATGTATAAGGCGTTAAGAGGTATTTATGATTCTGTGTTGGCTTGTGTTCGTGACAAATGTTTTTATTCTGATTATTTCAATTGTCCTAGGGGAGTGAGACAAGGTTGCCTACTGAGCCCCATATTGTTTTCCTTTTTCATTAATGAATTAGCTGTAGAATTGTCTGTGACTGGAAAGCATGGAATACAGTTGATTCCTGGGGCAGCGGAAATCTTTCTTCTTTTGTTTGCAGACGATGTCATACTGTTGTCGAATACAATAATAGGTCTTCAGAACCAGCTTGACAGCTTAAAAAGAGAAACAGATAGATTACATCTGAGTATTAATCTTAAAAAGACAAACGTAATGGTGTTTAGAAAGGGAGGTCATTTGGCTGCCAGGGAGAGATGGTTTTATGGAGGTAAAGAAGTGATGGTTACAAATTCTTACAAATATTTGGGAATGGTTTTTACCACAAAATTAGGTATTAGTAGCAGTTTAGTAGACGTCTGTAGAAAAGGGAAGACAGGGGTAATGGACATATTGCGATCCATGAGAAAATTGAACACTGGGGATGTAGATCTGTTTTGCAAACTATTTGACACACAAATAGAGCCCATATTAACCTCGCAGCTGAAGTGTGGGGACTGGAGGAAGATAGGAAAAAAGTTGAAAAAGTGCATACCTTTGCAATAAAAAGTGCACACCTTTGCAATAAAAAGTGCATACCTTTGCAATAAAAAGTGCATACCTTTGCAATAAAAAGTGCACACCTTTGCAATAAAAAGTGCACACCTTTGCAATAAAAAGTGCATACCTTTGCAATAAAAAGTGCATACCTTTGCAATAAAAAGTGCACACCTTTGCAATAAAAAGACTTTTAGGTCTTCCCTCCACACTTCTAATACTTTAGTTTATGGCGAAACCGGAAGATATCCCCTCTGTATTCGAATGTCTGTACAGTGTATTAAATATTGGCTTAAACTTATTAACTTACCAATGTCGAGAATTTGCAGACAGTCATATGAAATGCTTCTTATACAACATGAATCTGGTTACTTAAATTGGGCGTCAAATGTTAATAGAATTTTATGCGAGAATGGATTTGGTATTGTATGGCTAAGCCAAGGTGCAGGTTGTGAGTATGGTTTTATTAGCGAATTCAAAGATAGACTTATCTCCTGCTATAAACAGCATTGGCATTCAGAATTGGAAGCTAATGATAAATATAGATGGTTTTATTCTTTCAAAAATGTTTTTCAAGCAGAAAAATATCTATCATTTGTATCGGATAAATGGCATAGGGTTAGTCTTATC
>CM065733.1:20681833-20691833 GCA_033310375.1 Conus canariensis | reverse complement strand
CCTACCTGGGTAGAGCCGAAGAAAAAGGAGCCTGCTGATGCTGTTCATTTTGTTTCCAGTGTCATTCAGTCGAATGTCAGTCACTCAGTTCTCACTCTCTCCGAGTTTTTGTGTGTGTGTGTGTGTTGTTTTTTTTTTTCATTTTTTTTCTTCTTTTTTTTTCATGGAGGGTGCGTTCTTACTGAATACGGGTCATCTACAACCGACGACTAAACTAACCATCTCTTCCGAAAGTTTGTGATCGGATGTTACATTACGCACAAGATGTTACGCGTGTGTTCAAACTCGGAGCCTAGTTTTTCAGTCTCATTCGAAGGACTCTTTTGGGAAATGGAGTCAGAACCAATGTTAACTCCGAGGGAACCTCCCCCCAGTATCGAAACGGTCCGGTGGAGATTCGAACCCGCGACCCGAGGAACACCAGGATCACGAGACTGGTGTTCCGACCCCATTCTCTTTTAACTCGCTGCCGTATGATTGACGTCATACAGGATATAATTGCTGCCGTCCGAAGTCACTTCAGACTGACCCGTTCAACAACTGATCTAGTCTGACCAGTAATCTCCCTTTTTTCTGCCATTCTGATTTGAATGCTACAAGTAAATTGTCCCGTGTGTTGGACCGCAAGTGCATGTGTGTATGTCCATACAAGACAGTCGTTACCTATGTCTTTAGTGGCGTTTTCCCGCCTACCAAGCTGTCAACGTGCTGACGTCAATTCATATTTTGACATGATTAGTGTGATTTAAAATCGTGTTTATTCATGTGTGTATGTTTACCGATACTTTCCCCTTGGCTGTTCTCCGTGATTGTAACGCGCCAATGAGCCAGGGAACTGTTCTTGACTTTTGGCGCATTGTGAATGTATTTGTTATGATCTCACACACCACAGACGTGACATGACATACCACCACGAAGATGGTGCAAATGAAGCGCAATGTAGCATCAAAGGACAAGACGTAACATAGCGTAGCATTACTAATGACATAGCGTAGCACAACACCGTGAACGCACCACAACGTAACACAACGCCGTCGTTACGAAATGTGCCCGAGCCTCAAGCAAAGAGACAGCAGAACTCGAAAGTCAGCGTCTGGCATAGTCTAGTCCCGCAGAATTGCCCTCGTTCTTACGTCCACCCCTCCCCTTCTTACTCTCACCCCCCCCCCAACCCCCTCACCCTTTCCTCCTACCTCTCTTCCCTCACCCCTCCCGCACCCCGGTCTGGTTTCCATTAGTGCAAACGGCAGCCTGGCCATAGAGCGTCACTGGTGTAGATCCAGAGACACCTCCGCTCATGCGTGGCGGCCCGGGGAGCACGTGCAACTGGTCAGACACGCTCCCGTTTTACCTTTGCCTGCCGGCTAGATTTGATGTTCCGGGCATTGATTGAACGATTCTCTTTCTCTGCCTGCCTCTGTCTGTCTGTCTGTCTGTCTGTCTCTCTCTCTCTCAAACAAGAACCCAAAATGCCTGACGTAAAATGTATATATACAATTCAGAACTCAGAATATCTTCATTGTCTCAAAATGAGAAATTGACAGCGGTGGCATTAGTGAAGTGACGTAATAAAAGAGCGAGCAGGATGATAAAAGATGACGTTTTTGCACACGTAGACCACTATGAACCGCAGAGCATGCTGTGATATATTATAATGTTTTCTCTCCACACGGGCAAACGACTACTAACACAAGAGCGCGCACATCACAAACACACAAGCATTCTAATTCTACATATGTATAAAAATTATTCTAATGTAGCATATTCACACACACACACACACACACACACACACACACACACACACACACACACACACACACACAAGCACACACTCTCTCTCTGTGCTTCAGCATATACACCTTGAGAGAGAGAGAGAGAGAGAGAGAGAGAGAGAGAGAGAGAGAGAGAGAGAGAGAGATTGATGGATAGGTACAGAGAGATAGATAGATAGGTGGATGGATAGACGGATGGATGGATAGATAGATGACAGGTAGATGGATAGATGGACGGACGGACGGACAGACAGGCAGACAGACAGGCAAACAGGCAGGCAGGTAGGTAGATGGATAGATGGACTGGAGGATGGAGGGACGGAGGGACAGATAGATATATGGATAGATAATTCACTAGTTAGCCAGATAGATGATAGATTTGAACGGGTCAGTGTTTCTCGCCCTCGGAGAAACAAGTCCCAGAATGTTTCTTTTGGGAATATGATTATGTCTGTGAGCCTCTTCTCCGATCCACCTTCTCTCTTATCAATTTATCTTCCATCTTGTTTCTCTGTCGGTCCGTCCGTCTGTCCACCCTCTGTCTGTCTGAATCACCCGTGCACTCGGACAAGCTTATATCTGAGAATCAATCCAGTTGCGGACACATTGACTCTGTTAGATTAGTAGAGAGCACAAAGAAAGAAGGAATTACAGTAGGAAAGAGCCAAGCGAGTGAGTGAAGGAAGGAAAAGGGAAAGTAAGGATAAACACGAAAGAAAGAAAAAAAAGGGGAATAAAGAAAAAAGAAAGAAAAAGAAAAGAAAAAAAGGAAGGGGAAAAAATGGATTCTTGATTAAATGAATGAAGCATTGAAGAAAAAAAAAGGAAAGTGAGGAAGAATGAAAGAGAACGAACAGAGAAGAAAGGGGACAAAAAAAGAAAGTAAGAAATACAATGCGGGAGGACAGACAAGGAGGGGTGGGGAGGGGCGGGCAGTAGGGGCTGAGACTGGTATAGAACATCAAAAAGAAAGCCCCCCCCCCCCCACCCCCGCCTCTGCCCACCCCTCCCCGGGGGAAAAAAAAAACAAAAAAAACTTTTGCCAGTCGGGATACGGAAGATCATCATGATCGTCGTCGTCAATATAGTCATTGTTGACTTCGTCGTTGTCACCATAATCATGATCTTCGTCTTCGTCTTCTTCTTCTTCTTCTTCTTCTTCTCTACTCCACCAACTCTTCCTCCTCCTCCTCCTCCTCCTCCTTCTTCTCGTCTCGTCCTCTCTTCTCTCTCTCTCGTCTCTCTCTCTCTCTCTCTCTCTCTCTCTCTCTCTCTCTCTCTCCCCTTCTTCTTCTTCTTCTTCTTCTTCTTCTATCCCTATTGTTGTAAATCATCATCATCATCATCATCATCATCATCATCATCATCATCACCATCATCATCATCATCATCATCATCACCACCACCACCACCACACCACCACCAATATGAGCAACAAAAGCAAAAACAAAACAACAACAACAACAACAAGAGCAGCAAAAACAAAGACATCAGCGACACCAACAAAGACAGAAAGCAAACTGTTTACCCAGACAGCCTCATAAACAACCCCGCTCGGCTGTCCGCGGCAAGGGAGGAAACCCCGCGGGATCCCAGGGGACACAACAAGTGCCATCGGGCTGGCTGAAGGAGATGATGAGATCTGGGCGTCTGGACCTCCTGGGCTATCGCCATCAGTGGCAGCTAATTGATGACGGCCACGGCCAGGCAGGGCCTGCACAGAGAGAGAGAGAGAGAGAGAGAGGAGAGAGAGAGAGAGAGAGAGAGAGAGAGGGAGAGAGAGAGAAAGAGAGGAGAGAAGAGGAGGAGAGAAGAAGAGAGAGAGAGGAGAAGAGGAAGAGCGACGAAAGATAGAGGAGAGAGAGAGAGAGAGAGAGAGAAGAGAGAGGAGAGGGAGAGAGAGAATGAGAGAGATGGAGAGAGACGAGATGAGAGAGAGAGGGGCGAGGTAAGGTAAGGTAGATGTGCTATACACGACCGAAAGCGCCATATCAGGACTGTCAACGTAAATCAATATAAGTCATAAAGAGAGAGAGAGGGAGGGGGGGGAAGAGGGAGAGAGAGAGAAATTGAGAGAGAGAGAGAGAGAGAGAGAGAGGGAACAGAGAGAAGAGAGAGGGAGAGGAAAGACGAAGAGAGAAGAGAGGTGGTAGAGAATAAGAGAGAGAGAGAGAGGAGAGAGAGAGGAGAAGAGAGAGAGAGGACGACAGGAGACAGAGAGAGAGGGTAAGAGAGAATAAGAGAGAGAGAGGATGAGAGAAAATAAGAGAGAGAGAGAGAGCGAGAAGAGAGAGAGAGAGAGAGAGAGAGAGAGTGGGGTGAGATAGAGATGCGGCGCTGGGACAGAGGATGAGAGAGAGAGGCGGGGGGGGGGGGGGAGGGAGAGGTCTTAAAGACAATGAAATGAGAAGCAGTAGAACGAAGGAGAACGGAAGAGGGAGGAGGAATGGGAAAGGAGGTTGGGGGTGGGCGGGGGGGGGGGGGGGGGTAAAGCCCCATCCATACAAAATCATTCCTGTCTTGTGACGTCAAAGATGTCATGGAGTTGTGGTAAAGAAGAGTTGGCTGTATAATTTCTTTTTAGGGAGGGGGAGGGGGTGCAGGCCATCTCTTGCTCCGGTCGTTGTTGTTGTTGTTGTTGGTCGAGGAGCTGGCTTTCTTGATGGTGGTTTTATGACCGTTGTGATGGCGATGGTGGGACTCTGCACTTCGCTTACAAAGGGCGCCATGTTGACGACTTCCAAGGGGAGAGAGAGAGAGAGAGAGAGAGAGAGAGAGAGAGAGAGAGAGAGAGAGAAGAGAGAGAGAGAGAGAGAGAGAGAGAGAAAACACACCTTCCACAAACACATACAGGAGAGAGAGAGAGAGAGAGAGAGAGAGAGAGAGAGAGAGAGAGAGGAGAGAGAGAGAGAGAGAGCGAGAGAGAGAGAGAGAGAGAGAGAGAGAGAGAGCACACCTTCCACAAACACATACAGAGAGAGAGAGAGAGAGAGAAGCAACTCACACGCTCAGAGGAGAGAGAGAGAGAGAGAGAGAGAGAGAGAGAGAGAGAGGAGAGAGCTCAATACTCACTTTCACACAAACACTTACAGTGAGAGAGAGAGAGAGAGAGAGAGAGAGAGAGAGAGAGAGAGAGAAACAGGCAGACAGACAGACACTGACAGACAGACAGGACCAGAGTCTTACAGACAGACAGAGAGAGACAGGCAGGCAGGCAAACACAGAGATAGACAGAAACATAGTCAGGAAAGTAAAGGGGAAGAGTCGCAGGAAGGAATATTCTCACTGATTGAGGGGGAAAATTCGTTCAATGACAAAAGTAACCCAGTCACCTACGCCAGGGGTCAGATTTGCTGAGGGAACTAATGTGACACGTAACAGGCGTAACAACTGCAGTTGTCAATGTCCTGACAGCTGGGGTTCCTGGCTGGCTTCTCCCCCCCCCCCTCCCCCCCCCCCCCCCCCCCCCCCCCCCTCCCCCCCGTTCCTCCATCAGCCCAGCTCTCGTCTGCCGTCCTCAACCCCCCGTCTCCTCCCCGTCTGTCTCCCGCCGGTCACTGCGTCTGTCTTCCTACGCTTGGTTTTCTGCCTGTCTCTCTCCTCCCCCTCTCTGCTCTCTCCTCGCCCTCCTCCGCCTCCCTTCCCACCTCCCATCTCATCCCGCCTGTATGTTCCCGTTCCATTTCAGTCTCCCAGCGTCTCTGCTGTCTGTCCGTCGTCAACCCGTCCGTCGATCTTTCCCCCCGTCCGTCTGTCTCTGTCTGTCCTCTGTCTCTGTCACTGCTGCCTTTCTATCTGTGTGTTGTCACCCTGTCACTGTCTGTCACTCCTCTGTCCCCTACCTGTCCTAACGTCTGTCTGTCTGCTCGACTGTCTACTGTCCGCATGCGTGTGTGTGTGTCTGTCTGTAAGTTAGTCCTCTGTCAGTATCTGCTGCCATGGCTGCAGGCTGCCCTTCACGTACACACATCTCCTCGCGCTCTCTGGCTATGTTGTCGCCGATCCATTCCATCTTTCACTTGATACAACACACACACACATCACACACAACACACCACACACACCACCACACCACGCACGCACGCACCACGCACGCACCACGCCGCACCCACACACACACACACCCCACACACACACAAACACACACACACACCACACGCGCGCGCGCTGCTCGCGTATGTTGACCCGCTCACACAGAGTATCCCACTATCTACATGTCCATCACTCACAGGCTGATGTGGAGATCTTAGCCGCCCTCTGTCAAAACACCTCCGTCTAGCAGAGTCTGTTCTGGAACTTATCCAGAGGAGGTCTGGCACTAGGAAAAAAAAAAAGGTTGGGCTGTCGTTGTTGTATAACGGTCGTACGCCACCGTTATGAAAATGCACCCAGACGCCGTTATGGAACGCAGACATATTCATCCTCAGACACTCCTTGTCCCAAGGCTCTTTGAAATCTTCTCTGAAGACCGTTTTGCTTAGACAAGGCTGTTCTCTGTTCTTTTGAATTCAGTATAATTTCGTAGCCACCTTGTGTGTGTGTGTGTGTGTGTGTGTGTGTGTGTGTGTGTGTGTGTGTGTGTGTGTGTGTGTGTGTGTGCTAGACACAGAGGGAGAAAGAGAGAGAGACACACACACAGAGAGACACACACACACTTGACATTTGACGCGCGTGTTAAACGCCGCGTCGTTTATTGTGGGGCCATAGGTCCATACACAAAGAGTTCGCAGCGTCAATGTCAATTTTATAGAACAACAAAAATAAACCACTCTACAAACGCAAGACAAAGTATAACAATAATGTTACTATTAACGTCAGTGACAAACATATATCGGTTTAAACATAGAATCTGTTCATTTCGATCAAAACCAATATGTCGACATATATAATTCTCTCTATATATTGTGTTCTTTCATCTATGTCCTGTTTCTTTTAATCTACTTTCCACCCTTTATTTACCCCTATCGTTAATCATAACTATTATTCAAACATATTTAAAAGCATCTGCTTGAATGTCTTATTGTTATCAAAACATTTCCATCGAAATCGTCTCAGTTTACATCTCAACCATACTTCTACTATCCTAAGCTTTCATCCCTGTTCTTTATGTTAAACTACGTAGTCCTAGATATCAGATTTTACATTCAGTTCATACACAAATCCTGAATTCAAATCATGCGCATATATATTCAATCATGCACACATCTATACTCGAACATACACGCATATATATATATATATATATATATATATATATATACACACATATAAATTCAGGTCATACAAACATCACTCCACACTGCATAACCAGTCTTCACAATCTATTAGTAATAATATAGTATCTTCTTCATAGCATGATTGTATCATCAAGTGTTACGTACTGCATGTGTATTTCTAATTATAATCCTGTCTGTCCTACTCTGTACATTCCTTTTCTCTGCGCACGCGCCTCTTATATGCCGCCCCTGTTGACCTGTGTGACCCCCATATCATAGTTCAGCATTGTTTGCATTTTCCCGTTGCAAGATGGCGTGTATCCATGCGTTCTCTGTTTATATATTTACAACTTTGTAATTCGTGCATGCTCGTGATTCACTGGATTTATTTGTGTACATGATTTGAATTGGATTTCTCTGTCTTCTTGATACAGGTTGGTACATTTTTTTCTGTTTTCCGTGTGCTTGTGTGATGTTGGTTAATATTTGTTGTTCCATTCCACATTAAACTTGCTCGTCTTCCTTATTGTCTAGTTGGTTACATTAGGACAGGCAGGATTATGCCTCTACTATCGATCAATAACAATTTCCACACTATTTCCAGGCAGTTGTTTTAACCACGAACAATAATCAAAATCATTCGTTATGTAGTGATATTTCTACTTGGGACAGGGTCCCTTCGAGTGAGCGGAGGACTGTACTTGTGTTAGGCCAATAATTAAACTGGATTTGTGTGTTCTGAGACGAGTGCACAAATTCAGGCCGACCCGGGCTGCGCGCGACTCACAAAGGAGACCGTCGCACGCCGCGCGGTACCGGTCGTGACCTTTGCTGATCTCTCTTTAGCCATTGAGTGATTGACCCAGATTCCCTAACAATCTGTTCTTTGAACGCATGCGTCACAATAGGTTTATGTATATTTAACTGCAATATGTAGAACACATAGAATTAGTGCTAAAATAATGTCGCTCTACACAAAACTGGTCAGCATTCATTATTGTTCACCTCATTGCTTATCTATCCTGTACATAGGCCTACATTGTCCAATTTGCAGCACATTTAACAGCAATCTAATCCTGTTTTATTCCATTTTTGTTGCTTCCCATCCCTTCCCTACTACTTGTACGTGTTATTTGTTAAATGTTCTCTCCCTATCATACAGAAAGTCCTTTCTATCTCTCCCTCCTTTCTAATTTCCGTATATTGATTAACAAGTCAGTTTTATCTGTTGGATCACATTGCCAGCGCTTGAGTTTCAATCCTTATAATTGTTTTTCGCTGGATTTGAGGGCATAAAAGATGTACATGGCTACATCTTGTATAATTTCTGTATTCTTGTTTTGTAGTATATTAACTAATCTAATCGTGTTCAGATTATTAAAATGACAGAGAGAAGAGAGAGAGAGAGAGAGAGAGAGAGAGAGAGAGAGACTTACGATTGTGTGGATCCATACCAAGACACTGTCACGGTCCCCTGGTACCAGAGTCCACCAGAACGGTGGGGTGGTCATTGCCATGATGACCTTTGCAGTTGTCCCCCTCCCTTAGACAGTATAGTGAACGAGTGTCTGCGTTGTGACCAAGCTCTTCCCTGTCCACTCAGCCATTTCCCTGTCCAGTCAGCCATGGTGTCTGTCCACCTCTTTCTCTGTCTGCCCTGTGTCCTTTTCCCTGTCCACTCAGCCATGGTGTCTGTCCACCTCTTTCTCTGTCCACTCAGCCATGGTGTTTGTCTACCTCTTTCTCTGTCTGTCCTGTCTCCTCTTCAGTGTCCACTCAGCCATGGTGTCTGTCCACCTCTTTCTCTGTCCACTCAACCATGGTGTCTGTCCACCTCTTTCTCTGTCCACTCAGCCATGGTGTCTGTCCACCTCTTTCTCTGTCCACTCAGCCATGGTGTCTGTCTACCTCTTTCTCTGTCTGTCCTGTCTCCTTTTCAGTGTCCACTCAGCCATGGTGTCTGTCCACCTCTTTCTCTGTCCACTCAGCCATGGTGTCTGTCCACCTCTTTCTCTGTCCACTCAGCCATGGTGTCTGTCCACCTCTTTGTCTGTCCACTCAGCCATGGTGTCTGTCTACCTCTTTCTCTGTCTGTCCTGTCTCCTCTTCCGTGTCCACTCAGCCATGGTGTCTGTCCACCTCTTTGTCTGTCCACTCAGCCATGGTGTCTGTCCACCTCTTTGTCTATCCACTCAGCCATGGTGTCTGTCCACCTCTTTGTCTGTCCACTCAGCCATGGTGTCTGTCCACCTCTTTGTCTGTCCACTCAGCCATGGTGTCTGTCCACCTCTTTGTCTGTCCACTCAGCCATGGTGTCTGTCCACCTCTTTGTCTGTCCACTCAGCCATGGTGTCTGTCCACCTCTTTCTCTGTCTGCCCTGTCTCCTCTTCCCTGTCCACTCAGCCATGGTGTCTGTCCACCTCTTTGTCTGTCCACTCAGCCATGGTGTCTGTCCACCTCTTTATCTGTCCACTCAGCCATGGTGTCTGTCTACCTCTTTCTCTGTTGTCCTGTCTCCTCTTCAGTGTCCTCTCAGCCATGGTGTCTGTCCACCTCTTTCTCTGTCCACTCAGCCATGGTGTCTGTCCACCTCTTTGTCTGTCCACTCAGCCATGGTGTCTGTCTACCTCTTTCTCTGTCTGTCCTGTCTCCTCTTCCGTGTCCACTCAGCCATGGTGTCTGTCCACCTCTTTGTCTGTCCACTCAGCCATGGTGTCTGTCCACCTCTTTCTCTGTCTGCCCTGTCTCCTCTTCCCTGTCCACTCAGCCATGGTGTCTGTCCACCTCTTTCTCTGTCCACTCAGCCATGGTGTCTGTCCACCTCTTTATCTGTCCACTCAGCCATGGTGTCTGTCCACCTCTTTCTCTGTCCACTCAGCCATGGTGTCTGTCCACCTCTTTCTCTGTCCACTCAGCCATGGTGTCTGTCCACCTCTTCCCTGTCCACTCAGCCATGGTGTCTGTCCACCTCTTTCTCTGTCCACTCAGCCATGGTGTCTGTCCACCTC
>CM065733.1:20674333-20676833 GCA_033310375.1 Conus canariensis | reverse complement strand
CACCTCTATCTCCCCCTCCCACTTTGCCCTTCTGACGTAACTGGATCGGGGGGGGGGGGGGGGGGGGGGGGGGGGGGGGGGAGCGGCGGGAGAGGCAAGGACACTGGCGCACAGATTGGGAGGAGGAGGGGGGGGGGGGGGCTGCCACGCTTTGATCTTTCCGCTTCTGCAGTCAACAGTTGGGGGGATGGGCTGGGAAGGATGCAAGGGTGCGAAATCAGGTTTTCTGGAAAAGAAGGCTCCGTGTTTCCTTGGTGATCTTTTGACTGAGGCCCTTTGTTGGCTGGCGTCCTTAGTGGTAGTCACGGCCTCAATGGAATGACTGTGTTGAGTCTCCTGATGTGATGCAATGGGTGTACTCTGAGAGGCATGTGTTTGAGTCCCTTTCGAAGCATTTAGTTTGGGATTTTTTGTTTTTGTTTTTTTTATTTTATTTATTTATTTATTTTTTTGCTCTGGCCCACTCCATCTCTGAATTGAGAGTGCTCTTAGCTTAAAATGGGATCTCTGGATCTGTGCACAGTTCCATCCTCTCAATGGATACGTGTTTAAGGGTTTTGATTCAAATCTTGAACAACTCTGCAGGTGTTCGCGTATCTCAGGCCTGTTTGGGGCCTGGACATATCACGAAGGAAAACATGAATTTCAGTACGGCCTTGTCGCGCAATCTCTGAGTAGAGGGGATTTTCACCGTCTCTAATCATCACTATTTCTCTGTAGGAAATGTGAAATGATTTGGCTTCTTCATGCCGTGCTCTCCTGTGGACGCCCATTCTGATCTTCTGAACGTGTCCATGCCTGTAGGGAGGGGGGTTGGTGTTGAAGTGATCAGTTTGGGCGAAGGTCATGGAGACAGTTGTGGGATGAACGTGGTGGCGCCCTCTGGAGTGGAACGTTTCCACACAGTGGTTCTGTAGCCAAGCAGGTATTGTTGTCGGTATTGGGCTGAGTAGGTGGTGTTATGCTGAAATGAGCTCGTCGCCTGTCATGTTGGAACGAAAATAGTCCTGTCTGAGGTTTTATAGAGGTTCATGTTAAGGTGTGTGTGTGTTCTGTTTTTTCTTCAGATGAAAGTACCATGTGGCGGGTGTTATTATTCCCGTTGTTTTCATCTCCTGTGGTGAAGAGAGAATGATAATCTTCATTTGTTTTTTGGAGTCTGAAATTATTAACACCAGGGCTTAACACATAATATGTTTCTATATTGTTATTATGAACAAAGGAACCAACCAGTCTGTGAAGTTTTCATCCTGCATCAGTGTTATGGCCTTGGGAATGAGAAAGCAAGCTCCTGGAAGTTTGAAAGCTGTGTTCCCCCGAAGTCGGAGTGTGGCTGCCCACGTGGCGGGGTAATCAAAAACGGTCACACACGTCATGTTCTCATCCCCAGCTGATGCATTTGTACCATAGTGTTCCAAGTACTTCGGCTCTTCGGATGATCCCTGGAGTCTTTTAGCCAGGGTACGACAACAACAACAACAACAACAACAACAACAACAACAACAACAACAAAGCTGTGTGGTGCCACTCGTTTTGCGCTCACCTATCAGAAATCTTCACCTTTGACAATGGGGTCCTCTCCGAGGAACCATACCCATCTCTTGTGTCGGTAGAGTTCACGACCTTGGCGGAGAAAACTCCAAATGACGACTGTGCATTACGACAAATGAATGGTTCTGTATTCATGGAGGAATGGGCTGAGGGTGGGAAAGAAGGTGATGGGGAGGGGGAGGGGGCGGGTCAGAGGGGGAGTGGAGAGGAAGGAGGAGGGAAGGGGAAGAGAGAAACAGGAGTTAAGAGAGAATGGCATGGGGAGGGAGGCAGGGCGGTGGGATGACGGGGAGAGTGACTGCAGTGTACACGGCTAGCATCCTCTGACGACGTACGCAGATGTTGGAGGTCTACCCAGTACTGGCAAAATACCCTACAGTGCTGGTAGCTGGTAGTATCGCTGACGCTAATTTCAACAGTAATCGCTAGCACTGGTAACTTAACTAATGAGCATTGGTGACCCTTATCTTATGAATACTAGCAAGTACTGTTAATTTCTCCAACTACTTTGAACTGATGATATCTCTTACTACACTTACAACTGGAATGACTACTGGAATTTCTTCTCATAATGATACTAACTAGCACTGGAATGCTGCTTATTGTAGGTCTGGTGAGCACTAGCTCCTCCTATCGTAGTACAGGCTAATACTCGTGATGCGTTTAGTAGAAGCTTTACTAGAATCAGGTAGTGAAACTATAATATTTTCCCAAGTTTGCACCGGTAAACCTTCTTATATCGTTACAGGTATTAACTGATACCGGTAACACCTCTCATAGTAGTATTCACTAGTACTGGTAAAGGCATTTTTTGTGTTAATAGCTGGTATTGGTAACACCTCTTATCGAGCTACCTGCTAGTACAGGTAATACCTCTTTTGGTACTACAGTCTAGTGTTGGTAACTAGCGTTCATAGAAGGGAATTTCTGCAACAGCATAATGTCTAAA
>CM065733.1:20663340-20665840 GCA_033310375.1 Conus canariensis | reverse complement strand
TTATCTGTCTTCACGAGTCATTATTATCTGTCTTCATGAGTCATTATTATCTGTCTTCATGAGTCATTATTATCTGTCTTCATGAGTCATTATTATCTGTCTTCATGAGTCATGCTTATCTGTCTTCATGAGTCATTATTATCTGTCTTCACGAGTCATTATTATCTGTCTTCATGAGTCATTATTATCTGTCTTCATGAGTCATTATTATCTGTCTTCATGAGTCATATTATCTGTCTTCATGAGTCATTATTATCTGTCTTCATGAGTCATGCTTATCTGTCTTCATGAGTCATTATTATCTGTCTTCATGAGTCATGCTTATCTGTCTTCATGAGTCATTATTATCTGTCTTCATGAGTCATTATTATCTGTCTTCATGAGTCATGCTTATCTGTCTTCATGAGTCATTATTATCTGTCTTCATGAGTCATTATTATCTGTCTTCATGAGTCATGCTTATCTGTCTTCATGAGTCATTATTATCTGTCTTCATGAGTCATTATTATCTGTCTTCATGAATCATTATTATCTGTCTTCATGAGTCATTATTATCTGTTTTCGTGAGTCATTATTATCTGTCTTCATGAGTCATTATGCTATCTGTTTTCGTGAGTCATTATTATCTGTCTTCATGAGTCATGCTTATCTGTCTTCATGAGTCATTATTATCTGTTTTCGTGAGTCATTATTATCTGTCTTCATGAGTCATGCTTTATCTGTCTTCATGAGTCATTTTATCTGTTTCGTGAGTCATTATTATCTGTCTTCATGATCATGTTATCTGTCTTCATGAGTCATTATTATCTGTTTTCGTGAGTCACTTTTTATTAGTTTTCATGAGTCACAATTATTTGCTTTTATGAGCCCTAAGCGTTTGCTTTCATGAGTCATTATTATATGTGTTCTTTGGTCACAGTTTTCTGCATTCATGAGTCGTTGTTGTCTGTTTTCATGAGTCATGATTATCAGTCTTCATTAGTCACAATGATCTGCTTTCGTGAGTCATAATTATCTGCTTTCACAAGTCATTGTTATCTGTTTTCGTGAGTCATAGTTACTTCTTTTCACGAGTCATGTGTGTCTGCTTTTAAGGAGTCACACTTATCTCATTTCATGAGCGATAATTATCTGTGCTGAGGAGTCATAATTGTTTGTTGAATGGATAATGATTATCTATATTCATGAGTAATAATTGTTTTCATGAGTCGTAATCATCTCGTTTTTTGTTGTTGTTGTTGTTTTTTTGTCCCAACAGTTTTCATGAATCATAGTTATTTGTTTTCTACAGTAATACATTTCTGTTTGTATGCCTCATTATCATCTGTTTATACTGTGTAATAGTGATCACGTCTTGCGTCCACATCAGACCAAAACGCAAGGACGTTAGTGATTGTAAAACACCATCACCGATCTCAATTTTTTTTTTCGAGTTAAAACAATGAATATTGCTGATCTCTTGAGGAAACCACTTTTTTAACGGAAATGGGGCAATGTTTGCTTTTTGTGTGTTTGGTTTTGCTTTTTTTTCTTTGTTTTTTTAGCCAGTAAGCCTTCCATATTTTTAAAAAACTCTTTCTCCATATCTCTCACCACCAACCCCACCTCCATCCCCTCCTTGCATCTTCTCATCATATCTTCCTCCTATCCCCCCTCCCTCTTCCTCCGTACCCGCACCGGTCAGACACGAATAAATCTGGCCGCGCGTACCGCGAGATACCCATTAGAATTATTCCCGTGGGGGTCCATTTTCACTGGGGCGGTTCTCTCCTCGGCCAACAGCTGGTTGAATTGATTATTCATAGCGCGACTGATGCTCGCGCGACCTTGAGGGGTGAAGGGAGAGTGCTCGTTCTGGGAATATGTCAGTGACCATTGCAGGGTTGAGGTGATCTGATATTGCTGCGTCTGGATCTCCCACTCTGTCTGTCTGTCTGTCTGTCTGTCTGTCTGTCTGTCTGTCTGTCTTTTCTGCTCTCTCTCTCTCTCTCTCTCTCTCTCTCTCTCTCTCTCCTCTCTCTTTCTTCTCTCTCCCTCTCTCTGACAGGCTTGTTCTTCTCCTTTCTCTCTCCCTCTCTCTGATTGTTTGTTTCTCTCTCTCTCTCTCTTCTCTCTCTCTCTCTCTCTCTCTCTCTCTCTCCTGGCTTGTTTTATCTGTCTCTCTCCCTCTCCATCTCTCCCCCCCCCCCATCTCACTCTTCTCTCTGGGTATTTTCTCTGTCTCTGTCTCTGTCTCTCTCTGTCTCTCTCTGTCTCTCTCTGTCTCTCTCTCTCTCTCTTTCTCTGTAACTGACTTGCCTCTCTCTCTCTCTCTCTCTCTATCTCTCTCTCTCTCTCTCCCTCTCCCTCTCTCCGACTGGATGTTTTTCTGTCTGTCTGCCTGTCTGTCTGTCTGCCCCCCCCCTCTCTCTCTCTCTCTCTCTCTCTGTAGCTAGCTAGCTAACTGTCTCCCCCTCAGACACACACACACACACGCACGCACGCACGCACACACACGCGC
>CM065733.1:20650840-20658340 GCA_033310375.1 Conus canariensis | reverse complement strand
TGTGGGGATTGGGGAGAGAGAGAGAGAGAGAGAGAGAGACGTGGGTTCAGTATTTTCTAATAGTTGAGAGAGAGAGAGAGAGAGAGAGAGAAGAAGAGAGAGAGAGAGAGAGAGAGAGAGAGAGAGAGCCAGACAGACAGATTCAGAGAGACAGACAGAGACAGAGAATATCTGTATGTTCCAACGGTGGAAATAATATTAATTAATGGCACAATGGTCAGCTCATATAGTAACATGGATCAGCTGTAGTTAAAGTGACGAGCTCCCATTGGCAAAAGCTGTGCACATTTCACACACAGATCTATAATCACGATGAAATTCTCCTAGAGAAGACTGTCCCCCACTCAATCAGGTTTAAATGTAAAAGAAACAACAGGCCACCCAAACCAGTATAAACATGACAGAGCATTATTCGGCTACGAGACTTTTAAAGAAGAAAATCCCTTGAACACGAACAAACGAATCAACATCTTGAAAGCTTTACTAGCAAGTCTCTCTGCTGCTGCCACCGTCCCCTGTCCGTACTGTGATAGATCTTTCCGGGCGCAGATCGGCCTGACCAGCCATCTGCGCACTCACCCCCGATCCCAGGATGACTAGATGGTCTTCGTCGTCTCGACGGACAACACGCAGCAAGTCGTCCAGGTTCCCCATGGATTCGCTCCATCTGTTCAGACGGTGTTCTCAGTCTGGTACTATTTGATATGGTCTCTTCAGTTTCATATCCGTCGTCCATTTGGCAGTTGGCTTGGAGCTCTTCCCCCGGCATACAGCTCCAAAGGCCTTTTGAATCGCATCACTCTGTTCTAAAACGTGTGGAGAAGCAAAGTGTAAATTGCCATCCCCGTGTTAGTGGTTGTTGTTGCTGTTGTTCTTGTTGCTGGTGTTGTTGTTATTGTTGGTTTTGTTGTTGTTGTTTCTTCTTCTTCTTCTTCTTCTTCTTCTTCTTCTTCTTCTTCTTCTTCTTACCGACTGTAACGTCTAGATTCCCAGTTCTGTGTTGTTAGTTGCTGACTGCAACATCTATACTACGACCCCAGTGGGACTTCTTTGTTGCTGACTGCAACATCTATACTACGACCCCAGTGGGACTTCTTTGTTGCTGACTGCAACATCTATACTACGACCCCAGTGGGACTTCTGTGTTGCTGACTGCAACATCTATACTACGACCACAGTGGGACTTCTTTGTTGCTGACTGCAACATCTATACTACGACCCCAGTGGGGCTTCTTTGTTGCTGTCTGCAACATCTATACTACGACCCCAGTGGGGCTTCTTTGTTGCTGTCTGCAAACATCTATACTACACACCCACTGGGATTTTTGTTGCTGTCTGCGATGTCTGGAATGCCACACTGGTATGATTATTTCTACGGACGCAAGTTTGAATTACCGCAACTATGATTCTGTTTGCTACTGACCGCAGAGTCTAATTACCACCTTAGTGTGAATTGTTTTACGAATGCAACGTCTGAATTGCCACCCAGGTGTTAATTGTCTCTTACTGAATGCAACGTCTGAATTACCGACCAGTGTTAATTTTTTGACTGACTGCAACGTCTGTTATCGCCACCCAATTTATTGTTCGTCACTAACTGCAACGTCTGAATTATCACCCAGTGTTATTGTTGTTACTGACGGCAACGTCTGAATTATCACCCTAGTGTTGATTGTTTGTTACTGACTGCAACGTCTGAATTATCACCCTAGTGTAAATGTTTGTTATGACTGCAACGTCTGAATTATACCTAGTGTCAAATTATTTGTATTGACGCAACGTTCAAAATTATTGACTGCAACGTTTAAATTATAACCCTAGTGTTCATTGTTTGCTACTGCTGCAACGTTTAAATTATCACCCTAGTGTTCATTGTTTGTTACTGACTGTAACGTTTAAATTATCACCCTAATGTTAATTGTTTGTTACTGACTGCAACGTTTAAGTCATCCTCAACGTGTTAATGGTTTGTCTATGACTGCAATGTTTGAGTATTGCCTGCAATCGTGTAAACTTAACCCTATGTTAATTGTTTGTTACTGACTGCAAATGTTTAAATTATCACCCACTGTTAATTGTTTGTTAATGACTGAACTCTAAATTCCGCCCTGTTAATTGTTGTTAATGACTGTAAGTCTAATACCACTGGTGTTAATTGTATGTTATGACCTGCAAGTTCTAACTTACCCAACCCAGTGTTAATGTTTGTTACTGACTGCAATGTCAATACTGTCATCCCATGATGATCGTTTTTAACTGACTGCAACGTCAAAACTGCCACCCCACTGTTAATTGTTTTTAACTAACTGTAACGTCTGTATCGCCACCCCACTATTAATTGTTTTTAACTAACTGTAACGTCTGTATCGCCACCCCACTATTAATTGTTTTTAACTAACTGTAACGTCTGTATCGCCACCCCACTATTAATTGTTTTTAACTAACTGTAACGTCTGTATCGCCACCCCCATGTTAATTGTTTTTAACTAACTGTAACGTCTGTATCGCCACCCCACTATTAATTGTTTTTAACTAACTGTAACGTCTGTATCGCCACCCCACTATTAATTGTTTTTAACTAACTGTAACGTCTGTATCGCCACCCCACTATTAATTGTTTTTAACTAACTGTAACGTCTGTATCGCCACCCCACTATTAATTGTTTTTAACTAACTGTAACGTCTGTATCGCCACCCCACTATTAATCGTTTGCCACCAACTGCAACGTCTAAATCATCACCCTGGTGGTAATTGTTTGTTATTCAATACGTCTTAATGACCATACGGGTGTTAATTGTTGTTTACTGACGGCCAAGCCACCGCCAGATTTTTTTCGTATTGATTTCCAAATCAGTGTCAGATATTTGTTACTAACGACGAAGCCAGTATAAAATGTGTTTGTTTTTTTTAGGGGCCTCAGGGTTTTACCCAGACAGTGCCTGTTGCTAATTGTCGAGTCAGTGATAAGTGGTTTATACCAACTGCCAAGTTAGTACCATGTCAGCTTTGTGTAACTCACTGCCAAGACAGCGCTAGCTGCCAGTTATTTGTCAGTACCATCTCTCTCTCTCTCTCTCTCTCTCTCTCTCTCTCCTCTCTCTCTCTCTCTCTCCTCTCTCTCTCTCTCTCTCTCTCATCATGCCAGTGCATGTTAGTTTGCTGCGGATTGCCAGACTAGTGGCAGGTGTTTCTTAGCAGTTGCCAGATCAGTGGAAGGTGTTTATTAACTGGCGAGCCAGTGCTGGTTAGCTAGCTTTGTCTTATTATGACTAAATATCTACCAATCTGTCTGTCTGTCTGTCTGTGTCTCTCCATCTGTCCATTGATCTCTCTATCGATGTGTGCGAGCACACACAGACACACACACGCACGTACGAACGCACGCACGCACGCACGCACGCACGCACGCACGCACGCACGCACGCAACACACACACACACACACACACACACACACACACACACACACACACACACACACACACACACACACGCCTGTCCCCTTAAACGAAAGTGTGTTGTTTAAAGTTCTGTATTTCAACTAGGACGGATTTTTTGAGTTTTTTTCCTCCATCCATTGTTAAGAAATTCAAGGCATCTGGGCCACGATGTTAGGATCATTTTTTTTAATGTCCTGCGTCAACCTGTGACTGTGTGAGCCTTTCAACGTAGTTGAGCGGAGATCAGTGTTTTGAACTTCAGATTTTCTGCAAGCAGTTCTTGAATCTTCAAGGAATTTGATCCCCAGTTACCGGCCCTACCTTTTCATTTTTAGACAAAGTTTCATCGACCATTTTATATATAATTTCTATTTCCCTCTTCACTGAGTGTTCTTGTTGATTGATTGATTGATTGACTTATTCATGTACTTTTCACATAAGCAGGAGGACATGCTCGATTTGAAAGTTTCCAATTCACTTATTCGTAAGTGCTTCTCATCGTAAAGTGGCTGATTTACTCTCAACAAAGTGGCGCAGCAGAAAATGCCAAGGGAGAGGTGGCTGATCTCCCTTGAGGGACACTGATGTGAGAGGTCGGTGTCAGAGAACGCAGTCAACCTTCCAGCCCCGTAGATGACGGCAGCTTCACCATGTGTCTCCAGGGGCTGCCTGCATCGACAACCCTGGCCTGGGAAAATGATGTTTTCAGGTCGGCATGGTGGAAACCCCTCTCAGGGGCAGGACTGAACACTTGCCCTCTCGGCCGTAGTCATTGTCACGACTATAGAAGGGATTTCCGTCTCGCTCCCTCTTTGAATTGGCCTCCTGCAGCACGGAACCATCGCCACCCGAGCATGAAGAAGAGCACCTGGTAGCCCTGAAAACAGACATTTTAGGAGATGGGGGGGGGGGGGGGGGGGGGGGTGAGGCGAAGAAAACTAAAGCCCACAGTCATCCAACCACCACTGCAGACTGGACACCAGTTCACACGGAACGGGAACCGAGTGCTGGACACCGGTTCAGCACGACGAAAGAAGAGGATCCAGTCTCCAAGTCTGGGACCGAAAGCGGAGCAAGACACGACAGAATCCGTCGGGAACCAAGCTCAAACTCCCACCAATGACCAGACCTGCTACACTACACCAACGACCAGACCCTGCCACCCAAACTACACCAACGACCAGAGCTGCCACCCAAACTACAGGCGTCGGTCTGTAAGAATACGGTGTCCTCAAGGGCCTCTGGCCGATAGAACGTGAAACTCAAACCATGCGGCCGTGACAAGTGGCGAGGATCTGGTAGCAAGCCTGATGATTTCTTCACAGAGCGAAACAGCTGTCGTCGCTCGCTGGTCTTGCCGAGCTCCACTAGGGAGGATTAGCGCAACTGACGGAACATTCTGTGCAGAAGGGTTACTTCTCACGTCTCGTTTCCTTTTAACGCTGATCTGTCTGTTGAATGTATAAATGTATGTGCGAGTGTTTGAACTAGGACGGATTTCGATGTTTGCTGCACTCCCTGTTTGGAAATAAAGCAAGGCGATCTGTCTGTTGAATGTATAAATGTATGTGCGAGGTGTTTGAACTAGGACGGATTTCGATGTTTGCTACACTCCCTGTTTGGAAATAAAGCAAGGCGATCTGTCTGTTGAATGTATAAATGTATGTGCGAGTGTTTGAACTAGGACGGGTTTCGATGTTTGTTACTATCCCTGCTTGGACATAAAAGCAAGTTTGTTGTTGTTGTTGTTGTTGTTGTTGTTGTTGTTTAATTCTCACATCAACCAGTGAGGCCTTCAGACCTGAGGAACGGTATCACGAGTTTTAAACTTTGGAATTTCTACAAGTGATCGTGTTAAAGCTTACGGATTTTTATTCCCCGTCAGGGCCCCTATTGGCTATGTCTTTTATGTTTCCTTTTGACTGAGTTTACTGAGTTGACTGAGTTGACCAAGTTTACAGTTTACCATTTCATCTAAACGCTTTTTCCCGTCTCCATCGACTGATTTTTTTAAGGCACTTTACATATGTGCAGGAGAATCTACTCGATTTGGGATATAATTTTGAAGGTGCAGAGGAGCTCCTCCCCCCCCCCCCCCCCCCTCCCTGTGTGTGTGTGTGTGTGTGTGTGTGTGTGTGTGTGTGTGTGTGTGTGTGTGTGTGTGTGTGTGCGCGCGCGCGTGCGTGTGTGTGTGTATGTGTGGGTGCGTGCGTGGGTGCGTGGGTGCATGCGTGCGCGCGTGCGTGTGCGTGCGCGCGTGAGCGTGAGCGTGCCCCCACGCGCAGGCGTGTGAGTTGGTAAGCTAGTTACGTGAATTGGGAGAGGCATCATTTTTTAAAGGAGGAAGTTAGTCACTCTTGAAGATTTTTTTTTTCTTTTCGAAAGCCGTGTGAAGCTAAACAGAGAGCCTGCACCTAATGAGAGGGAGCACTGCCAAAGATACACCCCTTTGGTATTCCTGAACGTGTAGTGTTCCCCCCCCCCTCTCTCTCTCTCTCTCTCTCTCTCTCTCTCTCTCTCTCTCTCTCTCTCATGCCCGTTGGTAATGTCTATACGTATTATCTTGGTATCTACTTCTCCACGCGTTTGAGTTTTGCCTTTGCTTGCAAGGACTTAGCAAACAGAGCAAAAAAAAAAAATGCATTGTGCATTATGAAAACAATATAATTGCTAAATAACGATTCCCTTGCTCTGTTTTTGAAATTATTTGATTGCCAAATATGGGGCCTTGATGCTTGCTGCTGCTGTGCACTGTGAAAAAATATATCTTTTTGTTCATTTGAAATTTCTCGGGGTATCGTTGCAAACGCCAACTGATTTAGTTTATAATGAAACAGCAAGGCATCCTATATGTTTGATTTCTGTTGTTAAATGTGTTCGATATTGGTTAAATATTGTTCAGATGCAGGAGCACAGATTACCACTCAAATGAATAAATATAGTAAATAAAAAAGAAATGCGTGTGAGATTAATGTTGACCATGTCGTGACAACAAAACAAAAAACAACAACAAAAAAACACAAAAAAAAAACGAACAGGAAAGAAAACAAAATTCGTTGCATGTTTTGCTCTGTGGCTGTTAGGTTTTAGATTAACGTTGCTTTTATTGTGGAATGTGTGTGTGAGAGAGAGAGAGAGAGAGAGAGGAGAGAGAGAGAGAGAGAGAGAGAGAGAGAGAGAGAGAAAAGGAGAGAGAGAGAGAGAGAGAGAGAGAGAGAGTTGTGTATGTATGCGACTCTGGGTGTGCTTACATAAATGTGAACGTGTATGTGTGCATACATGTGTATACCCGATTGCATTGTGCGTGTATTCATGTGTCTATATGCGTCTTCTACAATAACAGAAAAAGACATTTCCTTTGCAAAACGGCGGTCTGATATTGCGTGAAATTTCATCATTAGAATGACTGGTTCAGAGCCTGCAAATCGACACCCACTACACAGACAGAGCGAAAAGACACGGGCTGAAAGATATCGGAGCAAAACAGGATAGGACAACATGAAAAGGGGCGAATTAGGACACGGCCATTCAGATGCATACCATTAAGAGCCAGACCCGTTTTTACTGCGGATCCCATACAAGACCCTGTTCTGAGATGTTTCACCTGACGGGGGTTTTGATTTTTTTTTTCCAAAGATCAAATTATTCGCATTTGTTGTGGTTGCGAGGTGATTTGGTTTAAATGCCAACAAAATCGGAAGGGCATTTTAGAGACCAATGATTTCCGGCAACGTGGAACCGATCCCGGATCTGCTCTTTGACTCGAATTAGCGTCACGGATCAGCCACCAAAATTTATAATGCATTCAACTCTGTGCCCGACAGCTATTCGGGATAACTGAACATCATTCGCAGCCTGTTGTGCTCCAACAGCATTCGGGCGAAGTAGCATGTCTGCTCGGACTGGTTTATCAGCCCATGAATATGTATTGAACTGGTGGAAAAGGGGAAGTAACTTCCACAGAACTTCCTTTGGACAGGCAGACTAAATATGACGGTGTCATTTGATCGATTAGTGTTTTGTTTGTTTGTTTGTTTTTCACCCTTACGGTCAAAAACGG
>CM065733.1:20640840-20645840 GCA_033310375.1 Conus canariensis | reverse complement strand
AGTGTGTGAAAGGGAGAGAAAGAAAATGGGGAGGGAGGGAGGGAGGAAAAGAGAAAGAGATAGGGAGAAAGAGAGAGAGGATGGGGCTGGCAGTGGGTGAGGATGGGGCCTTTTTTTTTTTTTTTTTTTTGTTGTCCAAATCCATGACGACAGAAATAACGGCTGCAATCTTGTATACAAAACTAAATGTGAAACACGAACAAGTTCACACACACACACACACACACACACACACACACACACACACACACACACACACACACACCACACACACGTGCTGGGTGTGGTTCTTCTTACACTCCTAGATAGACATCGCGCAGAAGAATCCGGATTTTTTTTTTTTTCATGTGAAAGGATCTCAGCTGTCTATAATGCTGCTGTGTTATCATGTAAAAGTTGATACTTTTCGCGGTCAAGTTTTAAACCCGAGTTGGCTTTGTTAGTGAACAGATACGTCGGTGTGCGTTTGACCAGAAATACAAACAAAAAACCCAGGAAGATGAGAAACTTCTGCCTTTTTGGGGAGGGAAAAAAACCTTCAAATAAAACGATCAGCTCCTCAAACTTTCTCACCGTGGGTAGGTATTCAGCTATTTGAATGAGTGACCGACAAACACAATGTGTTGTTTTTTTTCTTTTCACTTAGTGATTCCGTATTGCTCCACTACTGCTTTGTATCTGAAGTTCTTTTCCACGCTAATGCATCCGGTCTCATCGCAATTTCCTATAGTAAAGTGATATCATCTCTAGCACTGATCGTGTGTTTAGAGAAAAGGGGAGAGTGGAGTAAAATTATGAATCTTCTGCCACGTTTTTTACCCCTATCATCATCCACCCCACCCACCCCCCTTGCCAGCCCTCGCCCCTTAAAAAGCAGTGGCCTTGGAGTCCCCTCGTTCCGCCATCTAACCTCCCCCACTCCCTCTTCATTCTTATCTCCCTCCATCGTGAATCCATCGTTCCTTTCCTTTCCCTCTCCGTATACTCTCTGTCTCTCTGTCTGTCTCTCTGTCTGTCTCTGTCTCTCTGTCTGTCTGTCTGTCTGTCTCTCTCTCTCTCTCTGACTCTCTCTGTCTGTCTGTCTGTCTGTCTCTGTCTCTTTCTCTCTCTCTCTCTCTCTCTCTCCTCTCTCTCTCTCTCTCTCTCTCTCACGTGCGCGCGCGCACCAGCTCATGTGTGTGTGTGTGTGTGTGTGTGTGTGTGTGTGTGTGTGTGTGTGTTGTGTGTGTGTGTGGCTTCCATCTCTCCCTTTCTTTCTCTACATTTTTCTCTCCATCTGTCTACCTCCCAGCTTTCCTTCCTCTTTTCCTCACCTTTGCCCCCCCCCCCCCCCCCCCAATTCTTGCGTCTATTTTGTAATTATTGTATTACCTTCTGCCCCCCCCCCCTCTCTCTCTCTCTCTCCCTCTCCCCTCTTTCTTTGTGTCTAGGTCTCCCTCTCCCCCTTCTTGCATCTCTTGCATCCATTTTGTGACTGTTCCACCACCCTTTCTCTCTCTTTCTCTCTCTCTTGTGTGAGTGTCTCTGTCTCTCTCCCTTTCTCTACCGCTGTCTCAGTCACTGTTTCTCATTGTGTCTCTCACATTCTCATTCTCTCTCTCTCTCTCTCTCTCTCTCTCTCTCTCTCTCTCTCTCTCTCTCTCTCTCTCTCTCTCTCTCTGCCACTTTCTCAGTCTCCCACTCCCACTGTTGATTTCACCCTGTGTCTCTGTCTGTGGGGGGAGGGGGACGGAGGAGAGAGAGAGAGAGAGAGAGAGAGAGAGAGAGAGAGAGAAGAGAGAGAGAGAGAGAAGGGAATGTTAAAAAAATGAAGTTTCCTTGGCTCTTTAATGATTTTAGGCTAATTATTCTTATCTCCCACGTCTGGGTAATCACTCATTGGAAATCATTTCAAATATCACCGGGCCGGTCTATTTTTTGGTTTGGTTTGCATGTTATTTGTTTAACCATATTGGTTTCCGATATTGCTGTTTGAAGCTGCTGAATCCTTTCCACCACACCAGTCTTTGATCCAATGATTCGTTGTGCAACATTTGCGTTCTTGTGTTTTCTATGATGTGATGTGATGTGTGTGTGTGGTGTGTGTGTGTGTGTGTGTGTTGTTGTGTTGTGTTGTGTTGTGTTGTGTTGTGTTGTGTTGTGTTGTGTTGTGTGTGTGTGTGTGTGTGTGTGTGTGTGTGTGTGTGTGTGTGTGTGTGTGTGTGTGTGTGTGCGTGTGTGTGTGGTGTGTGTGTGTGTGTGTGTGTGTGTGTGTGTGTGTGTGTGTGTGTGTGTTCGAAGAGATTGCTGTTATGATCTTTCCCCAACATCTTTTAAAAATAACCTAATCATCTCTCTCCCTTCCCCTTTCATTTCTTTCCCCTCTCATACCCAAGTAAATTCAACATTTAGTTGTTGTTTTTTTTAAGTGGGCAGATGGCTACGTCTGCTGCTATAGCAAAGAATCAAATAAGTAGGAAAGAGAGAAAGATACAGACATTCAGGGAGACAAACAGACGGGCGGCCTGAATGTGAAACGTAAACAGCGAAAATTTGACAGAGAGTGTCTGCAGATGGCCCCAAACTGCTGCTGTTTACGCTAAGTCGCAACTGTTTGTGTGTTTGTGGGTTTTTTTCTGGATGGTTATTCGTTGGCAGATATTGCTTCAACGTAATGGGCCCTGCCATTCCTCTCTCTCTCTCTCTCTCTCTCTCTCTCTCTCTCCTCTCTCTCGCTCTCTCTCTCTCCTCTCTCTCTCTCCTCTCTCTCTCTCTCTGTCCCCCCCTCTCTCTCTCGGTTTTGTCTTTGTTTCTGTCTGTCTGTCTTTCTCTCTCTCTCTCTGGCTTCGTGCCTGGATTTCTCTCTCTCTCTCTCTCTCTCTCTCTCTCTCTCTCTCTCTCTCTCTCTCTCTCTCTCTCTCTCTCTCCGTGACTTTCTGTCTTTGTCTCTGTCTGTCTCTCTCGTTCTGTTTTTTTCTGTCTCTGTCTCTGTCTCTCCCCCTCTCTCTCTCTCTGCTCTGTCATTCTCTCTCTCTCTCTCTCTCTCTCTCTCTCTCTCTCTCTCTCTCTCTCTCTCTCTCTCAAGTCTCCCGTCCCCATTCTGCCCCCTTCCCTGTTTCATCTGTGTCTTTATTCATTCTCTCTCTCTGTCTGTCTCTGTTTGTCTGTCGTCTGTCTGTCTGTCTCTCTCTCTCTCTCTCTCTCTCTCTCTCTCTCTCTCTCTCTGTCAGTCTATATGTCTGTCAGTTTGTCTGTCTTCTCTCTCTCTCTCTCTTCTCTCTCTCTCTCTCATCACCCCTCCCCCCTTTCTCTCTCATTCACTCCATCACATCTCTCTCTTTCTTTCCCTTCTCAGCCTGTATTACACTGTTCCATTAAGGGTATTTTAGTTATGGAATACGCACGTCTTGTAACGTCAGTGAATGTGTGTGACTAGACTGGTAAGGTTCTAAATCATTGTCTGTTTAACATCAACAAGCAGCAATCGTGTCATTCGTTTTCCTTACAATTACAGTAAAGATTTTATTATTATTATTATTATTATTCAAATTTTTTCTTGTCTTGTGCTGATTGGTTGATAAGCTGGCTGGCGGAAATCGGCCTGACAGATCTATCGATCGCCAGATCAGTCGTTAGGCTGGCTACTCAGTTCACCCCCATCTGTTGCAGAGCCGAACGGCGCGACCTCTGGCGGTGACGCAGCCTCATCCTGACGCAGGTGCGTCGACCGAGTTGTCCGCCTGATCCTGAGACTCCCGGAGTGCTCTGCTCGTGGATTTATCCGCTGGCCGGAGTTCGGTTGGTTCCAACTCTGTGGGACGACAGCGGGTGGTGGGATTCACTTGTGGTGTGTGGCCCAAGAGTGCGCGGTGGTGTACGGGATTAGCCCTGTGACTAACGCGTGGAGTAACAGGAGGAGGAGAAAGAAGCAAGAGAGTGGACGAATCATTTGTGGGATCTTCACTTAGCTGCCAAGATGGGGATACAGCGTGGAGCCGGTTCAGCTTTTGTTCTCTTTGGTAGGTATCCTTTGTTTGTTTCTTTGTTTGTTTGTTTGTTTGTCCCTGTTTTCGTTGTGTAGCGAAGTGTGTGTGTGGTGTGTGTGTGTGTGTGTGTGGTGTGTGTGTGTGTGTGTGTGTGTGTGTGTGTGTGTGTGTGTGTGTGTGTGTGAGTGCGCGCGCGTAAATATGTCAACAGACGACCAAATATTACCGGGAATTTTACTCTCATTGCACAATGAACGTACACTGATGTGAGCTTTCATAGTTTTGAATTAGAACTGTTCAGATTTAAACTGATTTGCAGTATCTGGTTCACATTTCTTTTTTTTTATTCTGTGAAGCGATGTATCCCTACTTACAAATTTATCGATTGCTAATAGGCATTGAGTGTGTTGTAAAAGTAGATGTATTTGCCCACATGATAATAATATATATGTGATACATGAAGTGGATGGGTTGGGGTGTGTGAAAGGGTACGTGTGGGAAGCTCTAAGTAGATCCAGAGTAACTCAAGTGAAACATTTTATCATGAAGAAAAGTGGCGTGAAAAAAAATCGAGCATGGAATTCTAGTAATTCCTTATAATCGGGACCTGTCATTGATTAGTTTTCAATTGACGGCTAGTAGAATCTGCTGCAGAAGTGTGTGAAGTGGAGCCTGGTGATGCTACAATAATTTCATTTACTTATTTATTTTGTCCATTGGAGTTATTGACTGACTCTCTGTGCATTTATGTTAAACATTTCTCTATTCAATTACGTTCAATATTTTCTCAATGTATAGATGTTAACACTTTCTCTATTCGTGTGTATATGAAATTCTCTTTTCATTTATGTTAAACATTTCAGTGGACATGTGTCCTAAACAAAATACCTCAGCAATTTCGGCAAAGAAAAGGAAATGTCAAAGATGACATAGACTGCTACTTATGATCATTAGATGTTCTGTAGAAACAAAGGCCCTTTCTGCATGAAGACTTAAGTTTGCTAATATAAACCATCAGAAACCGGAATGAAGGTA
>CM065733.1:20603340-20630840 GCA_033310375.1 Conus canariensis | reverse complement strand
TCACTGCCTTTCTATTCTTCAGCTGTCGTCTTACTCACTGCCTTTCCATTCTTTAACTGTGGTATTACTGACTGCTTTTACATTATTCAGCTGTAGTATTACCCCACTGCCTTTCCATCCTTCAGCTGTCGTATTTCTCACTGCCTTTCAGTTCTTCAGCTGTAGTATTAATCGCTGCCTTTCCGTTCTTCAGCTGTCGTATTTCTCAGTGCCTTTCAGTTCTTCAGCTGTCGTATTAATAACTGCCTTTCCACTCTTCAGCTGCTGTATTACTGACCGTTTTTCCGTTCTCCTGCTGTTGAATTACTCACTGACTTTCTATTCTTCAACTGACGTGTTACTGGTTACCTTTCGGTTCTTCAACTGTAGTATTATTCGCTGCCTTCACATTCTTCAGCTATCACATTACTTACTGACTTTCTTTTCGTCAGCTGTCGTATTATTGACTGCGTTTCCATTCTTCAGCTGTCGTATTACTCGCTGGTTTTTCGTTCTTCAGCTGTAATATTACTCGCTGCCTTTGCATTCTTCAGTTGTCGTATTACAGACTGTTTTTCTGTTCTTCAGCTGTCGTATTACTCGCTGTCTTTCCGTTCTTCAGCTGCCGTATTACTCACTGCTTTTCCATTCTTGAGCTGCAGCATTTCCTCGTTTCTCTCGTATTGGGTTGGCTGCATTTATAGACAGATCTCTCTCGTCGCGGTTGGATGTCGAGACTCATCCGCTGCGGTTTATTCTTCAGCTCTTCAAAATATTCACTCCCTTCTCTTCTGCTGGTCTGGTCCCATAATGGCTTTGCCTTTCTTGTCTGTGACTGGTCGTACTGGCTGGCTGCACTTGCCTGTCAGTGTCTTGGTGGTGTCATATATTTCCTTTCGCAGCGGTTTCCCGTGCTGCTGCACTGTTGGTATAGCTGTGCCTGTCTGTCTGGGGGCTTCTCTTCACTTCTCCGTGGGCCGCCGTGCACTCTCTTTGCACTCGTGCTCGGGCTGTTGTTTTCTTTCGCCTTCTCGTCTGGATTCTCCGCAGTGTGGCTGCACACCGAAAATTAATGCGCTAAGACCTTGCTTGACTTGTCAAGAATTTATAGACAGGGACATTTAAAGGATTGTTATTGTGTCTGAATGTTGATTCTCCTTTTCTTTCATAAGCCCAATCAAGGTGTTATGGTAGGTGGTTCGAAGCAGACAGATTACAATGAGAGGGATGGGGTTGTTTTGGGGAGATCGCCTGGTGCAAAGAAATGCTCACGGATAAGTCCGAGGATAATGTCTTCCGTACAAATCCCTAAACATAATTGAAATGATTGACGAGGATCGTTCTTTTGATCTATCATCAGTTTTGTATTGGTCTACGACTCAAATTTATGCTATGCCTGAAAAACCTCATATGGATTGAGTAGTGATTTGGAGCAATTTCCTTAGTGTGGCGTATGGCCTGTGTCAGCTGGTAAATGCTGCATCCATCGGTGTTTCTTGGGGTCGAATACCTCCTCATATGTCGTTGCTAGCATCCTTGTAATTCTTTGTCACTGTTAAGGTCCATTTCGTCATCTGACAGCTCTAGCAACTTTCAAAACTTGTTGGTGAGGGCTAGTCTGTGTTCGTGCTGTGTGTGCGCATCGCATGCGTCCCTTTATAGGCTGAACTTCAGTCTCCTAGCTGATGTTTCTATTCAGTTTTTCCTCAGGCTTTGTGTCAAAGTGGCCAGCAGTAGTTGATAGTCTGAACCAACATCTACACTCTCATAAGATAATAAGCTTGCAGTGTCTTGAATTTCATGGTAATGTAGATGTACTAGACCCGGTTCTCTTTTGGAAGGCTGGGCGATATCTACGCAGCTATCTGTGAGGGAAGATGTATCTTCCGATGAACACGACCTTGATAACTCAGGATGTCTGCGACTAGTTTCCATCTCGTTCATCTCTCAAGTCCATGTGTTTCCACCCCCTTTTCACAACCAATGCTGTCTGTCAAGTTTTGCATTTAGGTCATCTCTCAGGATCTTGACTCTTTTGCTGGATACTTGTTAGTGATATTCTGCTGTGAGCTATTAGTAGAACCAGCACCTGGTTTCTTTGTCGTTTTCACGTGCTGGCGCGTAGCGCTGGGATGATCAGTCAACTTGCTGTCGCTGTCCTGAAGGATGCTCCAATGAATCGAGTTCGTTATGATTTGGTTCAGTTTGTTTCTGAGGTGTCCTGCCCGCACAGAGCGAAAGAGTTATTTTTTCTTGAATCTTTAACCATTCTTGGTTCATCGCCTTCGCAACTTATCACCGTTCAGCCCTGTTCCTTGGTGACTTGCTTGTTTTGGATGACGAGTGAGAGGGGGGAGAACGGTGGAGGAAAGGGGCACGGGAGGTGGGAAGAGAGGACTCTGAAAATGGCGCGCAGAACGTAGACCAATGAAAGACCGTTGCTACATAGTATGGTGTATTGGAAAAAAAAGTCATTATAGGAACAGGTTATGATTGTGACTCAAAGAGTAGTCCTGTGTCCACCGAAGATAAACTGGATTATAAACGGAGGGAAGCTGAAACAGAGACAGGGATGTTCATTCTCTCTCTCTCTCTCTCTCTCTCTCTCTCTCTCTCTCTCCTCTCTCTCTCCTCTCTCACACACACACACACACACACACACACACACACACTCTCTCTCTCTCCCATCATCACTCTCACCCTGATTCTTACTTCCCCCTCTCTCTCTCCTTCTCTCTTGCATTACGTCGGGCCATGCCATTCGTTGAATATTCATGCATGTTCGGGCGACTGGTATGAACCAGTAGGCCACTAATCGCACACCGAACTCTCCAGCAAACGGCAATGGAACCCACAGTGCTCCCTCCCCCTTCACAAAGCTTAACATATAAATATGTGTATACATTATATATATATATATATATATATATATATATATATATATACATGTGTGTGTGTGTGTGTGTGTGTGTGTGTGTGTGGGCTCTGTGTGTGTGTGTGTGTGTGTGTGTGTGTGTGTGTGTGTGTGTGTGTGTGTGTGTGTGTGTGTGTGTGTTTGTGTGTGTGTGTGTGTGTGTGTGTGTGTGTGTGTGTGTGTGTGTGTGCTATTTTGATTTTTGATACGTTAAAAACTGTAACCCGCAAATGTAGGATACCATGACGTTTCATTTTCGTGGAATCGGGTGCAGGGAAGAACATTCGGGACTCAGTATTCCATACCCGAGCTTTATTTGGATTGTCACAATAGAAAAAAGAAATAAACACACTTCGTAATGAAAGATGCTGTGAATGTTACTTGATTGCGGTAACCCCCCCTCCCCCCCCCCCCCCCCCCACACACAACACTTCTCTCTACCCCTACCCCTCTGCCATGCTATCACTCATTGCCGTCCTCCCTCCCCTCTCCGTCTCAAGTGGGACGAAACGAAATAAACACTTCCCGGCCCTGCGATAATGGAGCTTAGTCTCCAAAACGTGTGTTTAAGGAGCGAGGGTGCAACCATAGGTTCCTTTGAGTTAGTACTATTCTAACAGCTTTCAGATTGTTTACTTTCTGGGGTAAGTTCATGGCTGTAGGGAAAGCATCTGGTTCCCACGTGAATTACGATATTAGCTCAGTACGCTTCAGAAATGGAACAAATACATACATACATCAATACATACATACGCACATACATGCATACATACATACATACATGTATACATACATGCATACATATATACATACATACATACATACATACATACATACATAAGGGTCTTATTTCTTATTCTCTTTTGATGATTTCTTCCTAAGGTTTGTGAAATACTGCGAGACTGTGAAGGACTGATTGCTCTGTTTTCCTAGTTGTGCTGGACATAACCATTATCAAACCGAAAGCGTAACTCAGATATAATCCTCAGTTAAAAACAAAGAAAAAAAGAAACAACAACAACAAAACAACCCAGCCTGACCTCTCTTTTCTATTCCAGCGACATTCCTGGTCCTTGCCGCCCTACTGCGCACCTCTCACGCGCAGGGCGGAAGACGGAGAGGCGGAAGCGGAGCAAGCGGCGTCACACTGCTGAAAGAGCCGGAACCTGTGTATTACGTCAGCAAGAAGACGCCGGCCAACATCACGTGCGAGGCCCTGGCCGCGGCCAACATCATGTTCCACTGCGCAGGATCCTTCCTGCCCCCTGCGTCCCAGAACACCGTGGCCAACTATGACGAGGCGAGGGGCCAGAGCCTGGTGAGGGCTTACATCGAGGTCACGCGCGCTGAGGTGACCAGCCACCAGAGGAAGACGCACAGCGCGGGGTCCCGGGAGGACTACTGGTGCGAGTGCGTGGCCGAAGATTACGATGGAGTGCGGGTACGGAGCCGGAGGGCCATCGTCAGACACGCTTGTGAGTTGCACTGGGGCTTCTGGCTTTGTTTGTCTGGTATGGTGTTGGGTGTGGTGGTGGTGGCTGGTTGTCGAATGTCTGTAAAGCGCGGGTGATGTTTTGAACTTTTGACTAGAGGTAAGTTAGTGTTGCTTATAGCCCAGCCGACCGTAAAGGACCATGTCAGGGCTGCTTTTGACGAGAAAACAGCACCATAGGTAAACGGGTGTTGTGAATGCCTAGCCTATTCTAATCGTTGATTGGACGCTGAGGCACGAGGTTGGAGAGAGAAGCTCGCTGTTTTGTAGGGCGGGTGTGTTCCCAATATGTAGGATAGACCAGGAGTTGCCAGAAGAGAGGAAGGGCGCTTGGCTTGGACCGAGTCGTTAGCTTATTTTCAACTTGGGGGTTGAATAAGGAAAACCAAGTTTTCCGTGCGGCAAGGGAGTTGTCGATCTTGATGTAGCGCAGACAGAAGTGTGCTAGGGATTCCTTTATGAGAGCATTGATTCCCTATGGGTAAGTTGCCAGTTGGGGAATATTAAGTACACAAAGAGAAAAGAAAAAAAAGTTATTGATGTGAAAAAAAAAAAATTATATATATATATATATAATTATATAAAATGAACAGTATCGTGCAATGAGAAGAATTTTGTGAAAATACACATTTGGCTTAAAAGGAAATAATAGAAATCGTTTTTTGAGATAAATATTTTTGTAAGGATTTAACTTTGTATCCCCAACTGTAGGTAGGATGTGTTTTGAATCCCATTCACAACGAATGCGTAAGAACCTTTTTGTATTATGTTTTGTGTAGAATGTCTTTAAAAAATGGATACATGTACTCTATCTAACGTTAGGACTTGGAGTTTCTTTTCAGAAAACCTCAGCGTCCATCCTCTGGCAACAACTTCCTCCCTCCTAGAAACTTAAGTTCCGTTAGGGGATTTTTTTTTTACATAGGAAAAACCTTTTTGGTAGCTTTTTTTATATTTGAAAACAGAAACGATGAGAAATGTAAAATGTGATTGAAAAACAAAAGTGTAATATCTGTGTGTGATCCTGCAGCATGCCTGATAAGCTCTTTGCAGAGCGAAACAGATATTGCTTGCTGGTCCCTCGTATACATATACAGAGCACTCCCTGGAAAACAGTTGTTTTTTTCCTTACTATTTCTTTCCCTTTAAGCACAGGCTTATCTTTAAAGTGACACGCTCTCACTTTGATAGCTTTTGACGCTTTCGCTGCCCATTCTGTGGAGGTGGAAAGCGTTGGGGCCATTTTGTTTTTCTATCATGTTTTAATCTTCAATGTCTTGCACCAACCCGCGGGCCTTTCAAGCCTGCTGGTTGGTACAGTGGTTTAAATCGTGAATTGTAAAGAGTAATTTCTTTTTGATCCTTGTGGAGTTTTTTTTAAATCCCTGATCACTGGCATCATCAGTATGCTGCGTCTTTTGCATTTCAGCCTTTGGATTTCTGGTCTCAGTCTGTCATTTGATTCAAAATTCTCGCTTTTCTCTTCGCCGAGGGCTCATATTTGTTTCTAGTGTTTTTTGCTTTTTTATATACGGGCAAGAGGATCTACCCGATTTCGGAGGGTTTCCTGTCGGTTTATGTGGAAGTGCTCCTGATCAGCTGGTAACCAGCAGCCGGATGAGCTCTTTGTGGATCGAAACATCTGTCGTTGGCTGGTTCCGGTGACCTCCGCTTTACATGAACACATAGCACTTACTGTAGAGGATTCACTTATGTGTATGCACGTCTGTCTGTAAAGAAATGTTATGCTACGACTGGGTTGATCTTTCGCCGTGTGTGTTACCCTTTTAAGGGAGATTGTAGGTGTTAGTGCCAGTCTTATTGTCGTTTTTAATTAATTGTGCATGGTTTGGATTAAACGCACGGCCCTGCAGGCTTATGGAGCGCGCGCGCGTGCGCGCGCGCGCGCGCACACACACACACACACACACACACACACACACACACACACACACACACACACACACACACTCACACGCACGCACGCACTCACGCACACACACCACGCTCAGGCACGCATCCACGCGAGGATGGTCGTACACGCACACACACACATATGTAGATAGACAGATGGATAGACAGATACTTACATACATACATACATACATACATACATACATACATACATACATACATACATACATACATACATAGGCCTACACACATATATAGGCAGATAGATGTGTGTGCGTGCGTTCGTGCATGCGGGCGTGTGTGTGTATGTGTAGAGGGGGAGATGTGTGGGTTGGAGGACCTTGTAATGTAGACAGGGGAGAAAATTGAGTGAAGTCTTATTTATACATTTTTTTTCACATTTCATACATCCTTTTATTTTGGAGGCGAGAGAGAGAGAGAGAGAGAGAGAGAGAGAGAGAGAGAGAGAGAGAGAGAGAGAGAGAGAATAGGTGTATACATGAACAGGTCCAAATAGCTGTGGTCATGATTATAGTGACATATGCATTCCAAAACTTTAAAATAGTTAACTGATGCCATCTCAGCACTTTCCGCCAATTTTCCGGCACTCTGCCAATTGTTCTGCCCGCACGGCAACGGTGGTGCTGTCGACTGTTCGGAAGAGTTGATAGTCTAATTTGGTTAGAAAGCTATGAAATCTTGCAAGCATCAAAAGCCCTTAATCATCGTTCCTTCATGAGCACAGCAATTTCCTGTGAGAAACTTTTAACGATTAATGTTTTTATTGTACGTTTTTATATGACGTGACAACAGTGTGTAATTATCATTGATGTTCATACATCATAATTACACTGTATCTTGGTTTCGGCTTGATAAGACGGGTGCACGTGATTATCGTGAAAAGAGTAATTATGAACCATTTAAACAGATAAACTCATGCACATCCGTACTGTTGACATAAGCATCATTACGCAGATCGCAGACTGCTTCGCAAAGACGCTGATTTCCGGACCTCAGCAATAACTCATAATTAATTGTTTTAATTTTTCAGGACCTATAAGCGTCAAAAAGTTTGTTTTCTTTATTCCTCCTCTTTATCTGATGACTTAAGTATGTCAAAACAAGTGAACGCAATTGTTTTCATGTCATAATTACCGTTTTCTTGCAGTGATCATCACTGTTTTCACATGAGTACAGTCGCTATGACTATTTGATCGATAGTTCCAATTGTGCAGACCGTATAGTTATGACCTCCTGACGCCGTGGTGTTGCCATAGGAAGTGTCTGGCATTTGGGGGTGAGAACGAGGCGATTAACGCACACGCCCTGACTGCTGACGGTGGAATATGATCATGATTGTTATAATTGGTCTTATGGTGGTTCGTGGTATGTGTATGACCTATGCTCAGATGAGAGTCGAAAGATATTTTGATCTTTGGGGTGTGGGTATATGTTGCAGAAGGGGGGGGGGGGGAGAGACAGAGAGGTGGTAAGAAAAGGATATGGTGGGAGAGAGAGAGAGAGAGAGAGGAGAGAGAGAGAGAGAGAGAGAGAGAGAGAGATTAGTAGTTGTATGGATTATACGTGTGTGCAGCTGTTCTTTTTTTTTTTTCCTCTTTCTCTGTCTCTGTCTGTCCGTCTGTCTGTCTCTCTCTCTCTCTCTCTCTCTCTCTCTCTCTCTCTCTCTCTCTCTCTCTCTCCCCTCCTTCCCTCTGCCTCTCTCTCTCTCTCTCTCTCCCTCCCTCCCTCCCCCCTCTGTGTGTGTGTGTGTGTGTGTGTGTGTGTGTGTGTGTGTGTGTGTGTGTGGTGTAAATGTCTGTGCGCGCGCCACGACTCGCGTTTCGTCCGTCTCGGGCAGAGTAATTCAGGGGAAGCAACCGTGTCAAGATTCTAGAAACTGGTATTGAAAATTACCTCCCTTGGATATGTCTCTCCAGGTTTTCTCTCCCGATTGCGGAACTGATTTGGAAGTCGTCGGTGCTGATATCTGAAAAAAGTATCACCTTGTCAGACTGTGACCTACAGCGATTAAGAAAATTTTGCTTCGGAACGAAAGCCGAACAATGTCTTGTGAGCTGATGTTATCTGCTTAAAGCTACAGACGGTTTTTGATTGGATGGATGGGCAATTGTGTCGTCCGAATTATTGTTTATTGTGAGTGTGAAAGTGGCTCACAGAATGTACATCAACCATTTTGTTTGTGGGTGTGAAAGTAGCTCACAGAATGTACATCAACCAGAAGACTTTAGTGGGGGGGGGGGGGGGGGGGAGTGTTTGTTTTTGTTTTTGTTTTTTGTTGACAAAGTCGTATGGCTGATATTCTTGTTGCACTGTGTTTGAACAGTAACTGTAACAGTTCCTGGACAGTAGTGTGTGTGTGTGTGTGTGTGTGTGTGTGTGTGTGTGTGTGTGTGTGTGTGTGTCGAATTGTTGCGCTTACCCCCTCCCCACCCCACCCCCACCTCCCCCACTCACTCCTCGTCTCGTCTTTCATGCACTCTTCTGTTGTATCACTCCCCGCGTCGCTTATTCTGGCTTCACGTTCCCAGCTACACACACATTATTTCAGCACCGGAAACCACAGTGGAACTTTACAAGATGAATAAGATTTCCTTTGATCTTCATAATTTTCTCACTTTTTAAAAAAAATAATTTTTGCAGCTTATTTCCGCAGAGTATTTTCAACTTTCTCCCTTTTTTTCCACCTGGGCTAGTTGCTTTAGGAGCAGTTTAGTTTTGCTTTTTCTCCTTTATTGGTATCTTCTCATCATTGAATTATGAAGGCAGCGACACACTATGCTGGAAGGGCCATGTGGCTCATGTCAGAGAGCCATGACGTGTGTTTCTTACCGAAAGCGCTCGTGCACCGCGCGCTCTCCACCGGCGGCACGCGATCGTCGCACGACCTGTTGGAGCTTGTGTCTGATGGCATTAATGATTCAATCCTACCTCAATGCTTGTTGGAAGGCAAACTAATCGTAAATGGTTGTTGCGTTTGGTTGTTTCCAATTTATTATAAGTTACTCCTATCAGACATGTACTAAAGTAATTGGTACTGAACAAAATAAAGGCTTTGTTTGGTGATGTTTCTTGAACAGTACTTCCTGCTGCTTTTACTATGCACTGTACGTCTACAAAACTACTTTTTGTCATCACAAAGAAATCGGTTTATGATTAAAACCAGAAATAAAACGAACAAAAAATAAAGTAAGAAAAATGTTTATTTGTCACAACTATTTATAACAACAATATTTTTTTTACAGCAACTACTACTACTGTTACAATTTTTTTTTGTCTGCTTTTGATTGTTTCCAATTTCTGACATGATACTGTCTCAATCAGGAAAGGGATAACGAATGGAAAAGGGTATGTGTGTTGGTGACATTTATTGAGTATGTTTGGTGACATTTATTGAGTATGTTTGGTGACATTTATTGAGTATGTTTGGTGACATTTATTGAATATGTTTGGTGACATTTATTGAGTATGTTTGGTGACATTTATTGAATATGTTTGGTGACATTTATTGAGTATGTTTGGTGACATTTATTGAATATGTTTGGTGACATTTATTGAGTATGTTTGGTGACATTTATTGAATATGTTTGGTGATATTTATTGAGTATGTTTGGTGATATTTATTGAGTATGTTTGGTAATATTTATTGAGTATGTTTGGTGATATTTATTGAGTATGTTTGGTGACATTTATTGAGGATGTTTGGTGATATTTATTGAGTATGTTTGGTGATATTTATTGAGTATGTTTGGTGATATTTATTGAGTATGTTTGGTGACATTTATTGAGAAGCAATTCCTTCTGCTTTTTATTATGCGCTTTATGCGTTCGAAACTAATTGTTGCCACCACAAAGAAACCAACGTACGATCAAAACAATAAATGAAACAAACAAGAGTAAATAGACAAACACGAAATGTGGTGCTTAATAACACGTTCAGGGGACAACGCCCAGTAGGCTTCCAGCCCCCTAACCACTGCCCCACCCCACCTCCCGCCAGCCTTTTCGGACTTAATCGAGGAGCCATCATCGTAACACCTTGCGACTGACTGCGAAAAGGGATAAACAAAAAAGTGAAGATGAAAGTTTTGAGTTTTGAAAGAAACATAATGCGTAAATCAGTGGTAATGACATCATTGTTTCATACACACACACACACACACACACACACACACACACACACACACACACACACACACACACACAAAACACATACACACGAAACACGCACACACACGTATGCAACACACACACTGTCTGTTCTCTCTCTCTCTCTCTCTCTCTCTCTCTCTCTCTCTCTCTCACACACACACACACACACACACACACACACACACACACACACACGCACACACACACACACACTGTCTGTCTTTCTCTGTCTCTGTCTTTGTCTCCCTCCCTCTCTCTCTCTCTCTCTCTCTCTCTCTCTCTCTCTCTCTCTCTTCTCTCTCACACACACACACACACACACATACACACACACATGCACACGCACGCGCGCGCGCACACACACACACACACACACACACACACACACACACACACACACACACACACACACACACACACGCACACGCACACACACACACACATACACACACACACACACACACACACACACACACACACACACACACACACACGTACGCACGCATGCACCCTTCTTGACGAGGAGCAATGTCTTTTCGTTGAACACGTTTTGGGAGCATTGGCAGATAAAACTTTCTATATCTTAAAAGATAACAAAAAAAGCAGAAGATGAAAAATAGTTGGGGGCGGGGGGGGGGGGGGGGGGGGGGATGGGTGTGTGGAGGGCAGGGGCAGCAGGAAGTGGTTTTAAATACTGCCATGTGAGTGCCTTCACTTTTTTACGAACTTGCGGTCTGATGAATCTCGTAGGGAAAGGAAGGACTCAACCGACATTCACAGTGCGCCTTCGCACCCACCCACCCCGTCTCTCCACCCCTTACTTCCTCATCCCTTTGTTCACCACCTCCCCTTCTCCCCGTGCTCACACCTCGCTGCCCGCACCAACCCCACCACCGGTCTCACGACCAGGTGGAGATGAAATTGTGCCAGATTAAGGTGACTCTCTGTGTGTGTGTGTGTGTGTGTGTGTGTGTGTGTGTGTGTGTGTGTGTGTGTGTGTGTGAGTGAGTGAGTGGGTGTGTGAGTGAGTGAGTGAGTGAGTGAGTGAGTGTGTGTGTGTGTGTGTGTGTGTGTGTGTGTGTGTGTGTGTGTGTGTGTGTGTGTGTGTGTGTGAGTGAGTGAGTATACGTGTGTGTATGTGTGTGTGTGTGTGAGAGAGAGAGAGAGAGAGAGAGAGAGAGAGAGAAAGAGAGAGGGGAGGAGGGAGGGAGGGAGAGAGAGAACTAGCAAGAGATCTTGAAAGCAGACATATCCTCCCATCCAGTCAAGGAGGGTATAGAACAGGTAAAAGTGCATGGGAAAATGCGACCGGCTTTGCCTATGAAGTATACGAAATATTCCAGAGAAAGGAAGAAGCACTGTCTGTTGCAATAGACCTGGAAGATCCATACAACAAAAGTCCAGTTCTCCATTCTCATTAAGCTCCCTCTTGACTATGGAGTCAGCAGGACACAAGATGGACTGAAGCAGCACTTCAGGAGCGAAAAGTCCTCCTACGATTTGGAGACTGCATGTCTGAACCACATAAACTCTCCATGACGTTACCTCAAGGTTCTCCTCTCTCCTCTGTTTTATACAATGTTTTTTACTTAAGGCTTTGCAGACCTCAACAGAAACGGAATTGCTCGAGTGTTGACACTAGCAGATGACGGTCTGATCTACAAGACATCAAAGAATGCTCACGAAAGAACGAACACAGTTCAACTGCAGTTGAACAACATTGCTCAATGGCGTAAAAAAAACTGGATCGTCCATTAACCCTGCGAAAGCCCAGACATTGGACTGCACTCTCAGTAACAAGACATCAGGACACTTACCCTCACCAGTTTCCTTTCATCGGAATACCAGTTGAATCAACTGACAACCTACGCTATTTGGGAAAAGGCTTTGACAGAATACTGACCTTTAGAAAGCATGTTGAGAATGTTGTTCTTAACTGCAAAAAGGACCTGTCTGCCGTGAAAGCTGTGGCAGCTGAAGGCATTGAGCAGCGCCATCTCTACCGTCTGTATAACGCAGCTGTAATCAGTGTGTTTGGTTATTGGTTAGGGCTTACAACACTGTCTGAGAACAATATTTTTAAATTAGAAAGGATTCAAACTGAAGAAATGGGATTGACCCTAAGAACCATGAAGAATACTTCAGGTGAAACTATGCAGTATCTGCTTAACCTTCCGTAAATGCAGGCAAGGCACAAGCTAGAACGTAGAGCACTTGTAAATCGCGAAAACCCGCTACATGCGGCAGTCAAGGAAACAAAAACCCTAGGTCGTGAAAAATTATAGATGGGACAGGCAGAAGACAATACACAGCTCGTGTGTCAGTTAGCAGAACTCAAAGAAACGAAGGAATGGGAAAAGTATCCAGACCACTTTATACACGTACACCTCTTCCAAATTGCCATCGCTCCAAAACTTGGAAGACAGTGCCGAGAACGGCCAGAAGGCAACACTAATGCAGAAATTCAGGTGCAGATAGGACATCTTGGCAGAAAAGGTGATATTGTTATGTACACTGACTGTTCCATCACCAATGCTAAATCCGGCTGGTGATACACAGTGAAGCAAAATGGCCGAACTATCCAGGAACATAAGGGTACGTACAATTTAACAACTTCAAGTCTAACAATGGAGGTAGAAGCAGTGATATAAGCACCCCACTGTCTCTCAACTACAGGCCGATTTAAAAGTCAACAAACCGTGATACTGACTAACACCGAGAACCTACTTCCAAAAGTGGAGATTGGAATGGGAAGCCATGCATGAAGTAATGCGCAACTTTCCATTGAAGAGACTCATATGGATGTACTGCCCTGGATATGCAGGAAATGAGAGAGCAGACACACTGGTAGGCAAGGCAACAATAAGAACTGGATTACAGCTAGGCCGATCTGTGATTAGAAATCGAGAGAATCACCTAAAAATTAAAAAAAGAAAAACCAAGCGCAAAGCCACTATACCAAAGACCATCTTTCAGAGCTGAACATTAAGAGAGGAAGTGGCCGCACATCCAGACTTAAAAGGAAGAGGAAGAAACGTCACCAACCTAACGAATGATGGAATGATCTCATGCCCAACACTGGGGATTGGGGCAGACTCATATTGGGCCCTTCCAATAATGTACACAAACGATCAAACGCATGTCATCTGAGATAAGACTTTAAATCTCTCATTGGCCTGTGCAATAACATACACAAACGATCAAACGCATCTCAAATGAGTTAAGAGACTTTGAATCTCTCAGGTACCCCAATGTGTACTGTGGACGTGTGTGCGCTGGTGGGTGTAGTGGGGGCGATACAGGCGTGTAAACTGGAGAACCCGTAGATATGAGTGTGTATCCATTGGTGTGTGTGTGTGTGTGTGTGTGTGTGTGTGTGTGTGTGTGTGGGTGTGTGTGTGTGTGTGTGTGGGTGTGTGTGTGTTGCGAAGCAAACATGCGTAAGTACTTGCGTGCATGTTCATGCACAAAGTAACGAGTAAGTGCCTACACCCGTTCGAGTGGACGAAGTTAAACCCAGAACCATCAGGAAACGGCGTGGTCTTGGGCAAGAGATTTATTGAAAGGAGAGTTGGCATATCCCTGCCAAACTGTCGTGATCACAGCCATTCATCTCCATTAGCCGGGGGTTCCGTAACTGCTCGTCTGAAGTAGTGTGCGCTCGAATGCCTACGTTGCCAATTTTGGAGTTCAAAGGAGTCGATTTCACTTAGTGTCTGCCCAGATAAAAAAAAAAAAAAAAGAAATAAAAGAGCTTTCAAGGGTTTTTTTTTTTTTTTGCGTTTTGCATTATTACTTTTTGTGCGGTTCTTTGGCACTTTAAATATATATATATATATATTTTTTTTTTTTTTTTTTTTTTTTTGTGGGAGAAGGGGGGGGGGGGATGTTGATGGTGGGGATATCTTTGCTCTGTCTGCCTGTCTGTCTGTCTGTCTGTCTGTCTCTTACATCTGCATTGCGTGTATGTTTGTATTTTTTATCTGTCTGTTCTCTCTATCTCTCTCTCTCTCTCTCTCTCTCTCTCTCTCTCTCTCTCTCTCTCTGTCAGTTTGTCTCTGTCTGTCTGTCTGTCTGTCTGTCTGTCTGTCTGTCTGCTGTCTCTCTCTCTCTCTCTCTCTCTCTCTCTCTCTCTCTCCTCACCATCTTTCCCTCTGTTCCCCCCTCTCAATCTCTGTCCCTCCCTCCCACCCTGTCTCTCTCTTGCACATTTGTACACACGTTTACATTCTCAACAAAGTTTTTTTTTTGTCTATTGCTGCTTTGTTGTATTGTTTGTAATGGCAGGCTAGTATTGATGACTATCACGATGATAATTATGACGGAGCAAATAAGGCGTGTTTTTTTTTTCTGTTACGAATGTATTACTGATGCTTAGTTCTATTTTTGTTGTTGTTGAATGGATGTTTATTATTCTTTTGTATTATTCATTGTAAATAGTTTGTCTTGTTATGTTGTTGCTATTACAATTTTTGTGGCATTTTTGTATTGTTAATACGTTTGTTTTGGGTGATGATGTTGGATTATTTGTTGATGCTACATTATTGCTTATTACATTATTCTTTTTTTGTATGATTGTTATTGTAGCATTGCCATATTACATGTCTTGGTTTGTTCGTTTGCTTCATCACTATTGTTACTGCTGTATAGATCTTGTTTTTGTGTCGTTGTTGCCGAATATTGGCTGATTCGAGGTCGTGAAAATCTTAAAGAAAGTTAAAAGCGGCAATCTTCTGCAATTTGCGGATACGGATTTAAACGAGTACAGTACAGATTCGAATCCACGCAGCGCCAGAAACTGTTTCTGGCAGCACAAGAACTTCTGGGTATCATGACCTGGATGCAGCCCGGTCCTCTTAGAGTGTATGTAAGGAGCTCAGGGCCAAAACTTTTGTTTGAAGGAGGTTTCATCTCTGAAGACTTGCTGTTGTCACGATCTCCCTGAAGATTCCTCCTACTGTGAGAACGATGAGAGGTTGTTTTGTTGACACAGTCAGGGTAAAATAAAAATGAGATGCCATTTATTTTCTGTTGAAGTGCCGCTGCCTGTTCGTTTCGTTTCATTGTCGACAAGCCAGTACATCAACAACGTCAAGAAAATGCGGGGTGGGGATGGAGAGAATCAGGGTGTAGATCTCTCACGAGGCCTAATAGTCCCTAGCTCCTCCTCGCCCTTCACCCCCGCCCCCCTCCCACCCACCCACCCACACACATACTCCCTTCCCTTCCGTATGAATATTGTAAGCCGACCTTATCTTTCGCCCCATGGCCTTTTCCTAGTGTACTATTGCCGACGGGGGATGGTTTTTAAATTTGGGGAAAATTCGGTTGTCAGCAAAGCGTTCTCTCTCTCTCTCTCCCTCCCTCTCTCTCTCTCTCTCTCTCTCTCTCTCTCTCTCACACACACACACACACACACACACACACACACACACACACACACACACACGCACGCACGCACGCACGCCACACCGCGCAACTACTAGAAGAAGTTACATAAAATAGGACGGCATCAGAGAAAAGAAATGTTTTCATGATTAATTTTGACGAATGGGAATGACGGACTGTGGCGAAAAGAAACAGTCAAAGACTTCCACGTTTATGCAGCAGAAATACTTAAATTTCTTCTCCCCAATGCCTGTCTCTGTTGGGAACATACACTATTCTCGTCACGTTGTTTATCAGTACATGCAGCATCAGAGAACATATACCAAACTCATCACCTTGTGTTTCAGTATATACAGCAACAGCGAATGTATGCTATACTCCATCACCTTGTCTATGAGTTCATATATCAACAGAGAGTATTCACAGTACACATCACCCTGTATTTCAGTACACACAGCTACAGGAAATATACACCATACTCATCACCTGTTGTTAGAACACACATCAACAGGGAGTTTACACCATACTCATTACGTTGTATTTCTGCGCATGCATCAACAGAGGAAACACATCATACTCAAACACCTTATGTATCAGTACATACAGTGACATACACATTAACCAGTATTTCAGTACATATGGCAACAGAGAACACAGAGAATACTCGTCACCTTGTTTATCAGTGCACGGAGCAACAGGGAAGAAGATACGTCATACGCATCACCTGTGGCGTGTTCTTACACTGTCGTGTGTAGTTTCTGCTTGGATTTCACATCATGGTCCTTTCCGGACGTTTTGGCAGACATGAGGAAACGACGCTCGTCACCTCGGCTTTCACAATAATTATATAAACAGGGAATATACACCACGTTCATAACCGGGCACACCAGTTATGTCCCCCTGACGTCTTAATGGAATGCCCGGTGCGTGCCTGCACACCCTTTGTGAAACAGCGCAGGCTGCTAAGGGTGGGTGCAGGACTGCTCACTGTTCGGCTGTTGAGGACAGTACTTCTCTGGGTCCTACCCTTACATTCGGGTGTATCTGTTTTCCTGGCGAGTCAGTGCCTTTGATGCTGTGGTCTGTTGTTGCCATGGGGACGTCCCATCATTGTTGTTCTCTCTGGGTGTGTTGGCAGTCATGCGGAAACGATTCGGGGAGGAACCCGCCAACCAAACTGTGGACATGGGAGAGAGCGCGGAGTTCAAGTGTGTGGCACCCCAGGGAGCCCCGACCCCGGAGGTAAAAAAAATGTGTGTGTGTGTGTGTGTGTGTGTGTGTGTGTGTGTGTGTGTGTGTGTGTGTGTGTGTGTGAGAGAGAGTGTGAGTGAGTGAGTGTGTGTATGTGTGCGTGTGTGTGTGCGGGCGTGCATGCGAGTGTGTCAGTGCGCGCGCGCGTGTATGTGTGTGTGTCGTGCGTGCGTGAGTGTGTATGTGTGTGTGTGTGTGCGTGCGTGCGTGCGCACGCGTGTGAGAGAGAGAGAGAGAGAGAGAGACAGACAGACAGACAGACACAGAGAGAGACGGAGAGAGACAAGAGAGAGAGAGAGAGAGGTGGGGCGGGGGGGGGGGGGTTAAAAGCTATGTTTGTATAAATAAAAAACGATTCTCGACTGCTGATCTTTTTCTCAAATAAGAACTATCTTTGAGTATGTCCTGAAGATTTGCAATGGAAGAAAAAACCGATTCAACACATCTGCCAGCAGTATTGGAATTGAATGAAAATGGATAATATGCCTTTTTTATTGGAAGCATGAATGGCTGTTCATTTTGTCTTTGGGCAGTCCTGCACGGCCTGCCGGACTTAAGGTTTTTTTTCATAGGCCGATCCTGAACAGCTTAATTGCAAACTTGTCTGGGCCCTTGTGGCTACCTTCGCCTTGGCAAGAATTAGAATAATCACATCAACATAATGAGCTGAAATATCATGCTTCTTCACCAAATCACCATCCACAGCACCATCAAGTTAGAACAACAACAACAGCAACAACAACAACAACAACAACAACAAACGTGTAGTATTTGGAATCCCTCAAAATACCTTAACTGAACGAGTTTACTTGGTTTGAAACGCAAGACAGTAAGCTAATTTGTTGAAACTGTGAAGCTGCCCATGCAAAGTCACCTAGGTCCAAAAGATGGAAATGCTTTCGTCACCGAATCATTAACTTTCAACGTTTAGCAATAAGTGATGTATTCCCTAAAAACAAAATTATGGGGATCACTGCCGCAAACTTTCGCCAGTCTTTCAAGAAAGAGCGACTGATTATCTATTCTTGTTTTCCGCAGATATTCTCTAGTTCAGGCAGGGCATGTTTATTCAGTTTAAGTCTGCCTGTCTATCCATCTATCTATCTATCTCTCTATCTATCTATCTATCTATCTATCTATCTATCTATCTGTCTGTCTGTCTGTCTCTCTGTCTGTCTGTCTGTCTGTCTGTCTGTCTATCTATCTGTCTGCCTGTCTATCTATGTCTGTCTAGTATGTCTATAAGTCTGTCTGTCTAGACATAGTCATGTGTATAAAGAGGTAAGAATATGTAGATAGAAAAATACAGCCAACGGAGACAGACAGACACAGACAAGCACACATACAGACAGACTGATCGACAAACAGAGAGAGCGATTCAGGGAACATAGAGATCAAACCGACCTATCCCGAACCTCTCCACTCCGATGTTCATGTAGATCATCTGGCGCCACAATGGCCGCCGCATCACCGCCGACAAGGACGATAACTTCGTGGTGGGAGACGACGGCACCCTCACCCTGGTCACCGTCCGTGCCAAGGACGCCGGGCAATACGAGTGTGTGGCCAAGAACGACGCTGTCCGCAGGACCAGTGGCAAGGCCACTCTCACGGTCAGAGGTGAGCAACTGGAAATCCAAAGCGCTGAATAATAGGGAGAGGGTTTTGTGTCAAACGGTCACTTTTTAATGATTTCACGATGAAAAGATAAGAAACGAGTGATAATTAGTATTCTAATGCGTCAACATTAATTAGAACTATGCGAAAACAGTGATTATGACGTGAAAGTCTTTTTCAGGTGAACTGAATATTTCATTCGTTTTTTACGCTGATCAGATATAATACCAGTGATTATTGCTATGAGAAAATGAAAATGATGACGTCGAAACACTAATTTTCATGTGAAAACCGTGTTTCATTGATCCTGATGGTGGTGAAATAGCAGAGAACAAGTCCAACTTGTCAGGGTGAAAACAAGATCATAGTGAAAGGCAGCCAGATTGGGAAGCCGGCCTTGATTTGACCAGCGACCCTTCTCCCGCCCCCTCTCACCACTGCTCTCCCTTTGCCCCCCTTCCCCACTGCCTCCCATTCAATAGCACATGTGTTATGTCGTTATCGGATTCTCCGCCTAAGCGGTAAGAATGCGTTTGGATTGGCACAGAGTGGGCAATTTGCATCACTATATAAAAAAAATTGCGGAACACTGGCCTACCACTTATCTACTGTCTTGCCCCGTTTGCGATTGGCTACGTTGATAACACCATGACGTGCGTGGCACGGAGAGTCAGAAAAAACAAAATTGCTTTTCTTTTTTATTACGTATTGACGGTCGTAGGGGAAATAGAAATGATTTACCTCCCTTTGGTGTGCCTTGCTGGACAGGTGAAGAGTCTGAGGACGTACCCATGTTCCTGGAGAAACCACCGAATGACATCTACCTCATGCCCAACCAGCCATTCCCCATCATCTGTGACATCCAAGGTGAGTGCTGTGTATACCTTTCCTTTGTTTTTGTTTCTACGGGATCTCGTGACATGCTGTTTAAGGAATACTTGTCGTTTTGCTTTTTCTGTTTTTTCTATTTCTTGATTTTTGTTTTATTATTGTTTAGATTGTTTTTACAGCGCTTACCCTCGGTTAGAGACCGAGCTTTGAGCGCTTTACAATCCACGCTCTCGTTTACACAACGGGCTGCCTACCTGGGTAGAGCCGACTGAAGAGCTGCCTGCTGGGGCTACGTTCAGTCGTTTCCCGCGTCAATAAGTCACCATCAGTTTTTGTTCCTCTGTTCTTTTGATATTTCATACAGGGTGCATGCTATGTGTAAAGTCTCTCCACACCAACGGTCAAACTGGTCTTTTTTTTAAGTTAGTGACGGAATTTTACGTGTGTGCAAGATGTTATGTGTAGGTTCACACACGGAATCTTGGTTTATGGTATCGTTCGAAGGACTTTTTAGGAAATGGAGCCCCAACCCATGTTAACCCTGAGGAGAATATCCTCCCAAACCGAAACGGGCCGGCGGAGCTTCGAACCCGCCACCCCAGGATTACGAGTCCGGCGCCTTACCACCTGAGCTATTCCAGCCCATTCTTCTTGTTGTTTTTGTTGTTGCTCTTCTTCTTCTTCTTCTTCTTCTTCTCATTACCATTATGATTATTCTTTAATGCTATGCAGTTTCATTTCTTGTTTGTTTTTTTTCCTGTTTTTCCGTTCCTTTTTCCTACCCTTCGTTCTTCATTGTGTACCTCTTTTTTTTTTTCCTTTTTTTTTTTGAGTGAGACTAAAATTACGGTGACTTGGGCGTTGCCTTTTATGGTTGCTGGATCAGAACATGAATCCCTTAAAAGCACCGAAGTGACTTTGCAGCAGTGCAGTGTCTCCTCTGGCCGGCTGCTGCATGGGGACTTGATATTGACTGCTCCCTGTGGACTGTGGTACTTGGTCTGCGACAGGACAGACATGGATATGGCAACGTACGAGGTACCCGCAGTGAATGGCGGGGAACAGTGCTGCCAAGAACTGAGAATATGGAGGGGGATTTGAGGTATAGGATGTGGAGAGATGGGAAGGGGGGAGGGGTACGGAAGATCAAATAGCCCCCACCCCCTCCCCTCTGAAAAAGAAAGGGAGTAGCTAGGCCGTCTTTTGCCATTGACTTCATTATCAGCATTTTCTTTAAATCATGGAGACAGAAGGTAGGATGTTTTGTGTGTCTGTTGCATACAGTGACAGTCCATACAGTGGATGTGCTTGGATGATTATGAACGCACTTTTAGGCCTAGGTTTATGTGCATGATAATATTATCAGTAAATTCCTTGGTAAATAAGGTTGATGACGATTAGCCAGTGACTATTAATGAGTATCGTTCTTGCGTAATCGTCTTGGTAGTGTCTATGAATGTTGCAGGAGTGAAGAAATGAATAAACGCAAATTTTTTTCTGCTATGTGCTTTTCTGAAGTATAATAGTGAACAGCGTGAATTAGGATCTTGTTTAGAGTTGGCTGTGTGATATTGTGACATTATCACATTGTTGAGTGCTGGTTGAAATTCTTTCCAAATTTATTCTTAAACTTTTTGATTTTTTTGATAGACTGTTGCTATTTGGGGGATTAAGATATGATAATCTAAATCTAGGAACATGCTGGATATTGCCCTTCTGGATGATTAAGAACGATTTTGAAGCAAAAATAATGAACATAACATGACGGACTGTCTGTCATGTGCGTGACATTACACGCTCAGACACGTTCCTTCTCGCACTAACATGGAATTTAACTAAACGTCAACGTCACAGAGTGCTTAACCCCCCATCCCCCTCCCCAGCCCCACCCCCCACCCCCATCCCCACTGTGTTCCGCTCCCTCGCGTCCCTTCTTCAGATATCTAATGTGATTATTGGAATTTTCAGTATTTGTGGAAACAGAGTCCATTTTTAAAAGGCTTTGTGTCTTTTGGTGTACTGATGGATTGTAAATGAGACTTTTGACGCACCGCGAATCTCAAAACAATGTTAAGCCTAAAAAAAAGGCGTGCAATCGTTTGTTTTTCAGTTTTTCTGACATACCTATGTCCGAAAAAAGCATTCGAAGCCATGTCACGCATGGACCACGTTTTACGATGTGCTCTAGGTCGGCCAAATACGTTTTGAGAAATGGCACCATGAGCTAGTGAGCAGCGTTACTGGAAGACACGTGACTGTATATAGCTGGGAAAGCAACACTGCGGACAAGAATGATACTGGACGTGTCTGCTTCAAAACTTCTGAAAGTTTTTTGTGTCTTTGGATTGAAGTTTTTTAAAAAGCAACAACCCCAAAATAAGTCTGGTGGATCTCACCGAAAGTTAATTCATTAAAATCATGTGCACCATTGGCCATTGTAGTACAACTGCTCAAACCCGGCATTTTGTTGTTGTTGTGGTTTTATTGTGTTACATGCTGTTATTGAAGGACACACAGTTGCTGGAAAATCGTGTCGACCCTTCAGACAGCAACTTTCGCCGGGAAACGTTGCCATGTGACGTGGGCGTTTTTTGTCGTTGTTTACTAAACAGGCCACACACCACGATTAGGATTTTGCTGTAAATCACGATGTAATCATTGTAAACGTTTTACAGTGCAGCATAAATTTGAGCCACGGTTTTGAAATTAAACTAATCACAGGTCAAATGAACACACACACACACACACACACACCCTTCCCACCTCCACCAATCATTTTACGTGTTTTTAGGAATTTTTCCCGACGAAAGCTACCCCTTACTGACGTCACATGTCAGGCCTTGGCACTCACGCGTGATCCCATCTTTGCGCCAGGTGTTTTCCCCCAAACAGTCCCATTCCTTTCATTTTTATATACCTGCTTGGAACCACCTGTAATGTACCTTGATTTGCAAATGAAAGAAAAGAAAGTATACCAACTTTTAGACACAACAAACATCCTCAAAACAATCTAATCGTGCGTGAATATAAAATAATGCTGGACTCCTTAAGCAAGGCCCTGGTGTGCATCCTGTACGTCAGCGCATGACATGGATGTGTCATCGTTGTGTGATGGTCTCCCTTTGCTGTTCGTACAGGCTCCAACACGATACGCTGAGGTGCAACGGCCAGCGCGTGTCGGAGAAGGAGAGGATGAGCAGAATGGAAGACAGGGAGGCTAAGCGGGTGCGCATCGTCTACAACATCACCTACGCCGAGGTGGAGAACTACATCAACCGCTTGAACGAGGACTACCGGGTAAGGTGAACTGTGGTGACGTGTGGTCAGGTGACGTGAATGATTTTTTGCTCAGGCTGACTGGAATGCCTGTGTTGAGGCGAACCTGGCTGATTTAAGTTCTGTCTGAATTGGCTAACTTTTATTCAGGTTCAGTTGGCTATGTTCAAGCCGATTTGAATGACTTAAATCAGGCTTATTTGGATTTTTTTTGTTAAGGCTGACTTTCTTGATGTTGACTTAGCTGGTGCTGGTTGACTTGGATCGCTTTGTCCAGATTGACTTGAATAACGTTGATCAGATTGAATCGGATGACTTCATTCAGATTTAATTGAATGATGTTGTTTCTGGCTGACTTGAATGACTTTGTACGGATGGACTCTAATGACTTTGTTCGGATTTACTTGAATGACTTTGTTCAAAGTGACTTGAATTACTTTGTTCAGATTGACTTGGATTACTTTGTTCGGATTGACTTGGATGACTTTATTCGGATTGACTTGAATGACTTTGTTTGGATTGACTTGAATGACTTTGTTGGATTGACTTGGATGACTTTGATCGGATTGACTTTAATGACTTCGTTCAGAGTGACTTGAATGACTTTGTTCAGGGTGACTTGAATGACTTTGTTTAGAGTGACTTGAATGACTTTGTTTAGAGTGACTTGAATGACTGTTCAGAATGAACTGAATGACTTTGTTCAGAGTGACTTGAGTGACTTTGTTCAGAGTGACTTGAATGACTGTTCAGAATGAACTGAATGACTTTTGTTCACAGTCAGGATCAAAACCAGAAACACATGGATATGGTCATCCCGAGTGAGACATTAACCCTTGTTATTGTGGTGGTGCTTGCTGATGGTGGTGGTGGTGATGATGATGATGTTGGGTGGTGGTGCTGTTTAACATTTCTTAATATAGAGCAAGATGATACAACTTAAACTTTGTATGAGAGAGTGGGAGAGAGAGACAGAGACAGAGAGAGAGGGGGGTGAACCGGTGATAATCACGTGCGCATAGTTAGCCTCCAGACGGAAGACTGGAACCAGACTGTCGAATTTCTTCCACTTTGTAGCTGCGTCACTGAGAGTGTTGCTCAAATTTCCTGATGGACACTGCAGGTGTCTGTATCCCTGGGGCCTGGTCAACGCTTGGATATATTATAAGAGGAAGTCTTGCCATGTAGTCTCTACAAAAAATAGAACTCCATATCGTCATCTTCGCCATTCTTTTCCTCGTTGGTTATCATGGAAAAGGCTCAGGTCTTGTGGCCCTTTATGGTCTTCTGTCATGGGAGGAATGCCGTAGGAAGGACAGAGATTACGAGACAGAAGGAAGAAAAGAAAAGAAAAAAGAAAAGAGAAGAAAGAAAAAAAAAGAGGAAAAAAAAGGTTGATGTTTGATTCCCCCGACGAAACAAAGGTACATAACTCCAAGTTATCGATAAGCTGTTTTACGATGGCAGCATGAGTTGCTGTTCTTGTTTGTTGTTTACAACTGGTTCTCACCTCGCGCAAGATTTTTTTTTAAACTTCGAAGGACTTCGTTCTTTGTTTTGTTTCAGTTCTTTCCTTTTCTTCTAACCCCCACCCCCACCCCCCCTCCAACTCACATTTAAAAAATATTTTTCTTTATTTATTTATTCTTCTTCATTGCACGTCTGTCTCTTTTTGTCCACCAACCTCCATTTTTTTCCACGTTCTTTCCCCAATCCTTTTCTTTTGTTTTCTTTTCTTTTTCTTTTTCTTTTTTTGTGGCTCCTCCAACTTTCTATTTACCCCCCCCCCCCTTTTTTTTTTCTTTTGCTGTATCATCTCGCATTCTCCATGTAAATCTGTATGCTCTATTACTAATGGACATTCTCATGTGAACTCTTAAGATTTTAGCGCTTAATATAGAGCGTCTGAGTTTACTTATGTGCTTTCTCTCTCTCTCTTTTCTTTTTTTTTTCACGTTTTCCTGTTGTTGTTTTTTTTTCCTTGGTTCCCCACTCTATCTCACATGCACACTCACTCACTCACGCACACACACACACACACACACACACACACACACACACACACACACACACACCACACACCACACACACACACACACACACACACACACACAAGAGGCACGCAAGCACGCACGTACACACGCACGCACACACGCACGCACACACACACACACACACACACACACACACACACACACACACACACACACACACACACACACACGCATGCGAGCACGCAAGCTCGCACGAATACAGAACAAAATACAGGAAGGTACAAGCGCGTGCGCGCGTGAGCGTGTGTGTGTGTGTGTGTGTGTGTGTGTGTGTGTGTGTGTGTGTGTGTGTGTGTGTATATGCGTGGGCCTCGGTGTGGACGTGCACGTGTGTGCGTGTATGCGCGTACATGCGCGCGCGCGCGCGCGCGCCCGTGTGTGTGTGTGTGTGTGTGTGTGTGTGTGTGTGTGTGTGTGTGTGCTTGAACGTGTGTTTTTGAGTGTGCTTGATGCAAAATAGATTTGCAATGGGTCGATTAGCAACGTTTTGAACAAATTGTTTAACGTTTTGGGAAACATTGGCTATTTTAATAGAAGTTGTAACAGCAGCAGGAACAAAATATAGTGGAAAAGAACAACAACAAAAACAAAAATGACATCAATAGCAGTGTAAAAAAGGCCGTTAGGAGAACGGTAATTTCCCCTCGCCACCACCATTCACGACAAGAACGGCATCATCATCATCATCATCATCATCATCATCATCATCATCATCATCATCATCAATCATCATCATCATCATCATCACCATCATCATCATCATCGTCACATCATCATCATCATCATCATCATCATAGTATATCATGATCGTTATCGTAATCGTAATAATATGACAACAAGAAAAATATGACAGAAAACATCATCACCATCAGCGTCAGCATCATGAAGATAATAATAATGATAATTATAACTTTTGGTGATTTTTAAAAGGAAAACTTGATATTCAAGGTAGTAATCTGTGTGTATCCTATGTTGGTTTTTCACCCTTAAAGACCATAGGCAGATGGCGAAAGCGCTCCGCCTTTCAGGTGTGTAGCCAGAATCGTGCTGGTCCTCTTTTTGCCCGTGTGATCATCTAGATGACTTTCTTGCCTGGGATTTGGAAGCAAGAAAACTAAAAAAAAAGGGTTTACCAGCCAATCGAACAATAGAACGCGGCGCACAAAACGCTGCCCTTTCCCCTTGAGGAAGCACGAAGAGAAAAAGCTGAGTTATCTTTCCTTTCGGAAGGAAAGCTGGGTAAAATCGACAGGTGAATACTGACGGCTTTGAACTACCAATCACAAGGAAGTTTATGGAACTCGGCGAATCACCTAGCCCGTTATAACGCGCATTACTAGGTATGAATTGAAGAGACAGAGATTGGAACCAAACGTGGAGCTGAATAATCTGGTTTCTAAATCAAGCTTCTTTCCGTTCAATATTCCCTTCACCATCAACGCCAACAAGCCTTTCAGGTCTGTGGCATGTCCAAACTCACCCGCCCTCTGTCGGCGGGAGGTGGAAATGCGCACGTGCCTGCATTCACTCCCCTGGGGGTGTTTCTGCACTCTGCCCCAAACTCACTCACTGAGGAGTGGCTTTGGCAACAGGGTGGGGAGTACTTCGGGCTTTGGTCCAAAATCGCCCTTACCCCACACCCCCACTGTTCCTCTCAAATTCACCGCAGTGTGCATCGATTGACATGTTTTATCGTTTGGGATTCTGAGAATTTTGGAGGGGGGGGGGGGGGGGGGGGGGGGGACTTTGGGACAGGTCGGTCTGGATTGACGGCCTCCAGCGGAGGTGTTGGAGCACGTGGCATTTCTCACCTGCCAGGGAGTTATTTCGGAAGTGAAGTGATTACAATACGTTACATCTGGTCCTCGTATGTACCAGCGCTTTTTTCCTTCGTTCCCTTTCCCACTAGACTTAGGTGGAAATCTGAGTGCTAATCTTTCAGAGGAGATGATGAGGTCAGAAGCGCAGCATGCATTCAGCGTATTAAAAAGCAACAGAAAATAACGAGATGGTGTCTCTGCCGGCTTGGTGTGGAAAAAAAAAAACGCCTCACTTATACCTAGAAACAAGCTGAGTGGCGTAATATTATGGCGACCAGCTCTCCCATGGAAAAGAGCAGCCCGAATCAGACAAAGAAAGATATGTTGTGTTTTGCTCTTTTCGTCTAGTCTTTCTTGAGGTTGAAGTCCTCGGGGTGGAAACGCCTAGTGTGCTGTTTTTGCGCACCTTACGTTCCATTGTTCGGTCGGCTGGTAACCCTGTTTTTTGCTGTTTTCTATGATTTGAAAGCTGTTCTTTTGTTTTCCAGGTTACGTTGGTGTTCTCCTTTTCGTTCTTTTTAACTTCCTTTGATTCTTTTCTTGGGAACTGTTTTCGTGGTTGCTGAGATGGTGTTTGGATGTTACTGGACATGAAATTTGTTTTCGTTCTGTTCTGAAGTTTTACATGATGGTGGTTTGTGCAGCATTGTGGCTTGTTGTTTTGGTCAGCATGCGTTCATAACGTCACTGACGCACACAGCATTCGTTGTCTCTAGTCTCTTTTTCTCTGCTGGCTTTCCTCTCTCTCTCTCTCTCTCTCTCTCTCTCTCTCTCTCTGTGCGCACATTTTCCAG
>CM065733.1:20583340-20593340 GCA_033310375.1 Conus canariensis | reverse complement strand
GATCAGGGAACCAATCCTGTCAGTTCTTTCTTTCTGGTCAGGGAACCAATCTGCGGTTCTTTCTTTCTGGTCAGGGAACCAATCCTGTCAGTTCTTTCTTTTTGGTCAGGGAACCAATCCTGTCAGTTCTTTCTTTTTGGTCAGGGAACCAATCTTGTCAGTTCTTTCTTTCTGGTCAGGGAACCAATCCTGTCAGTTCTTTCTTTTTGGTCAGGGAACCAATCCTGTCAGTTCTTTCTTTTTGGTCAGGGAACCTATCCTGTCAGTTCTTTCTTTTTGGTCAGGGAACCAATCCTGTCAGTTCTTTCTTTTTGGTCAGGGAACCAATCCTGCAGTTCTTTCTTTCTGGTCAGGGAACTAATCCTGTCAGTTCTTTCTTTCTAGTCAGGGAACCAATCCTGTCAGTTCTTTCTTTTTGGTCAGGGAACCAATCCTGTCAGTTCTTTCTTTTTGGTCAGGGAACCAATCCTGTCAGTTCTTTCTTTTTGGTCAGGGAACCAATCATGTCAGTGCTTTCTTTTTGGTCAGGGAACCTATCAAGTCAGCTCTTTCTTTCTAGTCAGGGAACCAATCCTGTCAGTTCTTCTTTCTCGTCAGGGAGCCAATCCTGTCAGTTCTTTCTTTTAGTCAGGGAACCAATCCTGTCAGTTCTTTCTTTCTGGGCAGGGAGCCAATCCTGTCAGTTCTTTCTTTTGGTCAGGGAACCAGTTCTGTCAATTCTTTCTTTTTGGTCAGGGAACCAATCCTGTCAATTCTTTCTTTCTGGTCAGGGAACCAGTCCTGTCAGTTCTTTCATTTAGTCAGGGAACCAATCAAGTCAGTTCTTTCTTTCTGGTCAGGGAACCAGTTCTGTCAATTCTTTCTTTTTGGTCAGGGAACCAATCCTGTCAGTTCTTTCTTTCTCGTCAGGGAGCCAATCCTGTCAGTTCTTTCTTTCTAGTCAGGGAACCAATCCTGTCAGTTCTTTCTTTCTGGGCAGGGAGCCAATCCTGTCAGCTCTTTCTTTTGGTCAGGGAACCAGTTCTGTCAATTCTTTCTTTTTGGTCAGGGAACCAATCCTGTCAATTCTTCTTTCTGGTCAGGGAACCAGTCCTGTCAGTTCTTTCATTCTAGTCAGGGAACCAATCCTGTCAGTTCTTTCTTTTTGGTCAGGGAACCAGTTCTGTCAATTCTTTCTTTTTGGTCAGGGAACCAATCTTGTCAGTTCTTTCTTTCTCGTCAGGGACCCAATCCTGTCAGTTCTTTCTTTTTGGTCAGGGAGCCAATCCTGTCAGTTCTTCTTTTTGGTCAGGGAACCAATCCTGTCAGTTCCTTCTTTCTGGGCAGGGAGCCAATCCTGTCAGTTCTTTCTTTTTGGTCGTCATTGAGCCAATCCTGTCAGTTCTTTTTTTTTGGTCAGGGAACCAATCCTGTCAGTTCTCTTTCTAGTCAGGGAACCAGTCATGTCAGTTCTTTCTTTCTAGTCAGGGACCCAATCCTGTCAGTTCTTTCTTTTTGGTCAGGGAACCAATCCTGTCAGTTCTTTCTTTTTGGTCAGGGAGCCAATCCTGTCAGTTCTTTCTTTTTGGTCAGGGAACCAATCCTGTCAGTTCTTTCTTTCTAGTCAGGGACCCAATCCTGTCGGTTCTTTCTTTCTGGTCAGGGAACCAATCCTGTCAGTTCTTTCTTTCTAGTCAGGGAACCAATCCTGTCAGTTCTTTCTTTTTGGTCAGGGATCCAATCCTGTCAGTTCTTTCTTTCTAGTCAGGGAACCAGTCCTGTCAGTTCTTTCTTTCTAGTCAGGGACCCAATCCTGTCAGTTCTTTCTTTTTGGTCAGGGAACCAATCCTGTCAGTTCTTTCTTTCTAGGCAGGGAACCAATCCTGTCAGTTCTTTCTTTTTGGTCAGGGAACCAATCCTGTCAGTTCTTTCTTTCTAGTCAGGGAACCAATCCTGTCAGTTCTTTCTTTCTCGTCAGGGAACCAATCCTGTCAGCTCTTTCTTTCTAGTCAGGGAACCTATCCTGTCAGTTCTTTCTTTTTTGTCAGGGAACCTATCAAGTCAACTCTTTCTGTTGGGAACCAGTCCTGTCAGTTCTTTCTTTCTGGTCAAGGAACCAATCCTGTCAGTTCTTTCTTTCTGGTCAGGGAGCCAATCCTGTCAGTTCTTTGTTTTTGAACGTCAGGGAGTCAATCCTGTCAGTTCTTTCTTTTTGGTCAGGGAACCAATCCTGTCAGTTCTTTCTTTTTGGTCAGGGAACCAATCCTGTCAGTTCTTTCTTTTTGGTCAGGGAACCAATCCTGTCAGTTCTTTCTTTTTGGTCAGGGAACCAATCCTGTCAGTTCTTTCTTTTTGGTCAGGGAACCAATCATGTCAGTTCTTTCTTTTTGGTCAGGGAACCAATCCTGTCTGTCTGTTCTTTCTTTCTAGTCAGGGAACCAATCCTGTCTGTTCTTTCTTTCTGGTCTGGGGGGGGGGGGGGGGGGCACAATCTTGTCTGTTTTTTTCTTTCTAGTCAGGGAACCAATCCTGTCTGTTATTTCTTTCTAGTCAAGCAACCAAACCTGTCAGTTCTTGCTTTCTAGTCAGGGGAACTAATCAACTTGGTGCTTTGTTCCTTGTCAGGGAACCAATTCTGTCTGTACTTTCTCTGTCCAGCGGAAGCGGTGGTGGAGCCGACGTTCCCGTCAGTGGTTCCCTCAGTGCCTGTGTTCACCCGTGACTTGGAGAAGGAGACGGTGGTGAGCGAGGAGGACGAGGTCACCCTGGAATGCACGGTGGTGGGGGCCAAGCAGCTCACCTTCCGCTGCAACGACAGGCGTCTGGGAGCTAATGAACAGGTGATGGGGGGGGGGGGGGTGTGGGGGGGGGTGCTATCCTAACAGGTCTGTGTCAGCCTCTGGCATCGACAGGCGGAATGTGTGTCGAAAAGCTTGGGGTCTGGAATCGCCTCAGAGCGGTCGGTCTAACTTTTTTTGACTGTCAGGTGGAGTGCGTGTAGACATGCTCATAAAACGCCAATTTCTTTGATTGTCGATGCAATGCATGTAGAAAAGCTTCTATACTTGTCAGGGTGCATGCAAAAAGCTCACAAAAGCGCGAACTTCTTTGATTGTCAGATGGACTGCATGTAAAATGCTCGTAATGGGCGAGCTTCTGTGATTGCCAGATGGTGGGGGGGGGGGGGGGGGGGGGGGGGGGGGCATGAAAAGCTCTTAAAAAGCGAATTTCTTCGATTGTCAGGTGGCGTACGTGTAAAAAGCTCTTAAAACATGAACTTGTTTGATTGTCAGGTGGAGTACATGTAAAAAAAAAAGGTTTTAAAACGCGAACTTCTTTGGTTGACAGGTAGAGCACATGTAGAAAGCTCTAAAAACGCGAAAGTCTTTGATTGTCAGATGGTGTGCGAGTAAAAAAAAAACAACAACAAAACAAAAAACAAAAAACAACTCCTAAAGCACGAACTTCTTTGATTGTCAGATGTGGTGCATATAAAAAGCTTATAAAATGCGCGAACTTCTTTGATTGTCAGATGTGGTGCATGTAAAAAGCTTATAAAATGCGCGAACTTCTTTGGTTGTGAGATGGAATGCGTATAAATACGAAGTATTTCGTCCTTACGTTTTTTTAACAATTGAGTTTGTCATAATGCATAGAACAAGGAAAAACCTACATCCAGCGTACCTTCTTCCATATTTGATTCATTTTCGTTTCTTTACTTGTTTAAAATATTGCTCTAAAATCGTTTTCTGGGTGTTCCTTTTCATCACTGAAAATTCCTTATAGTATATCTGATGTGAGATAGAAACGATTGTAAAGAAGTCTTTACTTCAGTGCCATTTTGTTTGTCTTGCACAATTTATTTGTAAATGTGTGAAGATGTGTTTAAACGTGACTCTTGTCCTCTTTCGCGGGCACACACTATCTCCCAAGACCATATTGAGTAACACCAACAAAATAGTATCAGAGACAGAGATTCCAAGATGGCAAAAAAAATCCTCTGACACAAATAGTCTTTTCTTGATGCACATACAAAAACAGGCCTAGTCAACCTCCAGACAAATTTCAGACAGAAGAAAGAAAAAGCGGGGAAAAAAAGAAAGAAAAGTGATGAGAGACAATCTCGTTGACGACGATCTCGGGTCAGCGAAGATGATAATTATGATGATGATGACGATGATTTAAACGATATTGAGAGGATAACACACAAGAGAAACGACTGAATGAAGCGCCGGCAAGCAGCTCTTCAGTCAGCGCTACCCAGGTAGGCAGGCAGCCTGTTGCGTACACGAGAGTGTGGATTGTCAGCGCCTAGAACCTTTGGCAAGACGCTTTGTAAATGCTATGTTCTTCTTCTTCTTTTTTTTCTTCTTCTTCTTCCTCTTATTTTTATTATTATTATTCTCATTATTAAAAGACCTCTTAGAGTGTTGGGACTTGCATGATGTGAAACATAAACACTTTACAGCAGACGCCATGAAAACTTTGTTCAGCGATGTCTCACCGAATGTGATCTTTGATTTTCTTCAAGAGATTAACATTTCTCATCTGATCTAAGATTTTATGGAGGAAAGATTTTTTTTTTTAACAAAATCTCCGTTGTATTTTTTTTAGAAGGTGTGTTTTCAAAAGTTGTGTGAATGAGGGGCTTTTTTTTAGTGTGTGTGTGTGTGTGTGTGTGTGTGTGTGTGTGTGTGTGTGTGTGTGTGTGTGTTAATAATGACTTGTGGATTGACTTCAACGCGGAGACAGCCCTGATACGACCTTTCGCGGTCGGCTGTAAGCAACATGACCCTACCTTACGTTACCTTACCTTATGAAACGACACTGCTGACGTCACACGCTTTCGTCACCAGGACGTCAGCCGAAAGACCAGCCCGGACCGCAGCGTGACGCTGCTGACGGCACGCAAGGTGGTGAGTTACCAGGACATCTTCGACGCGGACGACTACAATTGCCAGTGCGTGGCCTGGTACCTAGAGGACCAGGAGTGGAAGTACAAGTTCAGCACCAAGACGGCCATCTCCCTGCCTTGTGAGCCACTGCAGGGTGGTGTGGGGTGGGGGAGGGGAGTGTGCGAGTGGGAGTGGGGGCTGTGACATGGGACAGGGAGCGAGGGGGGGAGGGGCTTTGGTGTTGCTTGGAGGGGAAGAAAGCGGGCGGGTGGAGGGTCAAGAGATGAAGATGAGGGGAAGAGTAAGGTTGGTGTGTGTATGTGTGTGTGTGTGTGTGCGTGTGTGTGTGTGTGTGTGTGTGTGTGTGTGTGTGTGTGTGTGTGTGTGTGGTGTTTGCGTGTGTGTATGTGTGTGTGTTTCTCTGAGAGAGAGACAGAGAGAGAGAGAGGGAGGGAGGGAGAAGCGCATATAGAGTGAGAGGAGAGAAGTGTGCATTTGGGAGAGAGAGTACATGTGTGTGTGTGTGTGTGTGTGTGTGTGTGTGTGTGTTGTGTGTGTGTGTGTGTGTGTGTGTTCAAAATCATGCATTCGCGTGTGTATTTCTCTCACATCCACGCGTATTTTCAAACATCATGTGTTTGCGACCCTTGGAAGCCCCCCCCCCCCCCCCCCCCCGCCTCCATCCCCCCTTCAAAAAAATCGTATGTTTGTTGTTTTTACACCGAACGTGACTGTTTTTTTTATCTTCCAGACCTCGATGGCACATTCCTGTACGAGCCGAAAGGAAGGCTGGTGAGGGTGGGGGACTCGGCAGAATTCTCCTGCGAACCTCCGAGGGCAAGCCCACACCGCAGGTAATGGCCCCTGTCAGATATCCTGCGCATAGCTTTAATGCTGTGGGGCAGGGTTTGGTTTTCATTGCTGTCCGACTTTCGTCATGAAAAAGAAATGTGGTTGATCTCTATCAACTTCTGTTTGTGTGCGTCAGCGCTGCATCATCTGTTATCATACTGACCAATATCAATCAGGGTTTTACAAGGATAAAGGTGCTAATGTGACAATGAAAGCGGTATGTTGTGTGTTCCTTGTAACACCGACAGGACTGCTGCTTTTGAAACAACAACAAAAAAGGATAATGCGACTGTTTTGATGTTCCCGAAATTATGTTAAGTTCCTTATGATAGTCTAGGCAATCAGTGCGTTTGAAAATAGTAATTACGATAGTGAATATAGTAATGCTGATGATGATCGTATTAACAACAAAAGATTATAGTGATAATGATGATAATAACGATAATAATAAAAGTGATGACACTACTTCTACTACTTCTACTCTTACTACTACTACTTGAAATATCAATAACAGTAATGTATATAAGCGGTAATATGACGATGATGACAGTCATGATGACGAAGGTAGGTAATGATGACGATGACGAGGACTATAGCGCGATGACGATAACGATAGTATTGCTGCTGATGATGACAACGATGACGACGATGATAATATTGACGATAGCATTGATGATATTGATGAAAAAAAATAGCAACCCAAAGGCCAAAACAGAAATGAACACACTCAACGGAACGCAAGATCGCTCATTTACGAACCCAGTAGGAAACAGACAAGTAATTGTTCAACAACAATGCCATCCCCAAAGTGTCACAAGCAACAGGGGATGAAAAAAAACGTAAATCCAAAACTCCCCAGATTGCAGGGGGGGGAGGGGGGGGGGAGGGTAAGAATGACAATGCATGACAGAGGAGCAGGGACGCGAAGACACTCCAGAAACAGAGAGCAGAAGTGGGTGTGGGGTGGGGGGGGGGGGGAGGGAGGTGATTGCAAAGACAACTCTGCTGACAACGTGCTGAGGCCTTTCTCAGCCGGTCCTAACGCAGTGCCCTCCCCTTGCAGGTGTTCTGGCAGAAAGACGGCGAGACCATCGACCCCGAGCAAGACAGGAACTTCATCATGCTGGCGGACCACACGCTGGTGGTGGAGTACGTGCGCGTGCAGGATGGCGGCCAGTACGTCTGCGTGGCCAGCAACAGCGCCGGAGAGAGGTTCTCCCCCCCTGTCTTCCTGGAGGTGGCCTACGATGAAGGTAAGCGGCCCGCCAGAGGATAAAGAACTATAAGCACGACAGGGCTGTTGTGACGCGTGCTGTCTCATTTTTTGATAACCTCCTGGTGGTGTTTCTTCCTGTCTATTTCAAGACCCAGTCTTAGCGTGCAGTGCTACCATGGCGTTTACCAAGCCGGTCGTTGAGTGAGCGATTGAAGAGAGTGCGGGGTCCTAAATGAAAAATGAAAAGAAAAGCGATGCAAACAGGAAAATGACCGGACACTGGTATTTCTAAACGGACCTCGGTATTCAACCTGAACCAGAGCATGTGTGAGGCTGCCGAGAAGACGAACAGGTCGTCAACTTCTTTTTTTTTTCACGTACTTTCAGTTTGAGACCCTACCCAAAATTCACTGCAGTTCCAGCCTTCTTGAAAACAAAGTCGAACTTTCTCCGCGTGACATTGGCTGTTCGGCATGCAAAGGCCCGCAACTCTCCGCCGGCATGTGTCGATAGAAGAGCTGGCTTGCTCGCTTGCTCTTTGTAGCTAATAGACTTCGAGCAGGGATTTGGGGGATCCAGGCTGCCCTGCACCCCACCACCCCCACCCGCCCCACCCCCTCATTCCCAGCTCCCCCACCTCCCACCCACCTTCCATCTACCGCCTCATTCCAAGCACCAAACTCATGCCTTCACCCCACCCCGTGCTAATTCCGTGTACAAGTAAATAAGAATTCAGGGAACGTGATGGATTGGGGGAGAGGGGGGTTAAGGAGATCAGGAAAGGCGGAGAGGGGGTGTTAAGAACTAAAAATCGTATATCCTGCAGCTTCCTGCTTACCCCCCTCCCCCCCTCCCCCCTCCCGAAAATCACCCCCTCCTCCCCCTGCTTTCCAACCTCCTCCCTCCACACACACAATAACATCTCCACTCCTTCGTCCATCAGCTGTTGGCAATTGTAGACCTTCCTTCCCCCCTCCCTCCCCATTCTTTTAGAAGTGATCTGCACCTGTCGAACAATCGAAAAGACCACACCAGTAATAACAGCCCACTTAAGTAGTACAAATATGAGCCCTGTATTTACACCATATTTGGCACGCATGCTTATAGATAATACGAAAATTGAGCGCTTATCTCACGCACAGGCACCCGTGTGCGGTGCTGATGGTACTCGAGATTTTGTTTCCGATTGGAATAACATTAGTTTGGGTTTTGTAGGAGAGTTAATGTGGTATTACGCATGGGATCGTGTTCCTGATTTATGCAGCCAGAGTTCTGTAAGTCAGGAGGTACTATGCAGTAATGGTGTGCGAGCGTTTGTTTCTTACTGAGTTTCTGAAGGAGATTAACATTTTTCATCTGATCTAAGATTTTATGGAAGAAAGATTTTTAACGAAGTTTCTGGTACGTTTTTAGATGTATTTTTAAGAGATGTGTGAAAGTTTTTTTTTGTTTTGTTTTGATGACTTGTGAGTTGATTTTAACGTGGTGACAGCCCTGATATGGCCCTTTGCGGTCGGCTGGGCTATAAGCAACATTACCTTACCTTATTGTCTCTTATTTCAGCTTTTGTTTCTGTGTTGTAGAGGTGACATGCGGTAATCGTACATTGAGTTTTGTTTCCGTGTATTTTGTTTTGATATCGTTTCCTGCTATTCTTGCTTGTTGTGTTTTGTCTCCACCCCCCACCCCCCACCCCACACCCCACTTGAGTTCACTCCCTGTCTGTGTGTCTTGTCTTTTTGTTTGCCTGTCTCTCATTCTCTGTCTGTCGAGTCTGTCTCTGCGTAAAGTATATTTCTCTATCTGTCTGTCAGTCTGCCTGTCTCTCTCTCTTTCTCTCTCTCTCTATCTCTCTCTCACTTTCTCTCTCTCTCTCTCTCTCTCTCTCTCTCTCTCTCTCTCTCTGTCTCTGTCTCAGCTATGTGAAAAAGCATTGTATTCTTATCTATTATATTTGGGAATATAAATGCATCCTGTCTTCCATTTCTATCTCTGTGTCCTACTCTGCCTTCACTCCTTCCCCCTCTTCTCTGTCTGTCTGTCTGCCTGTCAACCCCCCCCTCTCTCTCTCTCTCTTCTCTCTCTCTCTCTCTCTTTTATGCAATGTATATATTATCATGAATCCGGTGGTCTCACTTTGTTATGTTTCATGTATATCCCCCTTCTGAGGGGCCAAGGACTAAAAGAATAAAACATCTGAATCTGATTCTCTCTTCCCCCCCTCTCTCTCTCTCTCTCTCGCTTTCTCTCCTTCTCCCTCCCCCCCCCTCTCTCTCTCTCTCTCTCTCTCTCTCTCTCAATCTCTCCCTGTGCATGCAGACGCCCTGACCAGCACCCCAGCGGACCTCATGACCACCACCACCACCACCCCGCCCTCCACCACCCCCTCCGACATGGACACCACCACCACCCCCTCCTTCGTCACCACCACGCCGCACCACGACGACGACGACATGATGACGTCGACGACGACGACGATGATGATGGGCGAGTCCCAGCCGTTCTTCACGATGATGCCCGACGAGCAGATGTACATCGTGCGCGGGCAGCCGGTAGTGCTGAGGTGTGGGGCCATGCAAGTCGCCGAGCTGCTCTTCTTCTGCAACGGCCAGAGGGTCTATGCTGAGGACGAGGACCGTCACGGGTGAGGCGGCGAGAGAGAGAGAGAGAGAGAGAGAGAGAGAGAGAGAGGAGAGAGAGAGAGAGAGAGAGAGAGAGAGAGAGATGGGAGGGGGGGAGGGAGACGGAGGAGGAGGGAGAGAGTGAGAGGGAGGGAGAGAGAGAGAGAAGGGAGGGATAGAGAGAGTAGGGGAGAGAGAGAGAGAGAGAGAGAGACAGACAGACAGACAGGCAGACAGACAGACAGACAGACAGACAAGACATAGGGAGAGAGAAAGAGAGGGTGGGGAGAGAGGGAGAGAGAGAGAGACGGGGGTGAGGGGTGGGGGGATGACAGACATACAGACATAGGGAGAGAGAAAGAGAGGAGGGGGAGAGAGGGGGGAGAAACAGACAGACATAGGGAGAGAGAAAGAGAGGATGGGGAGAGAGGAGAGGG
>CM065733.1:20565840-20575840 GCA_033310375.1 Conus canariensis | reverse complement strand
GCCCTAGCGTACATCAAAGACCTCTGGCAAGAGGAACGGAACCTGCAGACGGATAACAAGCTGTTCAAAATCCGTCCAAACCTGAAAGAGTTTTTACCATGCTCCCGAGGCGGCCGTAAAGAGGAAACAGTTTCGTGCCGCTTGCACACAGGCCATTCGTGTTAAACCCATTCTTGTCTGTTAAAAGGTGAAGAAACTGCGTGATGGATTCCATGTCATGTACCACTCACTGTTTTGAAGAACAAGAGGGTTGGAGATGAAAGTTGTCACGTGACCTGCCTGCCTACTCGTCGGTCGAACTGACAGAAGTAACGGTGTTGGTACAGCGGCGTCTTTTTTTTTTAAATCCAGAGTTAGGGTATGGAGAGCAATAGACTGCAGCTTGACAGTTGTGCTGTATCTGTTAGATAATGTATTCGTTCATGTAATATCACAACTAGTTATATTCAGAGATATGATGACAGTGCATTTTATCCGTTCATGTAATATCACAACATGCAATATTCAAAACACCATAATCCGGACAATTAAAGTTTTTAGCCTGAACAAAAAAACCCAGCTCTTTGAAATGAAAAAAAAACGCTGTTCTTTAGTCTTTCTTCTGTACCACAATAACGAATTGCACGTGCTTCATCTGTCCGACAAAATACGCTCATCAAATCCCCGTGCTCACGTACCACCTCTGCCCTCTGCAGTGTTGGCCATGGTGGCTACACCCATGGACCCGGACATGCCAGACATGACCCCCACCACCACCTCAGCAGCTCCCGACGGCGGCATCGTCATCGAACCAGAGGACGAGGACGAGGACGAGGATGAAGACGGGCAGCCCGAGACCTACCCGGAGGGCGAACCCGATGAGGAGGACAAGGAGACGATGGAAGAACCGGAGACCACGCCAGAAGGCGAGTCAGTGCCCGAAGGTGAAGGGGACCACCACAGTGGCAACAAGGTGGAGGTGGAGGTGCCCGTGGCGGGGGGTCCGCAGCCCATGTTCCTGGCGGAGCCGGAGGCAATGTACTACATCGTCAAGTCGAAGCCTGTCGCCATCTCCTGCCGCACCAAGAGAGCAGAGCGGATCACCTTCGACTGCAACGGCAACAACATCCCCCAGTCACTGGTCCATTATGAGGTAAGGAAGGGACTGCAAGAAACAACGTTCCCCATTTACTGGTCCGTTATGAGGTAAGAAAAAACTGTAGACAACAACATTCCCCAGGCAGTGGTCCATTATGAGGTAAGGAAAGGACTGCAGACAACAACATTGCACAGTCACTGGTCCATTATGAGGTAAGGAGAAACTGCAGACAACAACATTCCCCAGTCACTGGTCCATTATGAGGTAAGGAGAAACTGCAGGCAACAGCATTCCCCAGGTACTGGTCCATTATCAGGTGAAGATGGACTGTGATGTTGCCAGGAGAACAACAATGCGATGTTGTGATGTTAAGTTGTCATCAGAACATTACAATGTTTTCATGTTGTAATGTCACCTGAGGGACCTGAGTGTCTCGGGTCTCTGCCAGCAGAACAATACTGCAAAGTTATTGAGATGAAAAGCAAAGCCTCAAAACACCCATGAGTGACAACATTTCGGTTTATTTTCTTTTACCTTTTTCAAGTCTTGAACTAAGACAGCTGACAAAGCTTACAGCACAAAAAAAATGGAAATTGCAAATGTAAAAATATCCACTGCAAAACAGAAACCACTACCCTCACCATTACAACAACGACAACAACAACAACAACAACAATAGAACGGGTGTGTGTGGAGGAAAGAGGATATGGGTAGGGAAAGGGCAAGGTGAGGAGTTGGAGAAAATGGGAAGGGGAGGGAGGGGAGGAGCAGTGGGAAGGAGGATGGGAAAGAGGAAATGAAAGAAGTTGATAAGAGAGAGAGAGAGAGAGAGAGAGAGAGAGAGAGAGAGAGAGAGAGAGACAGAGACAGAGACAGACAGACAGACAGAGTAGAGAGAGAGACACACACAGACAAATAAATAGAGAGAAAAGCACTTAAAGAAAGAGGCCAGTCAAAGCTTAGAGACCGCAGTGCCTTCACATCATGCCCTCCCCCCCTCCCCCCTCCCGATCACTTAAAAAAACACAACCTGGTGACGCAGTCTCCCCGGTGACGCTGTCTGCAGAATGACGTCATGGAGGGCGAGGGCAGCGTGCTGATGGCCAGCATCGACGTGTCGCGGGTGGAGGTGGAGAACTACAACGACCAGCACGACGACGACTTCTACTGCCAGTGCCACGCCCAGTACTCCCTGCCCGGCTTCGCCGAGGCCCAGAACATCACCAGCAGCAGGGCATATGTGGAGGTCGCCTGTGAGTTACAGCCAGGGCAGGAGGGTGGGGGGTGGGGTGGGGGTGGGGGTAGGGGGTCAGAGAGTTAGGGGATAGATGGATCTGTGGGTCCCTTACGCTAACAGCAGCAGCAGCGTCCTTACAGCAATCGCAAATGTGTATTGTAGTAATTATTGTACTGGGTAGGAAATCTACCATAAAGAAAGGGTATTTAAAGAGAAAAATACGATTTCTGTCATGAAACACAGTACTTTTCACCCTCCCCCTCTTGAGGAATGAATGCATACCCTGGTATTGTCTGCTTTACGCGCGTTCATTGAGAACTGAGTCAGTGCCTCTGTCCGCACAATCCCTGGTCACTGTGTGTGTGTGTGTGTGTGTGTGTGTGTGTGTGTGTGTGTGAGGAGAGAGAGAGAGAGAGAGAGAGAGAGAGAGAGAGAGAGAGAGAGAGAGAGAGAGCATGCCGGCAAGCATGATAAACAGCATCTTCCCAAGAATGGGAATTTTGCTGAAGGCCCGCGCTAGCTGGGTCTGGCTCTGTGACGGACGACACGTGCCATGCTGGCGCGTGGCTGTGGGAAAGAAGAAGGCAACATCTGCAAAGGAGTGCGCATTGCTGCTAGCTTACAGCTGTTTAGCGTAAGGGGCCCATAATATGCGTCCTCAGACAAGTCAGTGTGAAGGAACAAGCGCTGGGATTTTCGCTCTTTTTGCCACGCTTGAGTCAAGTGCGCGCCCTTTAATATTCTTTGTGGATGAAATGTGTTTTATCCTCGGATGAGCTGATGCTTCCCTGAACATAGAACGCCTGATCTTTGCTACACTGAAAATAGTACGCCTGACCATTGCTACACTGAAAATAGTACGCCTGATCTTTGCTACACTGAAAATAGTACGCCTGATCTTTGCTACACTGAAAATAGTACGCCTGATCTTTGCTACACTGAAAATAGTACGCCTGATCTTTGCTACACTGAAAATAGTACGCCTGATCTTTGCTACACAGAAAATAGTACGCCTGACCATTGCTACACTGAAAATAGTACGCCTGATCTTTGCTACACTGAAAATAGTACGCCTGATCTTTGCTACACTGAAAATAGTACGCCTGATCTTTGCTACACTGAAAATAGTACGCCTGATCTTTGCTACACTGAAAATAGTACGCCTGATCTTTGCTACACTGAAAATAGTACGCCTGACCATTGCTACACTGAAAATAGTACGCCTGATCTTTGCTACACTGAAAATAGTACGCCTGATCTTTGCTACACTGAAAATAGTACGCCTGATCTTTGCTACACTGAAAATAGTACGCCTGATCTTTGCTACACTGAAAATAGTACGCCTGATCTTTGCTACACTGAAAATAGTACGCCTGACCATTGCTACACTGAAAATAGTACGCCTGATCTTTGCTACACTGAAAATAGTACGCCTGATCTTTGCTACACTGAAAATAGTACGCCTGATCTTTGCTACACTGAAAATAGTACGCCTGATCTTTGCTACACTGAAAATAGTACGCCTGACCATTGCTACACTGAAAATAGAACGCCTGATCTTTGCTACACTGAAAATAGAACGCCTGATCTTTGCTACACTGAAAATAGAACGCCTGATCTTTGCTACACTGAAAATAGAACGCCTGATCTTTGCTACACTGAAAATAGAACGCCTAATCTTTGGTTCACTGAACATAGAACGCCTAATCTTTGGTTCACTGAAAGTAGAACGCCTGATTTTTTGCTTCCCTGAAAATAGAACGCCTGACCTGTGATGCATACCAAATCAGTTCTCAGCTGAGGCTTTTAAGACATCTCACGAGAACGGCAACTACCTAAATAATCAAAGAAACGAACAAAATAAACAAACAAATGCACAAAAATAAATGGAAGCATAAGAGATAATGTTGAAGTCATTGCACGCTGTTAACTTATTAATTGATTTGAATCGTTCTAGTGATGATTATCGTCCCATGATTGTTGCTGTTAGGGGGTGCCATGACAGACGTTTTGGCAGATCGATGTGAAGAGTTAAACAGCGGACACGGCGTCTTGAAATCTTATTGCTCACACGTGTTTGGGTGAACAATAAACCTGACGAGCGTAGCCCTTCTTTCTTACTGTGCCTGACGACTGGGGTGAAAAGAGAAAAAAGTTACGAGCGTATTACTCTTACTGTTGTGGCTGGCGATGGGGTGAATAATGAATGTTGGTTTAAATCAATTAATATCCAGCTCGCAGCCACATACAGTTTTACAGTGAATGTCAAGATTTGAACAGCAACAAGCAAGTGCTTAGAGTGTGTTCAAAGGCTTCTGATTACATGTATGGCAAAGGCAATTAATTACATATGTGGCAAAGGCAATGGCAGGAGACTATTAAAGTTGCTATTCTGAATAGAAGATGCAGAAATATACACACCCATACGTATATATATATATATATATATATATATATATATATATATATATATATATATTGTGTGTGTGTGTGTGTGTGTGTGTGTGTGTGTGTGTACGCATATGCAGAATAAATAAATGTTAAAATCATAGTGGGTCTTTTTTCGGTACTGAGGCTTATGAATGGGATTACCAATAAGAGCTCAGACGCTCTGGCCATTTTTCAGTGCCTGTTCCATTTCTTACTTGGGGGGGGGGGGGGGGGGTTGTTTGTAAGTATGGGTTTTGCAGCCATCGGACTTGTTCTGCAGGGCATATCTGGAACTGTGTGCAGACCTGAGGAAGATGTTCCGGCGGACCCCAGACAACCTGACGGTGACCGAAGGGGAATTTGTATCCCTGCAGTGCGAGCCTCCTGAGGGCAACCCGCTGCCCCAGGTCAGTGTGTGTGTGTGTGTGTGGTGTGTGTGTGTGATGTGTGTGTGTGTGTGTGTGTGTGTGTGTGTGTGTGTGTGTGTGTGTGTGTGTGTACGTATGTGCGTGTGTGTGTGTGTGTGTGTGTGTGTGTGTGTGTGTGTGTGTGTGTGTGTGTGTATAACGGCTAAAAGATTGTGGATGTTCGGTGAACTACTTAGGGAAAACAGTCATGGAAGTTAAGCTGATCACCCACATAGCTAATGCTCCTCCCGCGGCTCGTTGTTTTGTGACGAACGCAACAAAACTTCTCCCAAACAGTGAAACTCATTTCTTGACACCCGCGATGAAGAATTACAGCGGCGGAACTGACCACCACAGTATTCAACACGTTAGATGCCTCTCCACAGGGGAGCGCCAAAGGCTCCCCCCCCCCCCCCCCCCCCCCCCGGTCAGCTTGTAATGTCACCAAATAGTTCGCGATTACAGGAAGCAGGAGGATCAGAACTCAGGAAGCAATCTTAAAAGAGAAATGACTGTTCCGCTGGACGAAAGAGACAAACAAATTACAAGCCCAAACACGACGCGTTTCGACCTCTTTGGTCTTCTTCAGACTACGACGAACAACATTCAAGACAGTGAAAACGAAGAACGAACATATCTCATAAAAAAGAAGAAGAAAGAAAGAAACAACTTAAGAAGCAATGGTAGAGGCAGCTGAAAAGAGTTCCATTTGGAATATGAACTTCACAAGACATAATTTCCAACCATAGAACAAGTATTCCATAGCGTTGTGGGTATGACATCCGTCTTCACCGCCTTCAGGTACCCTTCTGTAAAGAATGTGCTGGTTCAAATCCCAGCAGCGCCAACAAAAAGAGAAAAATAAAGAAAGAAAAAAACGAAAAAAGGGAATCTGACAACAGACGGGCTGAATCATGATCTGCATACGGCCCGGCCCCCATAGAGTGCAAAGAGTTCAGGGCTCAAATACTTTCCTGAAGGAGGTTCTCCTCTAAAAGCCCTCTGCTGTTAAGTTGTCCCAAGAATGCCTTCCTTTTTTTTTTTTTTTTTTTTTTTTAATGCTTTTCCAACATTAACATAAGGGATAATCGACATAACATACAATAAACATCATACAAATTGGTACATTAAATCAAGGGAGGGGATGGGGGTAAAAGGGGAAAAAGTATAAACACATGAAAAGAAAACAAAAATCAAATAGTCCATTCAACAATCAACGAAGAATAAAAGAAAAGAAAAAGGTCACAAACGTACAACCTTGACTCTTTCTCATTCATGAGGCACCCGAGGAATGAATACGTCCAGTATGCTGTCCAAATAGGGTAAAGTGGTTAGTCAGAATGTTTTCACATGTATACACATATTTTCATAAGTTTCATTAGCTACTTATTACCCCCGACTACTTTTTGCTCGTTCTTTTTCTTTTTCCCTCCTCGTCTAACTCATTCCAATAGACCTAACAATTAGTTTTTCATAAGGGTACCATTTTCTATCAAATTCCATGTATTTCATTTCTGAATAATGCATATATTTTTCAACCCTGTATATATTATTAAGTTCTCTCAAGAAATGATTGACAGTAGGTTTTATTTTATTTATTCTGCTTCTATATATGTAATGTTTAGCCCATAGGATAATGTGTTCAAAAACTTCGTCAGTTTTTGTATGCTCATCATTTCCGAGTAGAACCAGCTCCACATTAAACTCTATTCTGCTGCAATGTTCACATCTTTCTTTTAATGTTTTTTCTAGTTCCCCCAGAAATGTTTCGCAAACTGGCACTGCCACAAGTAGTGTTGAACTAAATCGGTTTCGGATTCACAAAATGTACACAGATCAGTGGTAAGAATTCCCATTTTCTTTAAGATACAATTTGTAACCAAAAATATTGTGACAAATTCTTAATTGGAACCATTTTAATTTAATTTCTTTAATTTTTTTCACTTGTTTCATTGTTGTTTCCCAATCTACCAAAATTTTTAATTTATCTTCCCATTTTACAAAGGAGCTTATGTCAAATATTGTTATTTTTTCAACGAGAGTGCTGTAAAAAGGTTTCGATCCCTTTTTAACGCTTGATATTATTTGTAGTGCTTTCGTTCTTAGATTACAGCTATTGTTCGTTACTTTAATATTTCTACTTCTTAAATACCTTTTTATTGATGATATACAGCCCATGAATTCGAGATAATTTACAGTGATATCATATTTTTCAGAAAAAGTTTTATAATCGAGAAAACTTCCATCTTGATTTACAACATCTTTAACTAGGAATATCTGTTTTGCTATCCAGTTTTTAAAGTTAATGACGTCATTACCAACTCTAAACTTATCATTACAGAATAAATGCTCTGCTAACACCTCATTCGAATTGTTTAAAAATACCTGATCCGCAAAATCAACATACGAAGTGAAAACGTCTTTCCAAAATTTATTGATTTTTTTGCTGAGGAATTTTCTAGGTCCGTAGACGTCAAATGAATCTATTTCTGGGAACGTAGCACTTAATATTGTTTTCCATTTTGAATTTGTCGTGTATATTCTTTTTAACCAGTTCAGTTTTAAAGCTTGTATATATTTGCTTAAATGTGGAACACCTATACCTCCATTTTCAACAGGAAGTACTGCGTATTTCCTTATGATCTTGTCAGTTTTTTTTATTCCATATAAATTCAAAACATTTTTCTGAAGCTGATTTATTACATCTTCTGGAGGATTAGGCAACAGAATCCATAGGTATATGAGTTTTGAAAGAATCATGGACTTCAGTACTGCAATCCTGCCTAGGGGTGTACATATACGGTTTGACCAAACTTTAAACAATTGTTTGACTTCAATAAATTTATCTGCTGTGTTGATTTCTGTCATTTTTGATAAGTCTCCTGTGAACCAAATACCTAGTATCCTATCTTTTGGTGGATTCCATTTCATTTTCTTTTCAGAAAGATACTCACATTTTGAGTTTTTTAGTTTTCCTAGCCATACGTTTACAGTTTTTTCATAATTGAGTTTTAGTCCTGAAATTTCTTCAAACTCTTTAAGAGTTTTAAACAGATTTTCATACGAAACCCTATCCCCTTCTAATGTAAACACTGTATCATCTGCAAATTGGCTGATTTTAAACATCGTATTGAGTATTTCCATGCCTTTTATTCTCTCGTCTTCCCTGATTTTACATGCTAAAATTTCTGCACACATAACAAATAGATATGGTGAAATGGGATCACCCTGACGACAACCTCTTTCTATTTCAAAACTCTTAGATACTTTCCCATTCACTACTACATAGGATCTTATGTTTTTATAAAATGTCGAAACCCAGCAGCATATACCTTCCCCAAACCCAAAAGCTTTAAGTATCTTATTCATATATGTCCAATTTATCGAATCAAACGCCTTCTCATAGTCAATTGATACCAGTAAACCAGGAAGAGAATTTTGTTCCAGATAAAACATTATGTCATACAAGGTTCTTATATTTTCTCCAATGTATCGTCCTGGAACAAAACCCGTCTGGTCTTCATTAATTAATTTATGTAAAACAGTCTTAATTCTATTCGCTATACAGGTGGCACCTATCTTATACGAAACATTTAACAATGAAATTGGTCTCCAGTTTCTTAAAAACTCTCTTGATTTATCGGCTTTTGGTAGACACGTTATTAATCCTTCTCTTTGAGACACAGACATCTCTTTATTTATAAAGCCTTCATTTAATGATCTTATTAGAAACTCTCCTATTTGTTTCCAAAAGAACTTAAAGAATGCCTTCCTACTGAGCCTCAACAGTTGAACATCAAAGTCTCTTCTTCATGATCGCAAGGACGTTTGCAGCACTGGACAAATTGCGTATCCCGACATAATTATGTTATGATATGCATAAATAAACAGGTTTAAAACGAAGTCGATGTTTACACAATCTAGAGGTTAATTCACCTTTTCTTTTAAAGTCTATGTATCCTTCAGTATGAACAAGATATTATTATTATTATTATCATTAGCAGTTCCGTTGAAGAAGTCGGCCGGATTGCCGACGAAAGCTATGCACACAGTGAGTAGCCTTCCTTAACTGAGTAACTTGTTTAGTCTGGTAGCCATTATTATTATTATTATTATTATGAATAGTTATATAGCGCCTATTCTTAACTGGAGACCAGGCTCTAAGCGCTTTAAAATCCACACTCGTTTACACAACGGGCTGCCTACCTGGGTAGCGCTGATTGAAGAGCTGCCAGCTGGCGTTTCATTCAGTCGTTTCCTGTGTCATCCAGTCTATATCGTACGATATCGTTCACTCAGTTTCCTTACTTCCTTCATTCTTTCCATTTCTTACGCAGGGTGCATGCTATGTGTTACGTGTCATCCATACCAACGGCCAAACTGGCCTTCTCTTCCGAAAGTTGGTGATGGGATTTTACGTGAGTGCAAGATGTTATGCGTGCGTTCACACACAGGACCTCGGTTTACAGTCTCATTCGAAAGGCTGTATGGGAAATGGAGTCAGAACCAATGTTAACTCCGAGGGAAAAATCCCCCTGTACCGAAACGGCCCGGCGAAGATTCGAACCCTCAACCCCAGGATCACCAAGATAACGAATCCGGTGCTCTACCAGCTGAGCTATTCCGGCCTTACTAGGTTTGCAGCTCAAAGAAAAGAGATCTTTTGGAATGATGGTCAGCCGTTGTTTTGGTTCTCGCGCACACACAGACAGAGACACAGACAGACACAGATACAGACGCACGTCTACACACACACACACACACACACACACACACACACACACACAACACACACACACACACACACTCACACACACACACACACACACACACACACACACACACACA
>CM065733.1:20532183-20558240 GCA_033310375.1 Conus canariensis | reverse complement strand
CTTGTTATTGCTATACTAAAAACGGGGGTGAGAATAAACACTTCTGTACTTCTGACAAAGTCACTGTGAGGTTGACAATGCTAAACTAACTGTGCTTGATTTTATTTTTATTAAGTATGTTGATTTTATTGCGTTTTTACTCTGTTGATTGAAGTGGCTGGCCAGAAGGGTTTTAGATAAGATCAGATATGTACAGAGAATAATCCTTATAATTTTAGAACAGCTTTGAATGAAGGACGCCTTCTTGCTAGCCTAGTCCCAGGATTACAACAGAAAAAGCAGATTGAAATAACCAGGCAGGGCTCTGTATATATGCTGCGGAGAAAGAAGTCCTTAGCTGAAGTGGGGGGTGACACCGTCGGCTTAGAGTTTAACCCAAAACTAGTATCACTGCCTAGAAAAATGACGATGCTTTTTCGCTTATTTATCACTCCAAGGGAGTCTGATCCTAGTTTGCCAGAGCATACGTTAATCAGAGGTGTACAAATAAAGTCTGAAAACTTGGACGGGCCTCTCAGGCTTGTTATTGCTATTACTAAAAACGGGGATGAAATAAACACTTCTGTATCTTCTGACAAAGTCACTGTGATGGTTGACAATACTAAACTAACAGTGCTTGATTTTATTTTTATTAAGTATGTTGATTTTATTGCGTTTTACTCTGTTGATGAAGTGCTGCCAGAAGGGTTAATAAGAAAATATGTACAAGATTAATCTTAATTAAAAAATTAATCTTAATTAAAAAATGGATGATCAGGCTCACAAGTTTAGGTTAGAGCAAATAACTGAACTTCAAGAAGAAATAGAAAGTGACTTGAATAAGTATAGGGTTACTAGAAAGAAATATGCTAAAGTTTTAAATACTCTTTCTTATATAATCACCGGCTCATCAGCTGTAGCGAGCGTAAGTGCTGGGTCTAGCGTTGCTCTTTTAGCTACTGGGGCCGGAGCGCCAGCCTCTTTAGCATTAGGGAGCCTTGGTTTGGGTTTAGGTGCTATGTCTATGATTGTGAGTGCTGTTTTAAAAAAATTAACGCCTAAACTACAAAAGCACACTGCCATTGTGGCCCTAGCATCAGCAAAACTTTGTTCATTAAGACTGAGAATAAGCAAAGCATTGCAGGACGAAAACATTACAGCTGAAGAATTTGAGCATCTTATGGCTGATGGTGAGGATTACAGGCGACAAAAAACTGAACTTCAAAAGGAGTGGAGAAAGACTTTTACTTCGCAACAGGTAGACACTGAGACAATCAAACAGAACATTGAAAAGCAAGCAAACAATCAGTTAAACCCAAAAATAGACTAAAAATAAGATGTGAACTAAAATAAATAAATAAATCATAAGTTTAACAAAAAAATAAATAAATCATAAGTTTAACAAAAAAAATAAATACTATTTTTTTTAACTAACTAACAGGCACCGTGTTTGGTGGGACAACTTGCAACTCTTCGCGAACAAACGATCTTTTAGGGGCAGGCTTTTTAGACGCAGAAGAAAGAGTCTCTCTTAAATAATACACGGGAGGGGTTGTTTTCATAATTCTTTCAACTTCATATACATCTACGCTCCATATAGGGTCTGTGGCTCTAATTCTAACATCACCCTCTGCCTCTCCTGGCGCATACAAGTATCTTACTTTTAGTCCAAAAGGCAAGAGTTTTTGATTACCTTGGATGTCTTCAGTAATGCTAATTTTTTTCAATTTGATCGCGCTTACTGGCTTAAGACCCGTTGCTTTGAATTCTTCGTTGTTCATGGCGCGTAAGACTGCTGGCAATCTCCTAACCCATTCTGTGTTGCGTGTTTTGTCCATAAGGTCTCTATGATATTGATAGATAAACAGACGCTCAGCCAGATTCTTATTAAAGTTTTCTACTAGAGCCTGGGAGCGATGGTTGCCTGGGATCCCTCTCTTAACTGTAACCCGATGTCTTAAAAGCAGTTGGTTTACAGCTCCTTTAAACTCTTTCCCATCATCAACCTGGATCAACCTAGGATACTTTAATGGGCCTCGCATGTATATTTGTTGTAAAGCCACAGCCACAGCAGTTGAGCTTTTATCCGTTAAAGGCTCAGCATCTTTATACCTTGAAGCCATGTCAACAACTGTAAGAGCATACTTAAACTTTTTTCTTCTAACTTTGTCATGCGGAAGATACAACAAGTCCATCTGGTGGGTGTCATTAGGAACTGAATTAACAAATCGAGGCCTTACTATTCTTTTTGGGGCAGGCAGATATATTTGCCAGATCGCTTGTTTTGAAAGCCAGTCTTTCGCTTCTGATTCAGACACCCTAGCAGCTTTACTCAGTTTATCGATAGCAGCCTTTCCTTTCCAATACCCTCCAGGAGAATAATATATTTTGTACTTCGTATCGTCCATAAGAGACTGTTTTTATTACATTTTTAACTATTGTTTTTAGATTGAATATGCAAGAAGAAAGATTGCCCCCATAGCACCTATAATAAAGCCTATTTCTACCATTTTCTGATCCTCAGATGGTTCATAAAAGTCAGACAGTTCTGGCGGTGCCGATGTTAGAAACTTCTTTCCTGTCACTAAGTAATATTCATTCATTGCTTCATCAACGTCTGTAAATGTGTGTTCTGCATGTCCCTGTTCTCTTAACTTTTTATTAATAAAGTCTAAGTGAGCAATCCTCCTTTTCTCGTAAGCGTCTCTTGCCTTAGCTAAATCTTCCATTGCCTTGTTATGGCGTTCTCTCTCTTCATCAGACCGCAATTTACTAAACATATAATTACTGCCGGAGAAAGCCAATGCATTAACAATAGCCCCACCCACCATCAGAACTATTCCAGACATCTTTTTTATAAATGAATGAATTTTTTTTTTTTTATAAATCAATATTTTTTAGAATGAATATTTTTTATAAATCAATCTGCCTAAATGCATTAATCTTTCTATGCATTGATGTTTTCTGGGATAATCCCCTGCGTAACAAGAAAGTCTTTTGAGGCAATCCCCGCCGTTATTACAGCTATAACCTTAACAACATCCTCAATGTCTAACCTTCCTAGATCAGCTGGCCTCATTTTAAACATGTTTTTTGCTAACATGCTATATCCTATACTAAGGCCGCCGATTACAGCAGAGTGGTAAATCGTATTGATGATCTTTGCAGTGCTCATGTTTTTTATTAACTAAAAAAAATAATTAAAATAATCATAATATGAAAGACTGTCTATGTGCTTTTTAATCAGATAATCTTTTGTTGCCAGAGCTAAAAATAAGGTTGTAACTAGTTTCGGCGAATCTTCTATCTTTCCTATGTTGGGCGGTTTTATTCTTAACAAACATTTTGCTAGGGTTGAATAAACTATAACACCAACAATAGGCACTGCATAATTAACCAGCGTTATACTCATGGTTTTATTTTTTTATTTATTTAATTTTTAGATTTAAAAATGACGGCCAAACACAGCGAATCTGATCTAATGATTTTAGTAGAAAATTGTAATGAACTATTTGACGAAACGATGAAAGTGTTAAACATTGATTTTAGTAAATCTGGGTTTGAGAATGATGTAAACAATTTAATAAAAAATCATAGTGAACTATTTGACGAAGCAATCAAAGAGTTAAACATTGACTGTAGTGATTCAGAAAAAGCTAAAGTATTGGCAGGCGTTCTTGTCAGATTAGGGTGTCTTGAAGTATTGCAACGCTTGGGCGAAGAATAAAAGCGCGTTTACTTACTTTTACTTACATTTATTTTTTTAATTTACGTAAATATTGTGGGTTAAAAATGAACCCCACAAGTAAATCCGAGGTTGAAAAACTATATACGTGGGAGGAGATATTTGACGGTAATGAACAATTAAGCGATACGTTCATTGAATTAGACATAGACACGGTCATAGACATGGACATTATTAACCCTACAAACGTTCAGAAAAGTGTAACACATGCTATTTCTAAAATTCCAGAGTCTCTTCAAATTAACCCGCCAGTAAAAGTCATGTTGGCTGTTCTAATTAATTATATAACCCTCAATGATAGTAGTATGCAAGTCTGGGTTTCAACTATACAGAAAAAAGTGATCAGCTATCACGTCTTTACACCTGACTGGGATGATTACATGCTTACACAGTTTAACCATGCGATTGAAGAAGCGAAACAGCGCGGCTCCTGTTGGTCTGAAGGAACAGTCCTTGAAATCAAATTAAAACAAACAAAGTTCTATGATATAGTCGGCAATTCTTACATCCTTCTCCCGAGAGAGTTAGTTCTTAAACGAGCAGTCCTAAACATACATAATTCAGATAACTTATGTTTCATGTGGTGTGTTTTGGCGCATTTACACCCTGTTAAAAAGCACCCAGACAGAGTTTCCAATTACAGGCAGTATAAAGATAGCCTGAACTTTGACAACATAACCTTTCCAGTAAGCATAGAAAGTATTGATCAGTTTGAAGAGCAAAACAAACCAATAACCGTAAACGTATACACATGGTCTGTAGTAGACAATTTACAGCCTATAAGAGTCTCCCCCAATGCTCCCCCTTTAGGCAAATCACTTGACAGTCATGTAGACTTGATTCTGTTTACAGACGGTTCCAAGAGCCATTATGTATTAATTAGAACAATGAGCAGACTGTTAGAATATACATCAAAGCATAAATCTAAACAAGAGCTTTGTTGAAGGTGTTTGGTTAGAATTCCATCTATACAGGCAGCTGACAAACATAAGAAACATTGTAAAAGTTTTGAAGACTGTAAAACCGAAATTATTGCGCCCCCGCCGGGGTCTAGAGTCAGGTTTAAGAATGTACGAAAAATGCAAATGAGTCCATACGTAGTTTATGCTGACTTTGAAGCAATCTTGCCACAGTACTACGGTCCACAAGAACGGACACAACAAAAAACAACCTTATTGTCCCGTCATCAGATCTGTTCTTATGCATTTGTTGCTGTTAGGTCAGATGGCGGACACACACAGCCGGAGATTTACAGAGGCCCCAACGCAGCCGGTCGATTTTTGGAGCAGATGAAGCACCTTCGCAATCAATTCTCTAATCAGCTGAACCTTTCAGGCATTAAGATGACCCCCGAAGATGAAGAACGTTATAAATCAGCTACCCACTGCTGGATATGCAACAGAGAATTATCAGGCGATGCTGTAAGGGACCATGATCACATTACTGGAAAATTCAGAGGGGCGGCGCATAATAGCTGCAATCTTCAACTTAAGGTTGACCCCAAGACATGGAAACTGCCAATCTTCTTTCATAACTTGCGGGGCTACGATTCTCACTTTATCATGCAAGCAGTAACTTCTAAATATAAGAGGGTTAGCTGCATTGCACAGTCATCAGAAAAGTACATGACCTTTACTCTTGACTGTTTATCCTTCTATGACTCTGCCCAGCATCTGATGGGGAGCTTAGACAAATTAGCAGAATCTCTACAAGACTATCCAATCACTAAAAAATATTTCGACCCATCTTTAGTCCGTAAAGGCGTCTATCCCTACGAATACATGGACTCGTGGGAGAGGTTTGACGAGCCGGCGCTGCCACATAAAGACGATTTTTACAGCCGTCTTAGAAGAAAGGACATATCTGACGCCGACTATGAATACGCACAGAAAGCCTGGACGGAATTACACTGCAAAACGATGGGCGATTATCACGATCAATATTTATTGGCCGACGTGTGTTTATTAGCTGACGTCTTTCAGAATTACAGATCCACTTGCATTAAACACTACGGTCTGGATTCGTCACAGTACATCTCTTCCCCGGGGTTGTCTTGGGATGCATTCTTGAAGTATACAAACATTCAGAATGACTTAATCTCTGATCTAGATACACTCCAAATGATTGAGGGCGGGCTGAGGGGAGGCATTAGCATGGCCTGTCATCCTTACCGCAGAGCCAACAACAAGTATTTAGACGATTATGACCCCACCAAGCCATCCAACTATCTAATGCACTTAGATGCCAACAATCTATATGGGTGGGCCATGAGCCAGGCACTGCCATTAAGAAACTTTGAAATGATAAACAGGCCTCATGAGGTTACTGCCGTGTTGAGTATGCTATCACAGCTTACACCCGATAATCCAATAGGCCTAATCTTAGAGGTAGACTTAGATTATCCCGCAGAGTTGCATGACCTTCATAACGATTTCCCCTTAGCCGCAGAAAGATTAAAGATGAGTCCCACAGAACCGCCTAAACTCGTGCCTAACCTCTTTAACAAAACTAAATATGTCTGTCATTATCGGCTGTTACAGTTTTACTTAAGACATGGGTTGAAACTTACCGCCGTTCACAGAATAATTACCTTTGACCAAGGGCCTTTCATGAGGCCATACATCATGAAGAACACCGATCTTAGAACTAAGGCCACTGATGCCTCAGAAAAAGACTTTTTTAAGTTGATGAACAACAGTTGTTTTGGCAAAACCATGGAGAACGTACACAATCGTAAAGATGTAAGATTAGTTACAAACAAAAAACAAGCAATTAAGCTGACCTCTAAACCTAACTATCAAGACTTTAGAATATTTAGCGACAGCCTGGTTGGCATTATGATGAAGAAACTGAGTGTGAAGGTGGACAAGCCGGTGTTTATCGGATTCGCCGTGCTAGAGTTGTCAAAGTTATTAATGCTTGAATTTCTATACGACTACTTTAAGCCGCTGTACCCAGAATCAAATGTCCTTTACACAGACACCGATAGTTTTATTATGGACATCCCAACCGAAGACTTTTACAAAGACATGGAAATAGAGGTAGCTAAAGGAGCTGATGGGTGGTACGACACATGTGACTATCCTAAAGATTCGCCTTTACACTCACCCGTGAACAAGAAAGTGATTGGAAAGATGAAGGATGAATTTAATGGGACAGTGATACAAGAATATGTTGGCTTACGGGCAAAGATGTATAGCGTTGCTACCCAGACTTCTGAAACAAAGAAAGCTAAGGGCATAGATAAAGAAGTTGTAAAAAAAGAAATAAGTCACAACAACTACAAGCAGGCTCTCTTTGAACGCGAAGTATTTTATCACACAAATGTTAATCTGCGCTCTACTCTTCATCAAGTAAACACAACTGCTGTTAATAAGAAGTCACTAGTTTCTAACAATAACAAGCGAACTTACGTTAGCCCCGAGTTTTCATACGCTATAGGCCCCCGGAGAACTGACTTGTCCGACTTAACTTAAGATCTTAACTAGTACTTAACTTAAGATCTTAACTAGTACTTAACTTAAGATCTTAACTAGTACTTAACATGACCTGCACTTAACTTGCACTTAACTTGTTATAACTGACTTAACCAGTACTTAGCTTGTACTTAACAACACATTTAAAAAACTAATTTATTAAAAATGGGTCTACAGCAGGAGGTTGTACTTTTTTTGCAGAAGCTGGTTCTTTTACTGTTTTTGTGGGGGTTTGTAACTTTGTTGCAAAGTATGGCTTTAGGCGCTTGTATGCTAAAAGCCCTCCACCAACAAAAATACCCCCCAGTACATAATAATACATTTTATAGTTTGATTGTGTTGTTGTTGGTGGCGGTGCTGGTGCTGGCGCTGTTGTTGTATTACTATCTAATAATTTTTGTTTTGCTGCTTGGTTTGCTTTTTGCAGTCTGTTCCATTCAGCTAGTTTACGACCGGCCTCAACACGGCCAGAATTTTTAGACTTAGTAACACTACTCACCTGCGGGGCACTCAGTTGTGGATTCACTTGTGGGGCACTCGCCTGTAAATCCACTTGTGGAGTCTTCTTCTCCTGCTCGCTCATTTTTTTTAGTCTGATTAAAATTAATATGATTAAAATTAATGATTAAAATTAATATGATTGAAAGTAATTAATCCCATGATAAATGGACATAGCAACGTCCCAAATCTATAATACATGTCACATGCAAGAGATTCTAGGGACTTGGTTAAAACCGGATCTTGTGTTAAGTCATATTTTAAATCTTCTTCTGTATCAATCGGCGCTATCTTGCCTACTAACTTAGCATATAAACTAATCATTGTCTGTCCCACCGATCTAACCATTTTTGATCCTAGCTGTGCTTCGTACCTAGCGTAATACTTCTCAACGTCTGATGTAGACAATTGCTGAATCTGTTCAATACTTAGTTTAACGCCTAAATACTGCCTGGTTTTCCCACACGCAGCCAGCGAGTATAATCTTTCTTTATGACAGAGGTCTGCTGCCTCCTCACACTTTAATAGCTCGTCGCAATCCATTTTTAAAAGCAATAAAAAAATAATTGTAAATTCAGCTGTTATTTATTATTCATAATAATAATAATGTATAATACTTATATAGCGCATTTCTTGTTGTACAACTCAATGCGCTTACATCCACCATTTGCACTTATTCATACAATATTCATGCACACAGCAAAAAGAAAATACACAATGGCAGACGCACCTACATGCATAAACTGTCTCACCGAACTAGTCGTGGAGGAATTTAAGAGAGATCTAGTCATCTACAGAAGAGAATAGGCTTTTTTGAAGAGGTAAGTTTTGAGCTGAGATTTAAAAGAAGAAAGAGTACGCTGATTACGAAGGTCTTCGGGGAGGGAGTTCCAAATAGAAGGTGCTCTAAAACTGAAGGCTCTTTCGCCAACAGATTTCAGAGAACGCCTAGGGATTTTCAAAAGTTTTTGTGAAGAAGAGCGAAGGGTACGAGAGCTTTGGTAGGTGCAGAGAGAAGAAGAGAGATAGTGAGGAAGAGATTCATTGAAGTGGCGGAAAGCAAGAACTGCCAGTTTAAATTGCCACCGATACTGTATGGGAAGCCAGTGCAGTTCGATCAGCATGGGAGTGATGTGCTCACACCTCCTCTTCTTTTACTAATCTTAAAAACTGTTTAGGTTTAAAGGTAACAGTTACTCCTTCAGGGTTAGTAGAAGCGGTCAGATTAAAATCTTCAGGAGCTATTTGATCAATTAAAATAGCAAACAACTTTATAACTGGATGGGGCCAAGAATGCGGTAGTTTACTGATGGCGTTCCTTACGCTTTCCCGCATATCTACGCGCTCAAAAAGCTCCGTAATTAATTCTTCAAACTCTTCTCTATCAACCCCCCAGCTCCTTTCCTGCATCTCCCTATCTCTAAATATATCAATAAGCTCTGCAACTACTCCGGGCTTCATTTTTTAAACCAGATTATAAACACCAATTTAAAAAAATTAAGCAAGCCATTCTTCTTGTTTGCGCAAGAATCAGAAGAGAGAAAGGGTAAATAGTGATTCTGTTGGTAGTAAACTGGGTCAAACAGTCCTGTGTGATCGCTTGACCTACAAAGCTCAGCAGTAAACTGGGTCACAGTCCTGTGTGATCGCTTGACCTACAAAGCTCAGCAGTAAACTGGGTCAAACAGTCCTGTGTGATCGCTTGACCTACAAAGCACCTCAATCAACTGGGTCAAGTGATCACATAGGGTCGTTTGACCGAGTTGATTGAGGTGCTTTGCTTAGCTATATGCGGACCCTATATCAGCCCTTTTTTGTTTTGCACGTAAGCCCCCCATTTTAAAATAACGATTACGTCAATTTTGGAGGTTTTTGCATGTTAATTTTGATTGTAAAAAGGTGTCAATTTTGGCAAAAAGTAGCATGAGATGGACGAGATTTGTTTGTGAAAAGGGGGGTTTTCGTGCAAAATAAGATGGGTGGAATAGGGTCCGCATATAGACATTCTCTATTTCCTTTAAACGGTCATCCTCACAAACAGTCCTCTTCAAAACTCGATCATCTCTACCAACAAAAACTATCCCACGCAGAAGCTATCACCTCCCAAGTTTGCCCACAGCATCCTCATGAATGATATTCAATGAACATCCCACCATTCCCCCCCCCCCCCCTCTTTTCCTATCACTCTCACCGGGGTCAATATCACTTGAGAGGATTAGCACCGGTCAGCTTCGCAGAGTCGATGACCACACCAAAAACACTTGAGCTCTACCATTCTGACCTTGGCTCAAAGGTCAGGTTGTGTTTGTGATGAAACGGTGGGAACCAAAACTCAGCCTGAACTGACTGTGTGAAATTGATTTGATTATTTCACTTCTGTGTGGAAGTGCACTTGACCTGTGTCAGTTCTTTGTTTTTCAATCAGTATTGAATGTTTGAACTTCTAATTCTGCCTCTCGGAGCTACAAGTACTTCTAAGAGTACAAGCCTGAGAAAACTTCTCCCTGACCCACTACTGAGCATCTTAACAGTCCCGAGAAAAATACAAATTTCTTTCGATGACTAGTACTGGAAAGTTGCTCATTCTATCACTAGCAAGAGAGAGGGTGGAGGTGAAATTTTAACATAACTCTAGTAGAGAAAATATTCCAAGTCCTCCTCCCTAGAGGACAACACCGACCCACCCCCAACTCTCGTCACAACGTGTGCCTCACCATGACTCCCTGTCCAAGACCATTCTACAGGGTACAGTGGAGGGCGGACATGTATCTCTGTGACACACTGTCAAAGACCATACTATGGAACGGCAGGGAATGGATGTCCCAGAAGCAGACAGAAGCAGCCGTAGACAGACAACAGAGGACTACACAAGTCACAACCCCCTACCCTGTCGTGCATGATAAAGTTCAGAGAGTTGTTGACATCCCTAAATCCTCAAGCGCCTGTCCTCATGCACACAGTCAAAGGCCAATGATAAATCCATGGTGCCTAGAAACCCTGCAACCATACCTTGCTGTCTGCCGACTGCACCGGAGTGCACCGCTCGTCTTCCACCACCCTCAGGCTCAACCCTGCCGTGAACAGCCGGGCGCCACTGCCGCTGCTGCAGTTCACGTGACTGTAGTTCTGGCCAATCATGGTGAGAAGCGACGCTCCCAGAATGCTCTGCGAGGCGAAGGAGCAGAGCAGCGCGAACATGGCGATGAAGGTGATGAGCAGGCGGAAGGAGCAACACACAGGCACGTCCTCCACGTCTTCCTTTCCGACAGTAGTGTCGCCATCTGTTAAACAATGTCAGGATGAAAAACAAAAGCGTTCAGAATTGCTTTTCGGTGATGTGAAAAGCACGTATTTGTAAATAGTTTTCTTTCTTTCTTTTTCTTTTTTCTTTCGTTATTTCTTTTTTGTTTGGTGCTGTCCCATCTTCTGTGCCACCTCACTGGCATTGTACCCACGCCGCTCATTCTGACCCCCCCCCCTCCCCCCCGTCCCCAGCCATAGCCCGGCCTGTCACGCCGAAGCCCTGGCACCCCGGCAATCCACAGGGAGCAGTCAATGTCAAGTAGTCAAGAGGCAACCCACCGGAGGAGACACTGCACCGCTGCCGAGTTACTTCGGAGGTGCTTGTCCTAATCCAACATAGACAGGACACCACCTACTAAGTCCCCTACTAACGACAATAATTGCTTAGTCGCAGAGCCGGTGTGTGGGAGCTCTCCCTCTGGAGGGCGCCACCACGTCCGTCCAACGTCAACCACTATGAACTTGCCAATTCCGGCGACCCCGACAGAATCAAACTAAGATCATAGACATGGAGAAGAATTGAAGCTGAGGTCACCATGACAGCAGGGCATGAAGGGCCACAGAGTTTGAGACTTTTCTTTTTATTATTAAAGCCGATCGATGAGGATGAGGATGATGAAGATGCAACGGATTTCCATTCCGCTCAGACTGCACGACAGGGCTGTACTCTACGCGTACTTTGTAATATATCCCGACGATAACCACGCCCGAGAATTACAGCCACCTGCAGTGTTGATCAGGAAATTTGATCAATTCTCTCAGAGACACATCAACTAAGTTGATGAAACTCGGTTGTATGGTTCCATTCTTCCCAACTGAGCCTGTAGCAAACTCAGTGCCGGTCGAGGTAGAAAAATCCCGCAAATAATTAACTGTGATGGAAATAGAATCCAAGATCGCCCAGCCTGGAGTCCGCGATGCTAACCAATTCACCACGGCGGCTGCTGTATTTATAAATATTATCCAAACTAAATGCATTCACTTCTTTAATTGTCTACATTTTCAGGACGGTAATTCTATATACAAAACTTTTACAAACCGATCAAATCTGCAATGGCCGGCTGGTTGATTCCGATGGGTGCATTTTGTTTTGCCTTATCGGTTCACGTGGAGCTCGTTTTCTAAATGACGTGCGGACAGAGAGAAGTTTCTTGATAATAATGTACGAACCTTCGCAAAAAGTATAAAGGACGCGTCTCCAGTTCTGGAGCCGTTGTAACGGAATAGAATTTTTGATCTGTAAATCTTCTGCAGCAGGAAAGACTTCAAACGTGTTACCTGAATTGACCTTCGCTCTGAAATCGATGTAAGTGGTCAGAAGATCCAGCTCTTGTCCATCTCAGCGGTCTGCTCTCACTGAAGTGTCTTCAAACAACAGACGTTTGAGTTCTGCTCGTATCTCAGGGCCTTTCTGTCTACGACATGTATTGCTACATTTCTTCACGATACTGGTAGCTTTGCTTTGCATTTTTCCCCCCAATACAACCAATTGTATTTGTAAGTGGAGACATCGAACTTGACCATGTTCTTCGCGGGAGCTAACCAGCGCTCATTGCTACATTTCTTCACCGTTTGGCCGCTCTCCTTTGTATCTTTTTCTTTTTGGACACAACCGACTGTCTTTACACTGGTGACATGCTGCATTACCATATTCTATGTGCTATCTAGCCAGCGCTCATGACCACATTCCTTCTTTTGTTATCCTTTCTCCCAATATAGCCGACTGCCTTTGTAAGTGGAGACACCATACTGCAGGCTACTACCCTATTCTATCTACATACGATCTAACCGGCGCGCTCGTTGCCACATTCCTTTGCTGTTTTGGCAGGCAGTGGTTCTTTATACCTCCCCCCCCCCAACTCCCCCCCCCCCCCCCCAACTCCCCCCCAGGTAACTGTCTTGAAATTCAACTACAACTACCACGAATGCTACCATCACCACCACCACCACCACCACTACTACTACTGCTACTACTACTACCATCACCACCACCACTATTTCTATTACTACTATTGCTCTTACTATTTGTCCCTATCCATGTGCTTTCTGTGTGGTAAAATCCAAAACCAAAACAATTTCCTTTGGTAATACACTGACCAGTCAAGAACTGCTTTTATCGCTACCAGCACAACTGCTACATGTGCTGCTGCTCTTACTGATGCCCAGCACGGGCTGCTGCAACTCATCCAAAACGTTGCTTTTTCCTATGGAATAATCTCCTAATTAAACTTCTTGATCATCACTGTTATCACAGTTTTGTTTCTGCATTCATGTATCAAATGGTATTATCCTGGACACTGCAAACAAGACGAAAATGGAGAATAATTTGGGGAGGAAGGAGGGCGGGAGGAAGGAGGGAGAGCGCAGGAGGATGGTGGGCCTTCACAGTACTTCACTGTAGACATAGTTATGTAGAAGGAAGAGCACAAAGCTTAACACAAACCTGTTAAATACGCGCTTTAGTGTGGCGTATTTCATAAATGGTTAGATATACCCCAAGTGTGTGTGTGTGTGTGTGTGTGTGTGTGTGTGTGTGTGTGTGTGTGTGTGTTTGTGTGTGTGTGTGTGTTTTATAAGGCTGATCGATGAGAATGAGGACGATACAGATGATGCTACGGATTTCCATTTCGGCCTGGGACTGCGTGACAGGGCTGTACTCTACGCTTCCTTTCATAATATATCCCGGCGTCAACCAGGCCCGAGAGATACCGACACCTGCAGTGTTGGTCAGGACATTTCAGCAACGACTCTCAGAGACGCATCCATTAAGTGGATGAAACTCGACTGTGTGGTCCCAGTCTTCCCAACTGAGCCCGTAGCAAACAACTGGGTAGGAGCCGGTCGGGGCAGATAAATCGCACATGACTGATGGGAATCGAACCCGCGATCTCCCAGCCGGGAGTCCACAGCGCTAATCACTTCGCCACGACGGCTGGTGATATGCCCCAAGTTTTGGTTTGGTAATAGAACAGTCTGGGGGGAAAATGATCGACCTTTGCTTATTTCCACCGCTTTTCTTGACCGTCACGCTTGTATGTACACTGAGAAGGGCGCTGTCTCTGTTCCCCTCCCACCGTCACAACTTTCAAGGGACTGCCCCCCCCCTCCCCCCTCCCCACCCCCCCCACCCCCCCATCCCAGCCTAACTATCCCGTCAACACAAACACAGAAAGAACAGGACGAAAGTCGCTCAATTGATTGGGGAAAAAAATGCAACATGAAATCTATTCTAGGGCAATGTAACCAAAATTATGAAATGCATAAACAACTTTCTTACCCATAAGTAAATGCCACAATAATCTGATCTGTTTGCCGAGGTTGCTGGTTTGCTTTTCAGCTATTGTAACACAAGTCCGGGTCAAAAACAAACCCCGAATTATAAGCGAGAGGCCTCCGCGCTTCACTTCTCCATGGAATGACATACCAGTCTTTTCGACGCAGACACACTGGGAAAACTTGGGGGGCAGAGTAACGAATATGGGGGTATAGAGCACAGAAGGTGGGGAGTCTTGTCGAAGTGGTGCAGACGTCCTCTGCAGTCGGCCACCCTCAGTCCCTTATCCCGTGACAGAGCAACACAAGAAGTGGGAACAGAAATTTCTGTCACAGGGTCGGGCCAAGCACGCACTGCTGCACTCAAAATGACAAGATACAGAGCGTACACACACACACACACACACACACACACACACGGGAAGAGAGAAAGGGATTGAAAGAAAGATTCCCAAAACTTACTTCGTCAACACAGCACCCTACAGTACACAATCCGGAAAGGCGACCAGTTGGCAAACAGCTTGCAAGATGGCCGACAGGCCTGAACAGCACTGCCAGTCCTCAACTCGGACGGTCAGCTCTATGTTCATAGTCAGACGGAAAAATAAACGGGCTAAACGGAACAGGCGAGCTGCACGTGCACAGCGACCTGTCACAGACAGCTACTAACCTGCCGGCGGGGCACGACGGATTAACCACGCACACCGACACAAACACACACACAAGCGTGTAAGACCACCCGTGTCAGTCATGCGCGCGCGTGCACACACACACACACACACACACACAAAGAAAAGAAGAAAGAGGAGCGCGAGCCCTCATCCGAGCCGTGCACACCACCACTCCCTTTCCCCACCCCCAGCACCACCCTTCCTCTCAAATTAGGGTGGAGGGGAAGGGGGGGAGGTGACGAACGGAATAGATGGAATGATCCAACCACTCACGTGATTTGTATGTGTGTAGAAAAGAAGTAAGCCAGATGTCGGCATGGGAAAAAAATCATTATAAAACGAGCAAATCAGCATACAAACCAACACCATCAAAACACAGAACGAACAAATCAAAGCTCAAACTAATCGAATTCCGCGTGGACCCCCCCCCCCCCCCACTCTCTCTCCTCCCTCCCTCTCCCTTACCCTCTTTGTCGCGGTATTTTGAATCACTGTAAACATGGAAGAAGGGGATCACTTCATTGTTTCACCTGACTCGAGAAAGAAAACTTCAAAGGTAGGTGTGGCCCATAGGATGGGCTCCCTGTTCAGAACGAACAGAATGACGGGTTCTTTGCGTCAACTACTGATCTCAGCCGAGTTGTAATGCATTAGTTCACTCTTTACTTTGGCAGGGAGGATTTCCTTTCGCACTGTAACTCCCGGTAAAAGAGCTTCCCGTCAACTTTTAAAGCTGGTTTATTGGTATCTGACGGCATGGTGTGCTCCCTCGGCGTTTTATAACTCTGGGGATGTTTTCTGCGACCGAGCTGACTTAGGCCGGTACAGCTCATTTGGTAAAGATTCGGACTCGTAATTCTAGTGATCTTGGGGTTGCGGGTTCGAATCTCCGCTGGGGCCGTTTCCCTACAAGGAGACCCTTTCCTCGGATTTTACATTGGTCCCGACTCCATTCCCTCTTTGTCCTTCGATTGAGACTATAAACCGTGGTTCAGTGCAGGAACGCTCGTAAAACATCTTGCGTATGTGTTAAGTCCCATCATCATCCTGTGTCAGGCCAACTGACATAGGCTAGAACACCAAGGCTACATCAACATGATGTTATGCTCTGCATAGTTATGTGGGGATTGTCTTCAGTAGTGACAAGCTCCTAGCATAACATTATCAGTCTCCATAAATCCCCTGAAGTTGGAGTGTGGCTGCCCATGTGACGGGGTAATCAAAAACGGTCACACACGTACTGTTCTCATCCCCAGCTGATGCATTTGTACCATAGTGTTCAAGTACTTTGGCTGTTCCGATGATCCCTTGAGTCTTTTAGCCAGGGTACGACAACAACAACAACAACAACAACAACAACAACGCCGCTTCGAAAGAGCAGGCCCCGTACGCCGATGGTGATGGATGATATGAATACACATAGCAGGCAACCTGTGCGTTGATAATGGTCTGAGTGGAGACTGCTGGGGGAGGGGAGGGGGGGGGCAGGATAACATCCCCTACACAGGAAGAGAAAGAGTGGAAGAGGTGATTTTTGACGGGAAATAGCTCTGGCATAAGAAGAGGGGTACGAGAGGAAAACTTTGCACCGTCGAAATCAAACACGTTCATGGATACTTGTAAATGAACAGAAACAGAAGCAGAAAATATCCCTTTGGTGTTTGCAAGCATTCTGAATTTTTTTTAAAAGATTTCCTTTCGTACATCCCGCATCCCTTTCTGGCAAAGCCTTGGTTAAAGTCCGTTTAGTTACAGAAAATGTCGAAAATGGACCAAGTCTTACATGCAAAAGGTACAAACATACAATGCCAGAAGATTTCAGGAAAGCAAATTTGATCTTGGACGGGTCACTACGAGAGGAGAGTGAGGTGGGTAGGAATTTTTTCTCCTTCTTGGTTTTTCATTTGTTCAGTCAGTATTAGACGAAACCAAGGCATATTCTCAAAGACCAGAGAGCGACAAAGCAACATTGGGGACCCCTAGACTCCCTGTTTGCTGAGAATCTTCATGATTTTGTTCTGTGGTAATCGACAATGTTGCGCCAAATGTTTGCAGGGGCTGGAACGTTCAGTGTAAGAAGGGTGCGGACACAGAGCGAAGATGGCTGGACGTGTATGACTGTATGCTGTCTCCGTCATGGAGACTGTAATATCACCTGTCACTGTCGGTGTGTCTGTCCGTGTGTCTGTTGGTGTGATGTATCTGTAGGTGAACAGTGTGGCACCAAAACTAGTAGAGAACCGACGTGAACAACCTGGTGGCGGGATGGTGTGTGGTTAATTAAATGTTGGTGCGAGGGAAGGAGAGGTAGCGAGGGAAGGAAGGTGAGAGAGAGAGAGAGAGAGAGAGAGAGAGAGAGAGGAGAGAGAGAGAGATTCTATGTGTGTTGCCCCCCTCTCTGTTGGGTTGTGTGTGTGTGTGTGTGTGTGTGTGTGTGTGTGTGTGCGTGCGAGAGAGAGAGAGAGAGAGAGAGAGAGAGAGAGAGGAGGTACAGACAATGAGCGAGTGAGAGAGGAGGTACAGACAATGAGAGGCAGACAGACAGACAGAGACAGAGAGACTGACACTGACACAATGGCATTAGCTTTTCACATTTTCCCAGTCCTAGTGCCAATGAGAACAATTTACAAACTAGCAGAGAACTACTTGCGACACGTAAAGGGAAAACAAGAGAGAGAGAGAGAGAGAGAGAGAGAGAGAGTTCATCGGTAATCTGTTCTGACCAACACACCTTGCATGGTGCCATAGCGCCGGCCAGAGGACGGCAGGTGAGGTCGACTTCCTTCTGTTGCCCTGTTCATCACTTCAACCATCGACAGCGGCCGCGCACGCCTTCCTCTCTTTCTCTGTGCTCCCTTCGCCTGAGCTCACTCTCTCTCTCTCTCTCTCTCTGAGGAGGGCGTGTGTGGCAAGTCAGGTGAATACACACTTGTTGGAGGGAAGGGGGAGAGGGGGTGGGCAGGGCGAGGGGCGGGTGGGTGGAGAACGACACCTTTGCACTATTTTCTCGTGAGGTTAAGTGCTCATTTGGTATTCAAATCACAGTTGTTTCATAGTTCTCGTCCTCTCTTGGTGATCAAACCCAGTGGGTTTTATTGATCGGATCGGTTTAAAGTCCGGTCCTGTTTGGCTCACCATGCCGCCATGTACATACAAATGTGATTTCGACAATACTGAGCTGGCTACGAGAACCCCACCTGAAGATTTTTGTTCTGCACGGATACCCAGCCATGTAGCTTTATTGTAATTACGTTTTGCTTTGAATGAACAGTTGGCTAACAGACGTTGAACGTTGATAAAAAAAAAATCCGGTTCAGACCTGCTGACAATCCGTCACGTGACATTCTAGTTGCTTGTGTGCTCCAGGGCTAGTGACACTGCATTAACATGTCATGAGAAGTATCTCGGAATTACATTGGACAAAACTCTTTCAACAGCAAAACATTGGTATATCGATTTTTTCCCCCTTGCATCCAGTGGCAATGTATTCAACAGACCGTTTCTTCCCACGATGCTTCTGCGCGAATCTGCGTTGCTTTCATGGCACGCAGGTTAGATTAGTGCTGCTGTTTCCCTATCAGTCTTCTAGTCAGACTGATGAATCGCTTGCAGTGAAATCAAAATACTCATGAATTAAGAATGTCGGATAACTGAGCCGCTGGATAAACGCAACAAACACTGGAGTAACGAATTTTGACATATTGGTCATCTTAAGAACAATAGCAAATGGAGGGGGGGGGGGGGGGGGGGGGGGAGGCTTTTGAACAAGTCCTCAATCACTATGAAAAGGACTTAACGGGGTCGGGGTTGAGTGGAGGGGAATGGAGAGACGGGATGAAAAGGACGACGGTGAAATGTAAATGTCAAATCCTTCACTGACAGCGGTGGAAATCGTGGAGTTTTGTGTTTTGAACAGAACCATTTGCTTATCGCCCAACCAGAGAAAACTTTCTTTGCCTATCGCCCAAGCAGAGAAAACTTTCTTTGCCTATCGCCCAAGCAGAAAACTTTCTTTGCCTATCGCCCAAGCAGAGAAAACTTTCTTTGCCTATCGCCCAAGCAGAGAAAACTTTCTTTGCCTATCGCCCAACCAGAGAAAACTTTCTTTGCCTATCGCCCAAGCAGAGAAAAAAAATTTTTGCCTATCGCCTAACCAGAGAAAACTTTCTTTGCCTAATGCCCAACCAGAGCAAACTTCCATCTCCTCAGTAGTCTCGGTCCTCGGCAGTTGTGGGAGTCAGCCCACGGTATCTGAGTAGAGAACTACCTGTAATGTGGTGTTTCCAATTCCGCGCTGGAAACATCACACTCCAACAGACCCACAAAGGGGATGGTGAAGAATAGAAAACGGAAACGGAAGAAAGCAGTGCGACGAAGTACGTTACTAGAAATAAGTCATCAGGAAACAAAATAAAAGAACATGTTTAAGCCCATGCTCAGGTTCCATAATGAACGAATGGAAAATTACTTGGACACAAGAGACAACACTATAATAGATAACTGTTACTCTGAAGAAAAGTCAACTGCTTTTCAAAGATTCATAACCGCATGCGCAAGTCAAATCATGAAAATAATATATATCGGAATACCAAACCACCAGATTAACGCAACATAAACAACTGAACTAACGAGCCTCGACCTATTGGTCCCTTCAGACAGGGCAACAGTAAACGAACATACAATGGAATAAACAGGGTGTGTGTGTGTGTGTGTGTGTGGGGGGGGTTATTTTGTGTTTTTCCCCAAGTAATCCATTGCCACTGTTGTCCTTACGGGACTGCTGCCTTCCGGATACTCTTGGCATCGTTTTCTTTCTTCAACCCCTGAATTTCCATTACTATATGTTTATAAAGTGATTTACAATGTAAGTAAGAGGAAGAAAATCTGCAGTTCTGTTTGAATTTTCAGTCGCCTGCTTCTCTCTCTCTCTCTCTCTCTCTCTCTCTCTCTCTCTCTCTCTCTCTCTCTCTCCCTCACACACACACACACACACACACACACACACACACACAACACACTATGTATGTGTGTACGCATGTGTGTGTGTGTGTGTGTGTGTGTGTGTGTGTGTGTGTGTGTGTACATGTGTGTGTATGTGTGTATGTATGTGGGTGATATATGCATGTATGTGGGTATATACATATGCATGTGTGTGTGTGTGTGTGTGTGTGTGTGTGTGTGTGTGTGTGTGTGTGTGTAAATGAAAAAAAAAGAATAGAAAAGAAAAAGTAATAAGTATGAGGATGAGACTGATTGAGTCAAGATGGATCAAGAAGTGTAGTAGAATTGAATGTATAACTAAAAATATGTAATTATGCAAGAGTACAGATAATTAAGGCAACTAAGAGGGAATACGTGTAATTATAATCTGAATGGATATAATTAAGAATACATGACAAGTAAGAAGGAGCATGAAGGGGGGGGGGGGGGGCATGGAGGAAGCAACCGGATAACACAATATGGGAACAAACGTGGCCACCGTGGGGGGAGGGGGGGGGGGGGTAGTCTAGGTATAGAATGGTTCAAGTTAAATGAGTATGGAAAATGTGCATATAATAGAAAATCAAATGTATTTAAGAAAACATGTATGGAAGAGGAAGGTTAAAACAAGTAACGAAATCTGTATATACATACACATGTAAAACTACGAAATGAATACAAAGGGAAACATAGATAAATAATTTGACCATGAAGTGATGAAGTATGTAAGAAAGATAATCCAGGAAACGAAAGTAGGACGAGAATTTGGCCAGTTTAGTAAAGCAAACAGTAAGGCACGTAGGAGAATTAAGAAGTAGGTCAACATGCAAATCAGCATGAAGCGGTGATGAATGCGTTCCATTCCGCTACGCGCACACACTGTCAATCTCCCACTAGCCGTCTCTCGCCCGTTCTTCCGCTCTCTGCTCAGAGAGAGAGAGAGGGGGGAGGGGGGGGGGGGGTAGTGGAGCGTGAGGCGGATGGGGCGATAGTGGGAGGCGGTGGGAGCGAGAGTGGGAGTAGGAATGAGAATTGTCTGTCGAGTCTTGGCTGGATCGTCTGCTGTGATGGCTGCCCGTTGATCAGATTATAATGAGCATGGTTTTGTACTCTTTGAATAACGATAGCTGTTGTATGCATTTTGATTATTTTCCGACGGTTGTTTTGAATTATCCAAGTCTGAACTCTAGGGATCCGACCATTAAGAGACTCCTCTGGTCGGCGGGCGGTCAAGACACAGTGTGCGAGTCAAGTGTCGACAAGACCCACGGGACAGAATATGACAGGGTCACAGGCTGAAAGAAATAGGGAAAACGACAATTAAAGTGAAAAAAACTGAAGGAATGTACCAACCTGATACATGGAAAGCAACAAGGTTTTAGTAATTTATCCATGGGGCTGCTAAATCCAACGAATATAAACAACACAAGTCCAACACCACACGAACACGACCCAGAAGAACACACTCTGTGTGTCAAAGGTCAGCATGGCAGCTTTGTTATGTTGACTCAAGATTCGGGGTTTACCTTTGCACCGGAGAGGGCGATAGGCTTATTTTGCGCATGCGTAATTGATGTAAACAAAAGATGCTTAAAATAGTACAGCTTTCCGGAGAATCTTACGACGCAGGGAAGAAAGGTCTTCACTGTATAAACGAAATATGATGAGGGTAACGAAATAGAAAACATGTGTTTTGTATGATAGTATCAACAGGATTAATAATATGAGTTTTAAAAGAATAATATATATACTTACATTATGTTCATAAGGAAGAATGTACCAAGTAGTGTTAATGTATGATCAAGATAGAATTATGCATGTACATACTGTCAGGGAAGAATGTTTGGTTGCAGTTATGGTGAATTTTGTTCTGATTATGTAAAATTGATGTATATTTCTTGTTGCATACTCATGTGAATAGGCTGATGGCCTCACATTAAAGTCACGAGTCACGAGTCTCTCTCTCTCTCTTCTCTCTCTCTCTCTCTCTCTCTCTCTCTCTCTCTCCACACACACACACACACACACACACACACACACACACACACACACACACATACACACACACACACCTTCATTATCTGTTCGTCAATGTCTGGCTGGTTTAATTTCCTTGAATAGTAATGGCTACAGGCTCTCCCCCCCCCTCTCTCTCTCTCTCTCTCTGTGCCCCCCCCCCTCCCCTCCACTCCACCTTCAGGACCTATTCGTCAATGGCTGGTTTAATTTCCTTGAATAATAATGGCTGCAGTCTCTCTCACCTCTCTCTCTCTCTCTCTCTCTCTCCCCCCCCCCCCCCCCTCCCCTCCACTCCACCTTCATGTTCTATCCATCAGTTTCCGGCTGGTTGATTTCATAGATTAAAAATGACTGCAGGCTCCACATATGTATGGGACGTCATGACCAGCCGACACGGAGGGCCCTGTCTGTCGTTGGCATTGTGCGCACGTTTCCATTTTACACGTCTCGACCCTGTGTAACGTTCTGTTACCACCCTCACGCCCGAAATCATTCCCCGGCGTGTGGGAAACAACACGTGCCCTAACTCATCCCGTAGGGAATGAGTCCAGACCACCACCATCCCCTTCGTTCCACATCATTTCCCCCTAAGCTAGAAGGGCCTCCTATGCTGTTTCCAAAGCCACTCGCTGGGGCATGAAGCATCTAACTGGCACATGTCCATTTCCACTCCCTATCACAGAAAGAGCGACTGTTTCGCGGGTAAATCAGATATGCCTCCAAGACGATTTTTATTTTTAATCTTAAACACTGGGTATGTGGCCGGTAAAGCAGTCCCTTATGTTTCATTATTTGCCCATTTAATGGCATGAATGTTGCCTGTTGTAGTGGACTGCTGACCAGGATTTTCTCTGATCGATCATCCACTGTGTATATGCTTAATGCTCTGTCCAGTCCGATAGATGAGTTCAAGGAGTTTTACTTCATTGTCTATCAGTAATTAGATACGTAGTTTGTAAATAAATCAATCTTCAGTGTTGGCAAAGTCCAGAAGAGTTTCCTGCCTTATATTCTCCACGTATATATAGAAAAGAGTGGGAGAGGGAAGACAGCCTCGAATCACTCGTAAGGTTGCTTGAAAAACTTTCCCTGAGGTTGTTATTTATCAGAAGAACTGCAATATGTCTTTCTCATAAGATTGAGAATACGAATACGAATGTTTAATCAGTTTTAAGGCCAAGGCCCCATTCTGAAGGGGCATACAATTGAACACAATAAATCAAATTAAGGTACACATAGAAAAACGATGTAAAGAAATTCATGACAATAATTCAAATGCATCATTAAATGAGATATTAGGTAGCAGCACGCAGTCTTTTCTGTGCTTCATACACACACACACACACACACAACACACACACACACACACACACACACACACACACACACAGCCAAATTGGAGAGGACATGTTCTTTTCTTGTCGACAACAGTAATACTACCTTGAAATGACTTGGGTCAGTATAACACTTTGGCTGGATAAGTTTTGTTCTGAGATTATGTAGTGCAGGGCAACATAACAAAATATGAACTTCATCTTCCTTGCTAAACCACATAAACGGCAAATCAATTCGATTTCGGCAGGGTTGGAATATCTTAAACGATGGCAGGCAATGTCAGAGACATCAAATCTAAATTTAGCCAATGTTCTCATAATATATCAATTCATTTTCATAGTAATATATGGTTCTAACTCATGAGTAGTCTTGAAATGTCTGTACTGTATGAATCTATCGCTATGATAGACTTGTTCATGCCAGTCCTGCCATCTACAGTCAATAATCCTCTCTTTAAAACATTTCAAAAACCTAGATACGTCCTGAACACCCTGGTCACCCCAAACAAATCCAAACCCATAAGAATTTAAACACTGTCGTACCTTCGAAGCCCATGTTTTCTTACCATTATTATCTAGAAACAACAACATTCTGTATGCTTTAAAAGGTATCCTATATTCATCCATTCTGGTCAGCTTCAACCAATATTTAAAGCGTTTTAAGTTTAGATAAATTGGATACCTTCCTAGTTCACCATAAATCATGTCATTAGGAGTTTTGATGTCAACATTTAAGAAACGCTTTAATGTATATAAATGAACTTTCAAGACAGACAGACAGAGAGAGAGAGAGAGAGAGAGAGAGAGAGAGGAAGAGAGAGGAGAGAGAGAATGAGAGACAGAGAGAGACAGAGAGAGAGAGGGAGGGAGGGAGAAACACGCGCGCAAACGCACGTACGCAAGTACGCACGAGAGAGAGAGAGAGAGGAGAGAGAGAGAGAGAGAAGAGAGAGAGAGAAGAGAGAGAGAGAGAGAGAGAGATGGAGAGACAGACAGACAGACAAGTGCATTCTCAATACAGACATGGCCAAACACTTGTTCCAAGAGATTGTTTTATTACAAAATCACCTGCTCTGGGAGGAAAAAAAACAAAACAAAACAAAAACAAAACAAAACTCGACAAACGAACAAGATGAAGAAGACAAATCCAGCGCTACCTCAGAAAAAGAAAATCAAGGTACAAGATGACACAATGGAAGCAAAAACTTTGGGACAGACGTCCTCACACAGTTTTGAGATGGAACATGGTAATTCAGACAAAGCACCAAACACAAGGACACGTAGGCTAATGTGTGTGACTCGTAACAACCACCGCTGTAGCACTCAGCGTGTTGCCTCTACGGAGTACTTCGTCGAGAACACAAAAAGTGTCTGTGTGTTTGTTTGTTTGAAAAAAGTATAAAAAAAAAATATATATATATATATGAGGCGCCGGATTCTGGGTGATGATGCGGGGTGGGGTGGGGTGGGGGAGAAGATAGACAAAGGGCGGGGGGGGGGGGGGGGGGAGAGAGAGAGAGAGAGAGAGAGAGAGAGAGAGAGAGAGAGAGAGAGAACTTGAATAAATGTGATTGTGTTGATATCAGAACCAGTCGGGGATTTGGGGGTGGGGGGGGGGGGGGGGGGGGGGGGGGGGGGGGGCGGAAGAAAAAGAAGTGCGCATATAAATACATGAAACAGCAGATACCCACTTGTCAGAGCTGCAACGCAAAACGACGACTATGACTAAAGGTGTACTTACACGTGCAGGCACCAGCTTCAGTCAGTCAAAATTCACATTCGCGAATAGGTCCAGGAGACAGATTCTCCATCCTGTTTCATCACACCTTTTTTCTTTAGCAGAATAAAAACAGGTAAAAAAAAATAGATAGAGAAAGACTATGTTTTGATACTTAATAAATCAAATAAGATGTTCAATACATTCTGACCTTCGCAAATACTTCAGCTGACTGTTTGGATTGTCTCTATGTGAAACCAGATGATCAATATATATTTTGCAATTCCTGATCAAGGCAACGGAAAACTGTTGCCCAACATCAGACATATTTCACACTACACCATCTCCACATCTTCAAAGTGGAACAGCACGTTAAGCCGATTCTTTTTGCTTTACAGGTAAGAAAATAAAGATTGAAAATATGGTCTGTTTGGTTTGCTCTGTTTACTTGTCATGTCGATTTTTTTCCCCACTTAAACCTTAATTCCGACTATTTACGTATACGAAGGCATCAGAATGTCACATAACCTTTAGATGTCCCATCAACTGACTTCAGTGAAGAGCTGAACGTCTTGATGAAGTGAAAACGACTTTACACAGTCGGACGAACTCCCGTGGCCACTTGATGTAGGACACAGGCTGCAACCTTTCCTGTTCTGGAGTTTTCGTTCATATAGACCATTCCTTTATAAACTGATCCAAATTGTGTACGCATGAAACAAGACTGCACAATGGCAAAAATGTGGACCAGTCCTTTTGAACAGCTGACTGAAAGCCTTTCCACAAGAGTAAAAAATAGCGTGTGGTGTGTGTGTGTGTGTGTGTGTGTGTGTGTGTGTGTGTGTGTGTGTGTGTGTGCGTGCGTGCGTGCGTGCGTGCGCGTGCGTGCGTGCGTACGTGCGTGCGTGCGTGCGTGCGTGCGTGTGTGTGTGTATGTGCGTGCTTATTTATCGATTTATTTATTCATTCATATATTCATTCATTTATTCATTTACTGACTTATTTATGCATATATTCCTTTGTTTTTCAATGCGGCGTTAGTGTATTTAATAAACAAGCGAC
>CM065733.1:20455148-20532083 GCA_033310375.1 Conus canariensis | reverse complement strand
AAACATTTAATTAACCCACCCCATCCCCCCGGTTTTTAAAAGTGGGTTTCTCTACTGTTTTGGCCCCACCTGTTACCTAAAATAATCCACCAACGACACACGGACAGACAAAAACCGACAGGACAGGTGTTTACAGTCTCCATGACGGAGACAGATTCAGTCTACACGTCAGCCTCTTCGCTCTTTTCCGCCCTTCTTACACTGAACGCCCAGCCCCTGCAAACATTTGGCGAACTTTGTCGATTCCACGAACAAAATCATGAAGATTCTCAGCAAACGGGGAGTTAGGGGCCCCCAAATGTTGCTTGTCGCTCTTGGTCTTTGAGAATATGCCTTGGTTTCGTCTAATACTGAGAACAAATAAAAAAAAACCAAAAGGGGAAAAAAAAATTTCTACCCCCTCATTTCCCTTTTTCGTAGGGACCGCCCAAAGATCAAATTTGTTTTCCTAAAAATCTTCTGGCTTGTATGTTTGTCCTTTTGCATGTAAGACTTGGCCCTTTTTCGACATTTTCTGTAACAAAACGGATTTTAAACCAAGGTTTGCCGAAAGGGTGCGGGATGTACGAAGGAAATTTTTTTTAAAAAAATTTCGAATGTTGCAAACACCAAAGGGATATTTTCGTTTGTTTCGTTATTTCAGTATCCATGAAGTGTTTGTTTTCGACGGGCAAAGTTTTCCTTTTCGGTACCCTCTTTTATGCCGAGCTTTTTCCCCGGTCAAAAATCCCTTTCCCACTTTTTCTTCCTGTGTAGGGGATGTTATCCGCCCCCCCCCCCCCCTCCCCGCAGTCTCCACTCAAAACCATTATAAAGCACAGGTTGCCTGCTATGTGTATTAATCACCATCACCATCGGCGTGGGGGCCCTGCTCTTTCAAAGCGGCGTTGTGTTGTTGTTGTTGTTGTTGTTGTTGTCGTACCCTGGCTAAAAGATCAAGGGATCATCGGAACACCCAAAAGTCTTGAACACTAGGTACAAATGCATCGTGGGGATGAGAACAGTACGTGTGTGACCGTTTTTGATTCCCCCGTCACATGGGCAGCCCACCCCAACTTCAGGGGATTTATGGAGATATAAGTTATGCTGGGTTGTCACTACTGAAGACAATCCCCACATAACTATGCAGAGCATAACTCATGTTGATGTGCCTTGGTGTTTACCCTTGTCTTTGGCCCTGACACAGGTATGAGGGGATTTAAAACACATACGCAAGATGTTTTACGAGCGTTCCTGCACTGAACCACGGTTTTGTCTCAATCAAAGGGAAAAAAAGAGGGAAGGAGTCGGGCCCAAATGTTAAAACGGGGAAAAGGGTCTCCTTGTAGGGAAACGGCCCCCCAGCGGAGATTCGAACCCGAAACCCCCAAGTCATGAATTCGAGTCCAATCTTTCCCAAATGGCTGTCCCGGCCTAAGTCAGCTGGGTCGAAAAAAAAACATCCCCAGAGTTATAAAACGCCGAGGGAGCACACCATCCCTTTTCCGTCCAATAAACCAGCTTTAAAGTTGACGGGAAGCTCTTTTCCGGGGAGTTACAGTGCAAAAGGAAATCCTCCCTGCCAAAGTAAAGAGAAAAAACTAATGCATTAAACTCGGCTGGATCAGTGTTGAGCAAAGACCCGTATTCTGTTCGTTCTGAACAGGGAAGCCCACCCTTTTGGGCCAATCCTTTGAAGTTTTCTTTCTCGGTCGGTAAAAAATGAAGTGATCCCTTTTTCCATGTTTACGTGTTTTAAAAATACCGCGAAAAGAGGGTAAGGGAGAGGGAGGGGGGGGAAGGGGGGGGGGGGGGGGGTCCACGCGGAATTGATTGTTTGAGCTTTTTATTTGTTCGTTCTGTGTTTTGATGGGGTTTGTTTTTTAGCGATTTGCTCGTTTTAAAATGATTTTTTCCCATGCCGACTCTGGTTACTTCTTTTTACACACTAAAATCACGTGAGTGGTTGGGGGTCATTCCTCTATTCCGTTGTCCCCCTCCCCCCTTCCCCTTCCACCCTAATTTTAGGGAAGGGGGTGCTGGGGGTGGGGGAAAGGGAGTGGGGGGGTGCCGGTGGATGGGGCTCGCGCTCCCCTTTTTTTTTCTTTTCTTTTGTGTGGTGTGGTGTGTTGTGGCACGCGCGCGCAGACTGACAGGGGGGGTCTTACACGCTTGTGTGGGTTTGTTTCGGTGGGCGTGGTTAAACCGTCGTGCCCGCCGGCAGGTTGTAGCTGTCGTGACAGGTCGCTGTGCACGTGCAGCTCGCCCGTTCCGTTTGGGCCCCTTTATTTTTTCCGTTGACTTTTGAACATAGAGTGACCGTCCGGTTGAGGGTGGCCCCTGCTGTTCAGGCCTTTTGGCCTTTGCAACTGTTTTCCCCAATGGTCGCCTTTCCCGGGTTGTGTATGTAGGGTGCTGTGTTGACGAAGTAAGTTTTGGGGAAACTTTCTTTCAAACCCTTTCTCTCTTCCCGTGTGTGTGTGTGTGTGTGTGTGGGGGTGTGACGCTCTGTATCTTGTCATTTTGTGTGCCGTGCGTGCTTGGCCCGACCTTTTGGGCAGAAATTTCTGTTCCCACTTCTTGGGTTGCTCGTCACGGGATAAGGGACTGGGGTGGCCCCTGCAGGGACGTCTGCACCCTTCGACAAGACTCCCCACCTTCTGTGCTCTATCCCCCATTTCGTTATCTGCCCCCCAAGTTTTCCCAGTTGTCTGCGTCGAAAAGATGGTATGTCATTCCTGGAGAAGTGAAGCGCGGGAGGCCTCTCGCTTATAATTTGGGGGTTTTTTTTTGACCCCCGGTTGGTTACAATAGCTGAAAAGCAAACCAGCAACCTCGGCAAAAGTCAGATTTTTGGGCTTTACTTATGGGTAAGAAGTTGTTTATGCATTTCATATTTTGGTTACATTGCCCCAGATGATTTCATGTTGCATTTTTTTTCCCAAAACAATTGGGACTTTCGTCCTGTTCTTTCTGTGTTTTTGTTGCGGATAGTTAGGCTGGGAGGGGGGGTGGGGGGGGGGGGGGGGGGGGGAGGGGGGGGGGCAGTCCCTGAAAGTTGTGCGGGGGGAGGGGAAAGAGACGCGCCCTTCTCAGTGTACTACAAGCGTGACGGTCAAAAAAAGCGGTGGAAATAACAAAGGCGATATTTTCCCCCAGACTGTTCTATTACCAAAAACCAAAACTTGGGGCATATCACCAGCCTCGTGGCAAAAGTGTTAGCGCTGGGCTCCCGGCTGGGAGTCGCGGGTTCGATTCCCATCAGTAAAGTGCGATTTATCTGCCCGACCGGCCCCTTTCCCGTTGTTTGCTACGGCCAGTTGGGAAGACTGGACCACACAGTCGAGTTTCACCCAAATTAAAGGGGTGCGTCTCTGGATCGTTGCTGAAATGTCCTAAACCAAAAAATGGGGGTGTCGGATCTTGGGCCGGGTTTGCGCCGGGATTATTATGAAAGGAAGCGTAGAGTCAGCCCGTTCGCCCCCCGGCCCGAAATGGAACCCGTGCTCATCTGTATCGTCTCTTCTCTCGTCGCCTTATAAAACAACACCACACACAAAAAACCACACACACACCACACACACACACACCACACACACCACACACACTTGGGGTATATCTAACCATTTATGAAATACGCCACACAAAAAGCGCGTTTTTAAAGGTTTGTTTTAAGCTTTGTGCTCTTCCTTCTAATAACTATGTCTACAGTGAAGTACTGTGAAGGCCCCCCCCCCTCCTGCGCTCTCCCCCTTTCCTCCCCCGCCCTCCTTCCTCCCCAAATTTTCTCCATTTTCGTTTTGTTTGCAGTGTCCAGGATAATCCCATTTGATACTGAATGCAGAAACAAAACTGTGAAACAGTGATGATCAAGAATTTTTAATTAGGAATTATTCCATAGGAAAAGCCGTTTTGGTGAGTTCAGCAGCCCGTGTGGGCTCAGTAAGAGCAGCGCACATTTAGCAGTTGGCTGGTAGCGAAAAAGCAGTTCTTGATGGTCAGTGTATTAAAAAGGAAATTTTTTTGGGTTTTGGTTTTACCACACAGAAAGAAATGGATGGGACAAATAGTAAGAGCAATAGTAGTAATAGAAATAGTGGTGGTGGTGATGGTAGTAGTAGTACCCAGTAGTATTTGTGGTGGTGGTGGTGGTGGTGATGGTAGCATTCGTGGTAGTTGTGTTGAATTTCAAGACAGTTACCGGGGGGGGGTTTGGGGGGGGGGGGGGGAGTTGGGGGGGGGGGAGGTATAAAGAACCCACTGCCTGCCAAAACAGAAAGGGAATGTGGAACGAGCGCGCCGGTTAGATCGTATGTAGATAGAATAGGGTAGTAGCCTGCAGTTGGTGTCTCCACTTACAAAGGCAGTCGGCTATATTGGGGGGAAAGGATAACAAAAGAAGGAATGTGGTCATGAGCGCTGGCTAGATAGCACATAGAATATGGTAATGCAGCATGTCACCAGTGTAAAGACAGTCGGTTGTGTCCAAAAAGAAAAAGATACAAAGGAGAGCGGCCCAAACGGTGAAGAAATGTAGCAATGAGCGCTGGTTAGCTCCGCGAAGAACATGGTCAAGTTCGATGTCTCCACTTACAAATACAATTGGTTGTATTGGGGGGAAAAATGCAAGCAAAGCTACCAGTATCGTGAAGAAATGTAGCAATACATGTCGTAGACAGAAAGGCCTGAGATACGAGCAGAACTCAAACGTCTGTTGTTTGAAGAACTTCAGTGAGAGCAGACCGCTGAGATGGACAAGAGCTGGATCTTCTGACCACTTACATCGATTTCAGAGCGAAGGTCAATTCAGGTAACACGTTTGAAGTCTTTCCTGCTGCAGAAGATTTTACAGATCAAAAATTCTATTCCGTTACAACGGCTCCAGAACTGGAGACGCGTCCTTTATACTTTTTGCGAAGGTTGTACATTATTATCAAGAAACTTCTCTCTGTCCGCACGTCATTTAGAAAACGAGCTCCACGTGAACCGATAAGGCAAAACAAAATGCACCCATCGGAATCAACCAGCCGGCCATTGCAGATTTGATCGGTTTGTAAAAGTTTTGTATATAGAATTACCGTCCTGAAAAATGTAGACAATTAAAAAGTGAATCATTTAGTTTGGATAATATTTATAAATACAGCAGCCGCCGTGGTGAATTGGTTAGCATCGCGGACTCCAGGCTGGGCGATCTTGGATTCTATTTCCATCACAGTTAATTATTTGCGGGATTTTTCTACCTCGACCGGCACTGAGTTTGCTACAGGCTCAGTTGGGAAGAATGGAACCATACAACCGAGTTTCATCAACTTAGTTGATGTGTCTCTGAGGGAATTGATCAAATTTCCTGATCAACACTGCAGGTGGCTGTAATTTCGGGCGTGGTTATCGTCGGGATATATTACAAAGTACGCGTAGAGTACAGCCCTGTCGTGCAGTCTGAGCGGAATGGAAATCCGTTGCATCTTCATCATCCTCATTCCTCATTCGATCGGCTTTATAATAAAAAGAAAAAAATCTCAAACTCTGTGGCCCTTCATGCCCTGCTGTCATGGTGACCTCAGCTTCAATTCTTCTCCATGTCTAGATCTTAGTTTGATTCTGTCGGGGTCGCCGGAATTGGCAAGTTCATAGTGGTTGACGTTGGACGGACGTGGGTGGCGCCCTCCAGAGGGAGAGCTCCACACACCGGCTCTGCGACTAAGCAATTATTGTGTTAGTAGGGGATTAGTAGGTGGTGTCCTGTCTATGTTGGATTTGGACAAGCACCTCCGAAGTAACTCGGCAGCGGTGCAGTGTCTCCTCCGGTGGGTTGCCTCTTGACTACTTGACATTGACTGCTCCCTGTGGATTGCCGGGGTGCCAGGGCTTCGGCGTGACAGGCCGGGGCTATGGCTGGGGACGGGGGGGGGGGGGGGGGGGTCAGAATGAGCGGCGTGGGTACAATGCCAGTGAGGTGGCACAGAAGATGGGACAGCACCAAAACAAAAAAGAAATACGAAAAAGAAAAAAGAAAAAGAAGAAAGAAAACTATTTACAAATACGTGCTTTTCACATCACCGAAAAGCAATTCTGAACGCTTTTGTTTTTCATTCCTGGACATTGTTTTAACAGATGGCGACACTACTGTGGAAAAGGAAGACGTGGAGGACGTGCCTGTGTGTTGCTCCTTCCGCCTGCTCATTCACCTTCATCGCCTGTTCGCGCTGCTTGCTCCTTCGCCTCGCTGGAGCATTCTGGGAGCGTCGCTTTCTCACCATGATTGGCCCAGAACTACAGTCACGTGAACTGCAGCAGCGGCAGTGGCGCCCGGCTTTTTCACGGCAGGGTTGAGCCTGAGGGTGGTGGAAGACGAGCGGTGCACTCCGGTGCAGTCGGCAGACAGCAAGGTATGGTTGCAGGGTTTCTAGGCACCATGGATTTATCATTGGCCTTTGACTGTGTGCATGAGGACAGGCGCTTGAGGATTTAGGGTGTCAACAACTCTCTGAACTTTATCATGCACGACAGGGTAGGGGGTTGTGACTTGTGTAGTCCTCTGTTGTCTGTCTACGGCTGCTTCTGTCTGCTTCTGGGACATCAATTCCCTGCCGTTCCCATAGTATGGTCTTTGACAGTGTGTCACAGAGATTACATGTCCGCCCTCCACTGTCCCCTGTAGAATGGTCTTGGACAGGGAGTCATGGTTGAGGCACACGTTGTGACGAGAGTTGGGGTGGGTCGGTGGTTGTCCTCTAGGGAGGAGGACTTGGAATATTTTCTCTACTAGAGTTATGTTAAAATTTAAACCTCACCCCTCTCTCTTGCTAGTGATGGGAATGAGCAACTTTCCAGTACTAGTCATCGAAAGAAATTTGTTTTTTTTCTCGGGACTGTTAAGAGCTCAGTAGTGGGTCAGGGAGAAGTTTTCTCAGGCTTGTACTCTTAGAAGTACTTGTAGCTCCGAGAGGCAGAATTAGAAGTTCAAACATTCAATTACTGATTGAAAAACAAAAAAAACTGACAAAAGGTCAAGTGCACTTCCACACAGAAGTGAAATAATCAAATCAATTTCACACAGTCATTTTCAGGCTGAGTTTTGGTTCCCACCGTTTCTTCACAAACACAACCTGACCTTTGAGCCAGGTCAGATGGTAGAGCTCAAGTGTTTTTGGTGTGGTCATCAAATCTGCGAAGCTGACCGGTGCTAATCCTCTCAAGTGATTTTGACCCGGGTGAGGGGTGATAGGAAAAGAGGGGGGGGGGGGGGGGGGAATGGTGGGATGTTCATTGAATATTCATTCATGAGGATGCTGTGGGCAAACTTGGGAGGTGATAGTTCTGCGTGGGATAGTTTTTGTTGTAGAGATGATCGAGTTTTGAAGAGGACTGTTTGTGAGGATGACCGTTTTTAAAAGGGAAAAAGAGAATGTCTATTATGCGGACCCTATTCCACCCATCTTATTTTGCACGAAAACCCCCCTTTCACAAACAAATTCGTCCATCTCATGCTACTTTTTGCCAAAATTGACACCTTTTTTACAATCAAAATTAACATGCAAAAAACCTCCAAAATTGACGTAATCGTTATTTTAAAATGGGGGGCTTACGTGCAAAACAAAAAAGGGCTGATATAGGGTCCGCATTTTAGCTAAGCAAAGCACCTCAATCAACTCGGTCAAACGACCCTATGTGATCACTTGACCCAGTTGATTGAGGTGCTTTGTAGGTCAAGCGATCACACAGGACTGTTTGACCCAGTTTACTGCTGAGCTTTGTAGGTCAAGCGATCACCAGGACTGTTTGACCCAGTTTACTGCTGAGCTTTGTAGGTCAAGCGATCACACAGGACTGTTTTGACCCAGTTTACTACCAACAGAATCACTATTTACCCTTTCTCTCTTCTGATTCTTGCGCAAACAAGAAGAATGGCTTGCTTAATTTTTTTAAATTTTGGGGTTTATAATCTGGTTTAAAAAATGAAGCCCGGAGTTGTTGCAGAGCTTATTGATATAAATTTAGAGATAGGGAGATGCAGGAAAGGAGCTGGGGGGTTGATAGAGAAGAGTTTGAAGAATTAATTACGGAGCTTTTTGAGCGCGTAGATATGCGGGAAAGCGTAAGGAAACGCCATCAGTAAACTACGCATTCTTGGCCCCATCCCGTTATAAATTTTTTGCTATTTTAATGATCAAATAGCTCCCGAAGATTTTAATCTGACCGCTTCTACTAACCTGAAGGAGTAACTGTTACCTTTAAACCTAAACATTTTAAGATTAGTAAAAGACTTGAAAAAAATAAAAAGGTTAAATTATTTTTTATTGCTTTTAAAAGGATTGCGACGGAGCTATTAAAGTGGTAGGAGGCAGCAGACCTCCTGTCATAAGACAGATTAACGCCTGCGTGTGGAAAAACCAGGCAGTATTTAGGGTTTAACTAAGTATTGAACAGATTCAGCAATTGTCTAATAGACGTTGAGAAGTATACGCTAGGTACGAAGCAAGCTAGGATCAAAATGGTTAGATCGGTGGGACAGACAATGATTAGTTTATATGCTAAGTTAGTAGCAAGATAGCGCCGATTGATTCAGAAGAAGATTTAAAATATGACTTAACACAAGATCTGGTTTTATACCAAGTCCCTAGAATCTCTTGCATGTGACATGTATTATAGATTTTGGGACGTTGCTATGTCCATTTATCATGGGATTAATTACTTTCAATCATATTAATTTTAATCATTTAATTTTTAATCATATTAATTTTAATCAGACTAAAAAAATGAGCGAGCAGGAGAAGAAGACTCCACAAGTGGATTTACAGGCGAGTGCCCCACAAGTGAATCCACAACTGAGTGCCCGCAGGTGAGTAGTGTTACTAAGTCTTAAAAAATTCTGGCCGTGTTGAGGCCGGTCGTAAACTAGCTGAATGGAACAGACTGCAAAAAGCAAACCAAGCAGCAAAACAAAAATTATTAGATAGTAATTACAACAACAGCGCCAGCACCAGCACCGCCACCAACAACAACACAATCAAACTATAAAATGTATTATTATGTACTGGGGGGTATTTTTGTTGGGTGGAGGGCTTTTAGCATACAAGCGCCTAAAGCCATACTTTGCAACAAAGTTACAAACCCCCACAAAAACAGTAAAAGAACCAGCTTCTGCAAAAAAAGTACAACCTCTGCTGTGAGACCCATTTTTAATAAATTAGTTTTTTAAATGTGTTGTTAAGTACAAGCTAAGTACTGGTTAAGTCAGTTATAACAAGTTAAGTGCAAGTTTAAGTGCAGGTCATGTTAAGTACTAGTTAAGATCTTAAGTTAAGTACTAGTTAAGATCTTAAGTTAAGTATATAAGTTTAAGTACTTTAAGTTAAGTCGGACAAGTCAGTTCTCCGGGGGCCTATAGCGTATGAAAACTCGGGGCTAAACGTAAGTTCGCTTGTTATTGTTAGAAACTAGTGACTTCTTATTAACAGCAGTTGTGTTTACTTGATGAAGAGTAGAGCGCAGATTAACATTTGGTGTGATAAAATACTTCGCGTTCAAAGAGAGCCTGCTTGTAGTTGTTGTGACTTATTTCTTTTTTTACAACTTCTTTATCTATGCCCTTAGCTTTCTTTGTTTCAGAAGTCTGGGTAGCAACGCTATACATCTTTGCCCGTAAGCCAACATATTCTTGTATCACTGTCCCATTAAATTCATCCTTCATCTTTCCAATCACTTTCTTGTTCACGGGTGAGTGTAAAGGCGAATCTTTAGGATAGTCACATGTGTCGTACCACCCATCAGCTCCTTTAGCTACCTCTATTTCCATGTCTTTGTAAAAGTCTTCGGTTGGGATGTCCATAATAAAACTATCGGTGTCTGTGTAAAGGACATTTGATTCTGGGTACAGCGGCTTAAAGTAGTCGTATAGAAATTCAAGCATTAATAACTTTGACAACTCTAGCACGGCGAATCCGATAAACACCGGCTTGTCCACCTTCACACTCAGTTTTCTTCATCATAATGCCAACCAGGCTGTCGCTAAATATTCTAAAGTCTTGATAGTTAGGTTTAGAGGTCAGCTTAATTGCTTGTTTTTTGTTTGTAACTATCTTACATCTTTACGATTGTGTACGTTCTCCATGGTTTTGCCAAAACAACTGTTGTTCATCAACTTAAAAAAGTCTTTTTTCTGAGGCATCAGTGGCCTTAGTTCTAAGATCGGTGTTCTTCATGATGTATGGCCTCATGAAAGGCCCTTGGTCAAAGGTAATTTATTCTGTGAACGGCGGTAAGTTTCAACCCATGTCTTAAGTAAAACTGTAACAGCGATAATGACAGACATTTAGTTTTGTTAAAGAGGTTAGGCACGAGTTTAGGCGGTTCTGTGGGACTCATCTTTAATCTTTCTGCGGCTAAAGGGGAAATCGTTATGAAGGTCATGCAACTCTGCGGGATAATCTAAGTCTACCTCTAAGATTAGGCCTATTGGATTATGGGTGTAAGCTGTGATAGCATACTCAACACGGCAGTAACTCATGAGGCTGTTTTCATTTCAAAGTTTCTTAATGGCAGTGCCTGGCTCATGGCCCACCCATATAGATTGTTGGCATCTAAGTGCATTAGATAGTTGGATGGCTTGGTGGGGTCATAATCGTCTAAATACTTGTTGTTGGCTCTGCGGTAAGGATGACAGGCCATGCTAATGCCTCCCCTCAGCCCGCCCTCAATCATTTGGAGTGTATCTAGATCAGAGATTAAGTCAATCTGAATGTTTGTATATTTCAAGAATGCATCCCAGACAACCCGGGGAAGAGATGTACTGTGACGAATCCAGACCGTAGTGTTTAATGCAAGTGGATCTGTAATTCTGAAAGACGTCAGCTAATAAAACACACGTCGGCCAATTAAATATTGATCGTGATAATCGCCCATCGTTTTGCAGTGTAATTCCGTCCAGGCTTTCTGTGCGTATTCATAGTCGGCGTCAGATATGTCCTTTCTTCTAAGACGGCTGTAAAAAATCGTCTTTATGTGGCAGCGCCGGCTCGTCAAACCTCTCCCACGAGTCCATGTATTCGTAGGGATAGACGCCTTTACGGACTAAAGATGGGTCGAAATATTTTTTTGTGATTGGATAGTCTTGTAGAGATTCTGCAAATTTGTCTAAGCCCCATCAGATGCTGGGCAGAGTCATAGAAGATAAACAGTCAAGAGTAAAGGTCATGTACTTTTCTGATGACTGTGCAATGCAGCTAACCCTCTTATATTTAGAAGTTACTGCTTGCATGATAAGTGAGAATCGTAGCCCCGCAAGTTATGAAAGAAGATTGGCAGTTTCCATGTCTTGGGGTCAACCTTAAGTTGAAGATTGCAGCTATTATGCGCCGCCCCTCTGAATTTTCCAGTAATGTGATCATGGTCCCTTACAGCATCGCCTGATAATTCTCTGTTGCATATCCAGCAGTGGGTAGCTGATTTATAACGTTCTTCATCTTCGGGGGTCATTCTTAATGCCTGAAAGGTTCAGCTGATTAGAGAATTGATTGCGAAGGTGCTTCATCTGCTCCAAAAATCGACCGGCTGCGTTGGGGCCTCTGTAAATCTCCGGCTGTGTGTGTCCGCCATCTGACCTAACAGCAACAAATGCATAAGAACAGATCTGATGACGGGACAATAAGGTTGTTTTTTGTTGTGTCCGTTCTTGTGGACCGTAGTACTGTGGCAAGATTGCTTCAAAGTCAGCATAAACTACGTATGGACTCATTTGCATTTTTCGTACATTCTTAAACCTGACTCTAGACCCCGGCGGGGGCGCAATAATTTCGGTTTTACAGTCTTCAAAACTTTTACAATGTTTCTTATGTTTGTCAGCTGCCTGTATAGATGGAATTCTAACCAAACACCTTCTACAAAGCTCTTGTTTAGATTTATGCTTTGATGTATATTCTAACAGTCTGCTCATTGTTCTAATTAATACATAATGGCTCTTGGAACCGTCTGTAAACAGAATCAAGTCTACATGACTGTCAAGTGATTTGCCTAAAGGGGGAGCATTGGGGGAGACTCTTATAGGCTGTAAATTGTCTACTACAGACCATGTGTATACGTTTACGGTTATTGGTTTGTTTTGCTCTTCAAACTGATCAATACTTTCTATGCTTACTGGAAAGGTTATGTTGTCAAAGTTCAGGCTATCTTTATACTGCCTGTAATTGGAAACTCTGTCTGGGTGCTTTTTAACAGGGTGTAAATGCGCCAAAACACACCACATGAAACATAAGTTATCTGAATTATGTATGTTTAGGACTGCTCGTTTAAGAACTAACTCTCTCGGGAGAAGGATGTAAGAATTGCCGACTATATCATAGAACTTTGTTTGTTTTAATTTGATTTCAAGGACTGTTCCTTCAGACCAACAGGAGCCGCGCTGTTTCGCTTCTTCAATCGCATGGTTAAACTGTGTAAGCATGTAATCATCCCAGTCAGGTGTAAAGACGTGATAGCTGATCACTTTTTTCTGTATAGTTGAAACCCAGACTTGCATACTACTATCATTGAGGGTTATATAATTAATTAGAACAGCCAACATGACTTTTACTGGCGGGTTAATTTGAAGAGACTCTGGAATTTTAGAAATAGCATGTGTTACACTTTTCTGAACGTTTGTAGGGTTAATAATGTCCATGTCTATGACCGTGTCTATGTCTAATTCAATGAACGTATCGCTTAATTGTTCATTACCGTCAAATATTTCCTCCCACGTATATAGTTTTTCAACCTCGGATTTACTTGTGGGGTTCATTTTTAACCCACAATATTTACGTAAATTAAAAAAAATAAATGTAAGTAAAAGTAAGTAAACGCGCTTTTATTCTTCGCCCAAGCGTTGCAATACTTCAAGACACCCTAATCTGACAAGAACGCCTGCCAATACTTTAGCTTTTTCTGAATCACTACAGTCAATGTTTAACTCTTTGATTGCTTCGTCAAATAGTTCACTATGATTTTTTATTAAATTGTTTACATCATTCTCAAACCAGATTTACTAAAATCAATGTTTAACACTTTCATCGTTTCGTCAAATAGTTCATTACAATTTTCTACTAAAATCATTAGATCAGATTCGCTGTGTTTGGCCGTCATTTTTAAATCTAAAAATTAAATAAATAAAAAAATAAAACCATGAGTATAACGCTGGTTAATTATGCAGTGCCTATTGTTGGTGTTATAGTTTATTCAACCCTAGCAAAATGTTTGTTAAGAATAAAACCGCCCAACATAGGAAAGATAGAAGATTCGCCGAAACTAGTTACAACCTTATTTTTAGCTCTGGCAACAAAAGATTATCTGATTAAAAAGCACATAGACAGTCTTTCATATTATGATTATTTTAATTATTTTTTTTAGTTAATAAAAAACATGAGCACTGCAAAGATCATCAATACGATTTACCACTCTGCTGTAATCGGCGGCCTTAGTATAGGATATAGCATGTTAGCAAAAAACATGTTTAAAATGAGGCCAGCTGATCTAGGAAGGTTAGACATTGAGGATGTTGTTAAGGTTATAGCTGTAATAACGGCGGGGATTGCCTCAAAAGACTTTCTTGTTACGCAGGGGATTATCCCAGAAAACATCAATGCATAGAAAGATTAATGCATTTAGGCAGATTGATTTATAAAAAATATTCATTCTAAAAAATATTGATTTATAAAAAAAAAAAAAATTCATTCATTTATAAAAAAGATGTCTGGAATAGTTCTGATGGTGGGTGGGGCTATTGTTAATGCATTGGCTTTCTCGGCAGTAATTATATGTTTAGTAAATTGCGGTCTGATGAAGAGAGAGAACGCCATAACAAGGCAATGGAAGATTTAGCTAAGGCAAGAGACGCTTACGAGAAAAGGAGGATTGCTCACTTAGACTTTATTAATAAAAAGTTAAGAGAACAGGGACATGCAGAACACACATTTACAGACGTTGATGAAGCAATGAATGAATATTACTTAGTGACAGGAAAGAAGTTTCTAACATCGGCACCGCCAGAACTGTCTGACTTTTATGAACCATCTGAGGATCAGAAAATGGTAGAAATAGGCTTTATTATAGGTGCTATGGGGGCAATCTTTCTTCTTGCATATTCAATCTAAAAACAATAGTTAAAAATGTAATAAAAACAGTCTCTTATGGACGATACGAAGTACAAAATATATTATTCTCCTGGAGGGTATTGGAAAGGAAAGGCTGCTATCGATAAACTGAGTAAAGCTGCTAGGGTGTCTGAATCAGAAGCGAAAGACTGGCTTTCAAAACAAGCGATCTGGCAAATATATCTGCCTGCCCCAAAAAGAATAGTAAGGCCTCGATTTGTTAATTCAGTTCCTAATGACACCCACCAGATGGACTTGTTGTATCTTCCGCATGACAAAGTTAGAAGAAAAAAGTTTAAGTATGCTCTTACAGTTGTTGACATGGCTTCAAGGTATAAAGATGCTGAGCCTTTAACGGATAAAAGCTCAACTGCTGTGGCTGTGGCTTTACAACAAATATACATGCGAGGCCCATTAAAGTATCCTAGGTTGATCCAGGTTGATGATGGGAAAGAGTTTAAAGGAGCTGTAAACCAACTGCTTTTAAGACATCGGGTTACAGTTAAGAGAGGGATCCCAGGCAACCATCGCTCCCAGGCTCTAGTAGAAAACTTTAATAAGAATCTGGCTGAGCGTCTGTTTATCTATCAATATCATAGAGACCTTATGGACAAAACACGCAACACAGAATGGGTTAGGAGATTGCCAGCAGTCTTACGCGCCATGAACAACGAAGAATTCAAAGCAACGGGTCTTAAGCCAGTAAGCGCGATCAAATTGAAAAAAATTAGCATTACTGAAGACATCCAAGGTAATCAAAAACTCTTGCCTTTTGGACTAAAAGTAAGATACTTGTATGCGCCAGGAGAGGCAGAGGGTGATGTTAGAATTAGAGCCACAGACCCTATATGGAGCGTAGATGTATATGAAGTTGAAAGAATTATGAAAACAACCCTCCCGTGTATTATTTAAGAGAGACTCTTTCTTCTGCGTCTAAAAAGCCTGCCCCTAAAAGATCGTTTGTTCGCGAAGAGTTGCAAGTTGTCCCACCAAACACGGTGCCTGTTAGTTAGTTAAAAAAAATAGTATTTATTTTTTTTGTTAAACTTATGATTTATTTATTTTTTTGTTAAACTTATGATTTATTTATTTATTTTAGTTCACATCTTATTTTTAGTCTATTTTTGGGTTTAACTGATTGTTTGCTTGCTTTTCAATGTTCTGTTTGATTGTCTCAGTGTCTACCTGTTGCGAAGTAAAAGTCTTTCTCCACTCCTTTTGAAGTTCAGTTTTTTGTCGCCTGTAATCCTCACCATCAGCCATAAGATGCTCAAATTCTTCAGCTGTAATGTTTTCGTCCTGCAATGCTTTGCTTATTCTCAGTCTTAATGAACAAAGTTTTGCTGATGCTAGGGCCACAATGGCAGTGTGCTTTTGTAGTTTAGGCGTTAATTTTTTTAAAACAGCACTCACAATCATAGACATAGCACCTAAACCCAAACCAAGGCTCCCTAATGCTAAAGAGGCTGGCGCTCCGGCCCCAGTAGCTAAAAGAGCAACGCTAGACCCAGCACTTACGCTCGCTACAGCTGATGAGCCGGTGATTATATAAGAAAGAGTATTTAAAACTTTAGCATATTTCTTTCTAGTAACCCTATACTTATTCAAGTCACTTTCTATTTCTTCTTGAAGTTCAGTTATTTGCTCTAACCTAAACTTGTGAGCCTGATCATCCATTTTTTAATTAAGATTAATTTTTTAATTAAGATTAATCTTGTACATATTTTTTATTAACCCTTCTGGCAGCACTTCATCAACAGAGTAAAACGCAATAAAATCAACATACTTAATAAAAATAAAATCAAGCACTGTTAGTTTAGTATTGTCAACCATCACAGTGACTTTGTCAGAAGATACAGAAGTGTTTATTTCATCCCCGTTTTTAGTAATAGCAATAACAAGCCTGAGAGGCCCGTCCAAGTTTTCAGACTTTATTTGTACACCTCTGATTAACGTATGCTCTGGCAAACTAGGATCAGACTCCCTTGGAGTGATAAATAAGCGAAAAAGCATCGTCATTTTTCTAGGCAGTGATACTAGTTTTGGGTTAAACTCTAAGCCGACGGTGTCACCCCCCACTTCAGCTAAGGACTTCTTTCTCCGCAGCATATATACAGAGCCCTGCCTGGTTATTTCAATCTGCTTTTTCTGTTGTAATCCTGGGACTAGGCTAGCAAGAAGGCGTCCTTCATTCAAAGCTGTTCTAAAATTGTATTTCTTATCAAAGTATACATGGGGGCTTCGTAGTTCAAATTTTAAATCCCAGTTAATGTCAGGAAGCAACGCCCAAGCATTCTCTCGTTTATGAAGTTTGTATTCGTGTTTGCCAAAATCGTTTGCCCTTAGATTTCTTATCTCTTCCAGGGTAGGATATTGCTGTCGTTTTTTATCTTCAATTTCTATTCGTTTGTAAACCCCCTCGTCGGTGTACTCAAATCCATAAACATTTCCTGGCACTCCTATCAGATCAAAGTCAGTTGTATCTGCTAGATCTTTTATCTCTACTGCAACGCATTTAGGAGCTAACTCTGCTTTTGATTCAGGTCCTCGAGACATTCTTTTTAATATAAACAATTTATTATAAACAATCTATAATGAGCAATCTGTAATAAACAATCTGTAATAATCAATCTGTAATAATCAATCTATAATGAGTAATCTATAATGAGCAATCTATAATAAATAATCTATAATGTGCAATCTATAATAAATAATCTATAATGTGCAATCTATAATAAACAAACGTATTGAACTGGCGGGTCAGTCCGTAAGCATAGTTTAGCGTGCTTAGATTTTTCTAGCTGCTCTTTTATTTTTTTTAGTTCATCCCTGTCCCTGATTATATAGTTTTCACTTAAACATTCTTCAAAACTGTCCCGGTCCTTAGTATAGAATAAGATGACTGATTTTAACTGCGATCTAAAGTCTTTTAAGACAGCATTGTATTTTTGAGTTAAGAGCCAAACAGAAACTAATGCGTGTCTTCCGCTAAAGGCTAGCTTAGACAGAGTCCTTTTTTTAACAGTCTTGTTCGGCTGAACAGTCATCAATAATAAACAGCGTTTCGGTTCCCTCAAATAGCCTATAGTAATGTTCTAAACAGTCGCTTAGCTTGTCAGTAGGATCAACTAAAAATATGTTCTCGTCTGTCCAAACAAACTGCCTTTCTTTGTAAGACTTGTTGTGCTTAATGGTTGTGCGGAATATAACAATGTACTCGTAATGAAACCTGTAGACTGTTTGTAACAAATCAAGCACGAAGACAGTTTTCCCACACCCCAGTAATCCCACAAATAAGCGAACAGTGCGGGTCTTTAGGTAAAAAGTTCAAACTATCCATCTGTTTTAATAGGCTATTTCTTTCAGTCTATTTTCTTCAATGTTCAGCTGGGCGTCATAAACCACAAAAACGTGCATTTGTATCTGGCCATTCTCCTCCTCTTCCTTATTAATCTGTATGAGTATGCCATCTGACCCTACCCTTCTTCCACTCCCGTGCAGTCTGTTGTCATACGTGGATCTAAAATCCAGCCATAGTCCATATTTGTCTGTTAGATAATCTTCGAGTCTTACATCGTGAAGGTGAAGTTTTTTACACACATGATCGGCTGTGGGGCTTGTCTGTCTGCCTCCAGCAAACAGTTTTCTTATTTCATCAAAGTGTTGGTCGGGCAAAAGTCCAGCCGAATACAACTGAAAAGGCTTGCCATCTACTGTGCAAGACAACTGCTCAATTTTTGGGTTGTAAAACACCTCAGATTCTCTCTGAAAAGGAGCTGAGGGTTCAGTAAATAGCAAGAGAACCCCCTTTAGAGACCTTAAAGAATTGCTTATAGCTATTTCCCAGACAGCGTCTTGCTTGTTTTTAATCGCTAGACTGTGGTGTAAAACTCTTTCAAAGTAAACAACCGCCCTACTTTCATACTGGTTTAAGATTGTTCTAGCCAGTTCGGGGTTAGTAACAACGTCAAAATTAAGAGAGATGTTGCTGACAGTGTATCTAGCTGTTGGGTCATCTGATAGAATAACAGACCCGCTGTCATTGAATGACAGTTCGTAAGTAAGTGTGTCTCTTAGTGCACCTTGGTAATATGGCTGATGGGTTTTTAACAGTTCAAAATCTAGAGGGATGCAAAATCTGTTCTTAAATGCTCGCGCTATTGCCTGGTCTCCCTCGTCTTCCTTTGCATCTGCAGCATTAAGCCTGTGCTTAAGACCGTTTGGGCTCTGGATTCCCTGAAAGATTTTGTCTTTACTTTCTGTTCTGGGTAGCCACAGATCAGAATAGAGATTAAAAATGTCTGCGCTACTCAGTGAGAAGACTTCTCTACCTTCCAGTTTAATTACCATATTTTTAATGATGGCCCTGCCCAGGTTAGCAACGACAGTAGCATTAGGATCCGCCGACTCAATATCTATTTTGAATGACAGCCTGGCAGTGCCTGGCATTATAACATCGTCAGGCCCAAGGTCACTAAATCTTACTGTTAACATTTCATTAGGCTCAATTGTTGATGGGTTATTTACAACCCGCACAGTCTGTCTTATGCCTTTTATGCCGTGGGGCTCTTTCGCTTTTCTGAATGGATCAAGGTCGCAGCCGTATGGGTTCATTTTTTATAAAACAAAAAATAATAAATATATAAATATGGCTGATGAAGATTTTGACGCGGTTGATCCTATTGAAGAAGAAGATGAAGAAAGAGAGCCGAGTCCTTCATTGCAAGAACTACTTGAAGGAGCAGCAGGCCAAGGAGCAGGATTAGGCCAAATACGATTGTTAGATAGAATTGAATCGTTATATGGCAGTATAGGGCGAGAGCAGCCAGAAGCGCTTAATGTTTCTAATTTTTTAACAGATGAAAATAATCATTTGTTTGTAAGAACTAGTAACAGAAAGCTTGTACGGCTTACTATAAAACCAGACCCAACCCAGTTTTTAAGCAGGAGCACAATTCTTAGAGAGCTCCCTATTTCTGACCAAAGGCAGTTAAACTTTATTGGCAATCTAAGGCCTGAGGCTGTTAGTGCTTTACAGAACTTTGGGCAAAGGCTGCCGACACGATCTGAAATGCAAAACATACCTCTTCAAGAATTAAATCGAACAGCAGATGAACTAATAGCAGAAATTGAGACGAGTTTTAATGAGGAGACACAATTAAAAACAATTGATGATTCTCCATTGCCTATGCGTGAAATCATGGGTCTTAATACTGCTCTAAAGACTATAAGGGGTGAACTAACAAACAATTTGGCAAAACTTGGTGAGCTAGATAGAGAGATAGAAGAAGAAAGAAATAAACTGGCCGATGCAGATGATAACAATTTAGGGCGAGAGGAAAAGGCTAGAATACAGCAGAAAATACAAGATTTAATGCTAGGAAGAGCGGCCAGGTTAGAAGCGCTGTCTACTAACAGAGAAAAAATAGCGTCTCAAACAAACAGAATCAGAGAAACTATAAACAGACTCCTTCATGAAAATACTACGTTAGCAGAAAGAATAAGAATTCTGTTCAGAGAGCAGGGAATTACAATAGTTAGTATATTGACGGCTGTTGGGTTTGCTATCTCTACACTGGTTTATGCATTAACTGGCGGTGCGCCAACAGGGTCAGTAGCGCCTCCAACGCCTCAGCCCGGCAAAAGTTGGATTAGAAAACAACTGCATCATCTAGCAAACCTATTAAAGAAGTTAGCTGTCAAAGCGCTTGATGCTCTGCCTGGCATAATAGGCAGTGTTGTTAGTTGGGTTTTGTCTACCATAGGCAAAGTGGCTGGTTATATGGCCGACCATCTGTGGACGTTAGGAGTGCTGGCTGCTGGTTTAATTTTTAGTGAAATAAAGTATGGCTAATCCAGTAAAAGTTAAAAACACAACAAGGGCCGTCTTTTCGCTAGTGTGTCTGTCGGGGTGAGGTACATCAACAGGCGGTGGACTGCTTTCTGGGCTGCTTATAACTGGTGGCGGTGGGTCGCTTTCTGGCTGTGGGCTGCTTATAACTGGTGGCGGTGGGTCGCTTTCTGCAGGTTCTGGGCTAGATACTTTTTTTAAAATGGCTGGCGCGGGCCTTGTGTTTAAGCCTTGATTGTGTCCTAAGTTTTGGCCGTCTCCGGCTATGAGAATTTCATTATTATAATTCTGTATTATGCCAATCTGCAGTCTAAGGTCAGAAGGCAGCATGTATAATCCATGACCCACAACAAAGTCAACCTTTGACCTAGCATGTGAAAGAACGTTTTGGTACCTTTGTATGCTGGAAGGCAAATCAACAGCAGAGTTAATAGCATCTTCTAAATTGGCTAGAAATTGTTTTCTGGCGTCAAAGCCTGTAGATTGATCCACTATGCTAGACTTGGTCTGTGCTTGCGCTCCTAATAGACACCAAACGTACGTGCGTATGGAGTCATTAAGTCTTTGCACTCCTGGCATTGTTAGGCCTTTACTTTTATCTAAGATAAATGTTGCCCAAGCATTGGGGTGTTTTTGTTCTATTGATCCCAATCTAACTTGGGAGTTTGACTTAAAAGAGGTGTGGCCAGGCCAGTAGTCAAAATTATATTCTCTACGCTGACCCGACAAATACAATGTGCCCAACCCGTGATTGCGGTCTAACTTTTGTCTAAAGTTATTTGAAGGGTTAATGTTAAATTCGTTGCAGATTCTTTCATATGCATTATTGTCCATTGGGCTGAGAAATGGATTAAACGCGTTGTCGTTGGGGAGGCGTACTTGTAGTTCAGTTAGTATGCGTCTATACTGATAATAAACATGAAAGTTATATACTGACCTTACTAAGAGGTTGGGGTGGTTTAAATGGTTTGTATATGAAACACCGCAGCCAGTGGTTGAGCAGTAAACTGCAAAATTTAACTGATTCTGGTAAAAGGCCATGGGATGAGTTGACCATGCTGATGGCACTCTATCACTCTTTATTGGAGGATTTAAATATCTAGTTAGTGGGTTTACAAGTCTGACTAGAAAGCCATATAATTCATCCACTGCGATGGTTAGGCTACTAAAGTCCAAAGATTTGGGCTCATAAACCCCCCCTACATCGTAAGTAGCACTTTCATTATATTTGAAAGGTTCCATTTTTAAATAGATTTTTTAAAAAGGATTTAAAAAGGATGTTCCTTTATATAACCAAGCAAAACACAAGTGTGTTCTTAAAGTATCCAATTAACAATAGGCGCGGTAATAGTAGGGCTGCTCTTAGAAAAATTGGTTTTAAAGTTAAGTGGTTTAATATATCTGAAGAAGCTCAGAATAACTGGATTAATATTAGTAATGAAGAGGGTAATCAAATAACTCATGAAAAAATACCAGAAGGCTATTACAGCTTTTGTTCTTTAAAAGAAGTATTTATCGAATTAGGCATATTGCTAAAAATTAACGAAGCAAACCTCAGAATTACAATGCATTTTCCACTAGAAGAAAAAAGAGAATACACTTTTCCTAAAGGCCTTGCGCGAATCTTGGGTTTCCACAGTACTAGCAGATCTTATAAATTTAGTACAAGAGAAAACATCTATCAATTTGAAGGTAATGAACCATGTGATTTTCTCGTTAACCCGATGTTGTATGTCCATTTACGGGAGTTAAAAACAAGTACTAATTTATTTGATGGCAATCCATCTACAGTTCTAGGAGTACTACCATCAATTAAGGCGGGGTTTTGCGATTATCAGTTAAGCACATTTGGTGAAGACAGCCGGTTTAAAGAATTAGTTGAAGGACCTATAAATTCAGTGTGTGTAAAAATAACTAACCAAGACGGAAAGCCGGTTGTTTGTTCTGATTTGTTAGTAGTGCTTGAGATAGAAGATTAATCAGGAGAGAATGTCTATATGCGGACCCTATATCACCCATTTTTTGTTTTGCACGTAAGCCCCCCATTTTAAAATAACGATTACGTCAATTTTGGAGGTTTTTGCATGTTAATTTTGATTGTAAAAAGGTGTCAATTTTGGCAAAAAGTAGCATGAGATGGACGAGATTTGTTTGTGAAAAGGGGGGTTTTCGTGCAAAATAAGATGGGTGGAATAGGGTCCGCATATAGACATTCTCTGAAATGTAATATTCACGGAGCATGGTTTTGAGTATAGTAGTTTAACACGAGTATTACCTTTTGAGGACAGTTGATAAGCGTTGGTTGTGGAAGAGATGATTTAACAATGTGGCAGGCATGATTTCTGACAAAAGCCTGGCCTGTTGTAATTTGTAACCATGGGACACATTTGTGTGATTGTCTGCCTGTCTAATATACGTCGGTTGGTTTGTGTCCCCCTTCCCTCCTCTCTGTCTGTCTCTGTTTGTCTGTCTGTCACTCTCCTCCATCTCTCTCTCTCTCTCTCAGTTTCTCTTTTTTCCCCTCCGTCACCCCTTTCTCTCTCTCTCTCTCTCTCTCTCTCTCTCTCTCCCCTCCCCCTCTCTCTCTCTCTGTCCCTCCCTCTCTCTCTCTCTCTCTCCATTTCTCATCTATTTCAGCCCCATGTCTCTGCCCCCACCATCTCCCTCCCCCCTCTCTCTCCCTCTCGGTCACTTCACCTCTCTCTGTCCGTCTGTCTGGCTCTCTCTCTCTCTCTCTCCTGTTTCTCTCCCTCCCTCCCTCTCCTCCCACCTCTCCCTCTCTCTCTCCCCCTCTCGCTCTCCACCTCTCTCCCCCTCTCTTTCTATCTCTCTCCCCTCTCCATTTCCCCCACCTCTCTCCCCTCTCTTTCCACCACCTCTCCCCCCTCTCTCTCTCTCTTTCTACCTCTCTCTCTCTGTCTCTCTCTACCTCTCTCTCTCTCTCTGTCTCTCAGAGACTCACCCCAACCGCTGTTAATCGTACCCTCCACAGTGGGTCTTCTGGTGGAGCAAGAGCCAGCAGGAGTTGCTGCTCTTCTTCTTCTTCCTGGGCTACTTCCTGGCGCAGGTGCCCGCGGGGTGGCTGGCCCACGAGGTGGGCGGCAGGAGGGCGCTCCTGGGAGGCTCCCTGGTCCTGGCCGCCTTCCAGGGCCTGGCCGTCGTGGCGCCCCGCTTCCTGGGCTACTGGGGCTTCGCCGTGATCATGGGGCTGACCGGCTTTGCCAATGTGAGTGGTGGGTGGTGGGGGTGAGGGGTGCAAGTGTGGAGGTGGGTGGGTGTGGGTGGGTGGATGGATAAGCGTGTGTGTGTGTGTCTGTGTGTCTGTGTCTTTGTGTGTTACTCTGTGTGTGTGTGTGTGTGTGTGTGTGTGTGTGTGTGTGTGTGTGTGTGTGCGGATGTGAGGGGGGGGGGGAGGGGGGCAGGCGTAGAACAAGGGAGGGTTGAGGTAGGAGTGGAAGTTTAGAGGTCTAGAGGGGAAGGGGTGTATGGGGGAGAGGAGAGGAGGGTACAAAAGGAGGGGAGTGAGGATGAATTGAGGGTTTGTGTGTGTTGGTGTGTGTGTGTGTGTGCGCGCGCGCGCGCGCGCGCTGAGAAAGAGAAAGACGGAAGGGGGAGGAAGGGTAGCGTAGGAAATTTGGATAGGGGAGAGAGGGTGAGGAGAGTATAGAAGGGGTAACGGTGAACAGGAGTGGTGCATGGGTTGGGGGCTGGGAGTAGGGGTTGTGTGTTGGGATCGGTGAGTGAATCTGTGTGCATGGCTTTGCGCGTGCATGTGTGCATGCAAACGCTAGCGAGCGTGCGCGGGCGTGCATGTGTGTGTGTGCGCGCGAGCGTGAGAGAGAAACAGCGAGAGAGAGAGAAAGAGAGCAACCGCACGTCATCAACAGAGCTGTCTCTGTCTCTCTCCGTCTCTCTCTGCTGTGTGCCCAGGGTTTCATCTACGCTCCCTTCATGGACGTGCTGGCGAAATGGGTTCCTCCGCAAGAGTCCAGTGTCTTGACCAGCCTGGCCATATCCGGTCAGTCTTACGGGAGGGGGAGGAGCTGGGAAGGGTGAGGGGCATGTGCGAGGAGTGGGGAGGGGGAGGGAGGGAGGGGGGGCGAGGTTTGAGAGGGGTTCCTCGTCATAGTAATTGTAGTGTGTGTGTGAGCGGTCGCGCGCGCGTGCTCTCTGTGTGTGTGTGTGTGTGTGTGTGTGTGTGTGTGTGTGTGTGTGCGTGCGTGCGTGCGTGCGTGCGTGCGTGCGTGCGTGCGTGCGTGTGTGTGTGTGTGTGCCGCGCGCGCGCGCGCGGAGAAAATGAGTGGTGATGGGTCTAGTCCCACTTCCTACATTGATGTTGAGCTTTATTTCATACTAAAATGTGTTCAGTATCTGAAGTGAATCTTTCAGTGACATGAAAAATATGGTGATACTTAGTGCTTCCTTTTCGCCTCCAGCTTTGCGGCGGGGAATGACGGCAACATTCAACTCGTCGATAATTAGTTTAATCAGAATCTGTCTTAGACCGCTTTGAAGAAAATCACACAGAAATGGGAGACGGATTTGTAATCCAAATTTGTGGGCATTTTCTCGGTCTTTCAATTGCCCGGTTTGTCGCGCAGATGGCTTGTAACGTCATCTCAAAGCTCCTTTGTTTTTGTTTGGTCGGGATGATTAGGGAAGGGGGGTGGGGTGAAATACCAAGCATAAACTCTGTTGTATTTACATCGCATCGTAGCGTCTAGCGTCATCACAACACATTGGCCTTCAGTAACCTTCGGGACCCGACTCCTAAGGAAGTGCGAATCACAGTAGGCCTTGGTCACCTGTTTCTGTCGTCTTGGTTGATGTGGTTCAGCCTTGTTTCTTCGTTCGCTTCTGTTGTTGTTTTTCGAGTTAGCTAACCCGTGTCACCGTGTGGGCAGGGATCGGGTTTGGCATCGCCATGGTCTACGGCTTGTCGGCCGCTACCAGTCGAGTGGCGTTACTTGGGGGCTGGTCTTTCAACTTTATTGTTTTAGGTATGATGTCTGTTTGCGTCTGTGTGTCGTTGTCTGTACCTGGCTCTGTCCGTCCCTTTCAGTCCTTGTGTGTCCGTCTTTGTTGCAGTTCTGCCTGTGTGCCTGCCTGTCTGTCTTGGTTTCTGTCTGTCTGTATGTATGTCCCTCCCTCCCGCCCTGTCTGTCTCTTTCTTCTTCTTCTTCTTCTTCTTCTCTCTCTCTCTCTCTCTCTCTCTCTCTCTCTCTCTCTTTCTTTGTGACAATTTAATTTCATACTTCTGGATTCTACCGATAGATATGAGATGGAAGAAAGGAATGACTGAAGAGAATGTCGGTGAACTGAACGAATATGGAGGAGAAAAAATAGAGTGGAGTGCGCCGGGACTTAGAGTGACGAACTGGAATCAGATGTATATAGTAAGTGCATGGAACAAGCGATTGATGGTATGGGTGAAGATGTTGATAAATGTCCAGACCTGTTCACAAGAGCATTGTCTGGAGCTGCTTCCTATGTGGGGCTAACAGTTGCGGAGAAAAAAACCACACCAAACAATGGATGGTTTGACAGTGTGAGGCAATGAAAGACAGGTCAAGGTCCTTTTGATAAAAAGTGTTGACGTTATAAAACCGATATCCATTATCGTAGAAAAATTGATGTAAACGCATCAAAAGATTGGAATAAAGTAGGGAGAGAGAGAGGGGGGAAGGAGAGGGAGACACACACACACACACACACACACACCGCGCGCGCGCGCGCGCGCACATACACACACACGCACGCACGCACACACATACACATGCACACGCACGCACGCACGCACTCACTCACTCACTCACACACACACCACACACACACACACACACACACACACACACACACACACACACACACACGGAGTACTATAATCAAATTAGAAAGTTTTACAAGATTCAGTTACATACCCCAAAACGTTTTTGTTTAACTCTTAAGAGCCATTACTTAAAAGTCACTGGTGTCTAATCAAATTTCAATACAACAATAGCATGAGCATTTTTCGGAGTTTTCCATTCATATGATACGCTCTGGCAAGATAGTCACACTGACCCGTCTCATGAAATGAAAACCAGAGAGAGTCCCTTTTCACTAACCCAGTGTCTACAAGCGAGAGAAAAAATCTTGAAAGTTTGAAACGTAGTAATCATGTTAACCAGATGGAATCGTAAATGAAATGTCCAAAAATGCAAATACATTCATTAGTGAATTTCAAGCAAGTCTTTTTGACAAAACGTTTTCGGTCCGGAGCGTTTCAAACTCAGTGCTCAAAATATGTTATGATTTTGAAGTATCTTTGTCTACTTTCAATAACATTTTGCACAGCAAAGAGACAAAAAAGGGGGTGGGGATGGCGATAAATGCGTAGACCAAATTGTTGACCACAGCATTGCATATATACATGAATTTGCTCTTCTACATGGTCACGTTATATGTACATAATATAAATCAAGACCAAGTTTGGCTATCATAGGTGAAGAACGGTACATATTATTAAGGAAATTAAAAGACAGAGAGATGGAACAGGCAGGCAGGCCTAAAGACACAGAGAGAGACAGACAGAAAGGAGGGGGTGGTACGTCAGGTTGGAAGTTGATAAACGTGAAAATAAAACACATACAAAATATGATCAGACATGTGAAAACAGATAAAACAAAACCGGCAAAGTCATCTCATCAGCATACAATGTCATAAACCATAAGCGAAAAAACTGGAGGATGAAGTTCGTTAGTCATCTATGTGTCTTTCATATTGTCTGTAATAAAATATCAGTTTGACCAGATTCAGAGAAGTCAGATGAAACTATTCGGTATTGGAGATAAGGTAAAGAAAAAAAAAAGGTATTGCAAGCCATTTGGAAGTCATATGCAAGCCATTTTCTGTGGAAATCTGCATGGTTCTTGCGAGTTGCGTTTTTCAATTTCATGTCGAAAATTCAACATTTCAGGAAGGCTACTGTCTGTGGGAGGTTGCTTTCTAGCCTACATTTATAGAAATACTGTTCTGGCGAAGGAACAATGAAGTGAGAGATAAAATCATATCGGTAGCAATCGTAGCGTCGAAATCAAGAACAAACGATTCTATCAAACATCTATTCTGTGCATTAATGCATTTCTCTTTTATTGAGTCGGTGAATTGGTTACGAAAATGCTGAAGAAAAGTGCATTCCCACAGCGTACGGTCAATTCTGTCTTTGTGTAACCCACAAAAAACTGCATTCACCATCATTTGCTACGCAGTTTTCTTGAATATCACAGTTCCTAAAGAATTGTATAATCTCATTTGAAATCATTCAAGCTTAACATCTGTGACATGCATGCAGAAAACATGACTCCCAGTCATTTCTGACAGGTTCAAATCTCACTCGACACAGCATGGAGCTCCTAAATCATGTTCATGGCATAATACAGGTGTCGGCCTATGTGCGTTGAAAACAATTTCTTATTGGAGTGTGAGGAATTATCAGACCTCTTTACACATTATTGCCTGTTTATACCCTGCAAAAGTGACAGAATCAATATTAGTATCAACACTTTCTTCAAAGCATCTGTAAGAAAGAAACTGTCCACAGTCATGAAAAAAGTGCAAGATGATAAACAGTGTTATTTTCAAGCATTTTTAAGACGATATGTACTTTTCCAAACTGAAAACGTTTATTATAGCATAGTGGTTCAGCAAGTACATTCGGCAGAATTTTTTGTGACACATCTATGATTAAAAAAAGAAATGTTTACAGACTTCCCACACATCCGCCCAGAATGGGTTATATTTTGTAAACTTTAAAACAGTTTCTGAACCGTGCTTAAAAAGTGAAAGGCCACTGGGGAAAACTATTGAGTAGAAGCCATTTCCGTTTGTGATCTGTCGGCTCAGCTTTGCGGATCCTGGACACTTCCAGTGATGCCATAGAAGGTTTGAACTCGGAAGACCGGTACCTCGTGCTTCACACTTGTATGCGCATTGTTTCAACTATCCTCACCTGTGTCTTTCATACAAACGACTAACAGATTGAACGGCAAAATTTGAAAGAAAACATCCGACGGGTTTGGTTCAGTTCCGTTCAGTGGTTTATTTAATGCCTTTTCGTCGCCAGATGATATTAGACACTTATTTTTAAAAAAAAAAGAAAAAAAAAAACACCTCCACATTTACCATCCACATTAGTATTTTCAAACCCACATCTGATATACGCATATTTACATAAGTGAAATACCCTAGTGGTACACAAAAATGTTGATCTCTATAAAAATTTTGCAACATGTGACTGCGAAATAACCATGGCAATTTCAGCAACATATGAACCATATAAGACAGTATTGACATTATCAAAGTTATTCATCTCAATACCTTTCTCCTGATAGAGCGAGGTCAACACTGAGCATTCAAACAAAAGATGATGTACAGAAATGTTTTCTCTGCAGACACAAGTAATACCATGAGAATGTTTAGTGTTCCAAGTATTCAGCCTTAATTTATGAATTAATCTAACAATGTGCCTTGGGCACGATGGTAAAGTGGCCACTTTTTTAACTAAAATTCTGCTTATGCGGATTTGGCAACACAGCAGCCAGAGATTGGTTAACTTCGCAAGGATTATAGTTTACAGTATTGCTATTCTGTCTAGTGGAGTGACCTGGCGTTTTACCCATATCTTGAACAATTTGTCAGCCATAATGAAATCTATTATGGTTTCATCATTTAAAAAATGGGACATTAATAACACAGACAGCTATGATCGCGAAACTCGATCCAGTGGATGAGGCACGATTTACACGTGTCTTGAATAAAAGAGTTACTAAATGAGCCGAAAAAGTTATTGAAGAGTAGGTAAACTTTGAAGGGGCCATATATTTGTATTGTGTTGTCTAGTTCAAAAGAACCGGTTGATGAATTGAAAATTCTGCGTGGGTTTCATTGATTTCCGGAAGGACTTTGACTCGATAAACAGGAATTCAGTATTGGGAAGTCTGGGCTTTCCAACGGTGCCCACAGCAAACTGAGCTCTTTGGAGGAGCCGGTCGAGTCAGATAAATACCCCGAAGAAATGGCTCAGATGGAAATCGAACCCACAACCTCTCAGCCGGGAATCCGCGATGGTAACCATTTCGTCACGGCGGCTGTGTGTGTGTGTGTGTGTGTGTGTGTGTGTGTGTGTGTGTGTGTGGTGTGTATTGGAATTTAAACGACGTCTGGTTGATTGCTTTAAACAAAACTGGCACAAATCTGTAGTTGAAAATGATACATATAGCCGGTATTATTCTTTAAAAGATGTACTAGAATCCTGATAGATATCTTTGTCTGATGACTAATAAAAGGCGCAGGGACTGCTTGTCAGATTTAGCATAAGAGCCTTAGGTTTAAATCCAAATAACGAGTGGTTTATTTTACATTCACTTATACATTCTGTATACTCATGTGCATAAGGTTCCGAAGACATAATGCATTTTGTGTTCTACTGTAGTGAATATGATAATTTGCGCAGTACAGTTAATCTTTTCACTAAGTTCAACGAACAAAGACGTGATTTAAGAAATATACTTTCATCAGTTAATGAAAACATTATCAAATCACATGTCACATTTATTGAAGTAATTAGTATGAGGAAGAAAAAAAATGAGATTGTGATCAAATGGATTACTGATCTTAAAAAAAGAATGGCGCTGTTGTTATTAATCATTGTTCCTGTTGAAGAACTGTTACTGAAATAGTCATCCATTGAAATGACTACCACTGAACATATCAGCCATCATCATAAACATTTTGGCAGTTGGTTTTGTTACCGGCTAATATTCTGCATTCTCTTTTGTTTTGCGTTTGCGCTTCCTTGTCAGATGTGAAACACCCATTGCCGATACAAGTCTGTCTGTCTGTCTGACTGTCTCTCTCTCTCTCTCTCTGTCGTTTTTCTCCCTTCTCCTCCCTTCCTTCCTCCTCTTACCTACCTCTGTCTCTCTCTCGCTTTCTCTTTCGCCCCTGCTCTCCCCCCCCCCCACCAGTCTCTCCCTCTCTCCTCTGTCTCTGTCTCTCTTTCTCCCTCTCCGTATATCTCTCCCTCTTCCTCCCCCTCTCTCTCTTTCTCGTCTTTCTTCTCTCCCCCCCCCCCCCCTCTCTCTCCTCTCTCCTCTCTCACTTTTGTTGTTGTTGGTGGTGGTGTTTATTGGTTTCTTTTTTTGACAAAGGTTCTCATGCAATTAATTGTTGCATTTTTTTCATGTATTTGCTTGATTTGCTTTTTACTATATATCGATTTTCCCATCTGAAAGCCCTCTCTGGGGGAATATCGTTTTGAGGATTTCTGTCTCTTTATTTGTGAGTTTTGAAGATCTGTTTGTGAAAAATTCTTTTGTCCGTTTAGTACCGTATATTCAATAAGCCTTGCTATGCAGCTACTTTTGCTCCTTTTCTCAGTCACGCGACATTCTGTCTTTATCTACGACGACCGATAATGTTCGACAAGAAATAAGAAAATGGGTTTTAATAAAGGAAAGAAAGAAGAAGAGTTTTACACCCCCAGTAACCGCCTTTGTGGGCAGGGCTGATGATGGTGTTGCTGGCAGTCCTGGTGGGCCTGCTGGTCACAGACACTCCCGGTGCCAACCGCTTCATCAGCCGGAGGGAGCTGCTCTACATCCAGGGCAGCATGCGCAGGGTGCAGAAAAAGCACGCAGGCCCTGGCCAGTGTGTAAGTCAGAGGCAGATCATCTTAGGGAATAAGTCAGAGGCAGATCATCTTAGGGAATAAGTCGGAGGCATGTCATCTTAGGGAATAAGTCAGAGGTAGATTTACCTTGGGGAATACGTCAGAGGTAGATCACCTTGGGGAATACGTCAGAGGTAGATCACCTTGGGGAATAAGTCAGGCAGATCATCTTAGGGAATAAGCCAGAGGCAGATCACCTTGGGGAATAAGTCAGGCAGATCATCTTAGGGAATAAGTCAGAGGCAGATCATCTTGGGGAATAAGTCAGAGGTAAATCATCTTAGGGAATAAGTCAAAGGCAGATCATCTTAGGGAATAAATCGAGGTAGTTTAATTCAAGGGGTTAGTAGGAGGTGCTTTCTCTTTCAAGGTTAGTTGGAAGTAGTTTATCTTCAGGAGTTAGAGGTAGTTGTTGTCAGGAGTTGTGGGGATAGTCGGAGGTATGTATCCTCCAGAGTTAGTCGGAGCAGCATATCTACAGAAGTTAATCGAAGATTATTCTCAGGGGTTGGTCGGTGGTGGTTTTATTTTCAAGGGTGAGTGAAAGGTGATTTATTTGAAGGGATCAGTTGGAGACGGTGTATGGTCAGGGGCTAGTTAGAGGTAATTTGTCTTCAAGGGTTACTCAAAGGTAAAACATCTACAGGGATTAGCCGAAGGTAGTTGAGTTTAAGGGGATTGTCAGAAGTAGTTTATGTTCAGGGTTCCGACAGAGGTAGTTGGTCTGAGGTAGTTTATCTTCAGGGGTTAGTCTGAGGTAGTTTATTTTCAGGGGCTAGTCCAAGATAATTTATATTTGGGAGTTAATGGGAGGTAGTTTTATCTTCAGGGTTAGTCCAAGGTAATGCATATTTGGGAGTTAGTGGGAGGTAGTTTATCATCAGGGCTAATCCAAAGTAATGTACATTTGGAAGTTAGTGGGAGGTAGGTTATCTTCAGGCATTAGTCGGAGGTAGATTACCTTAAGAGGTTAACCGGAGGTAAGTGATATTCAGGTGTTATTTAGGGGTAAAATACCTTAAGGAGGTAGTCAGAGGTAGTTTATTTCAGGAGTTAGTCAGAAGTAGTTTATCTTTGGGAGTTCTTGATGAGTTAGTCGGAGGCAGTATCTTTGAGGGTTACAGGTAGTTTATCTTTGGAGGTTAGTCACGGGTGATTCATCTTTGGGAATAGTCAGAGGCAGTTTGTCCTGGGGGGTGGGGGGGGGGGAGTTGTTGCAGGTAGTTTAACTTACGGAGGTTCGTTGGAGGTAGTTTTTATCTACTGGGGCTAGTCGAGGTAGTTTATTTTCAGGGTTATTTGGAGGAAGACTCTCTTTAGGGATTTGAGGTAGTTTTTCTTTGGGGGTTAGTCAGAGATACTTTATCTTAGAGGTTAGTCGGAAGTAGTTTTTCTTCAGGGATTAATCGGAGGTGGTTTATCGTCGTGGGTTAGTCGGTAGTAGTTTTATCTTCATTGGTTAGTCGGAGGTGGATTATCTTTAGGGGTTAGGTAGAGGTAATTTATCTTAGTGCTTAGTCGGAGGTAGTTTGCCTTCGGGGGTTAGTGGGAGATGGTTTATTTCCGGGACTTTACCTTAAGGGGTTTATTGGGGTAGTTTATGTTAGGGAGCTGTCAGTTCGAGGTGGTGCCTCCCTGAGGCTTGTAGGTGGAAGATTATCTCCGGGGTTGGTTAGGGGTACTTTGTCTGCGGGAGTTAATCGGAGGTAGTTCGTTTTCGAGAGTTAGTATGAGTTAATTTACCTTCAGGATTATTGAATTCATTTTGTAAGTAGTTTTTTTAGGGTTAGTGAAAGGCTGTTCATGTTCAGGATTAGTTGAAGGTAGTCTGTCTTCAGTGTGACTTGGAGGTATTCTATCTTCAGGGTAGTTTGGAGGTATAGTTAAATCCCCGGGGTAGGGGGATTATCGGAAGTACTTATTAATCTTTGGTGGCTAGACTGAAGTAGTTCTTATTATGGACGTCGTTGGAGGAAGTTAATCTTCAGCGTTAGTCGAAGCAGTTTTATCTTGAGGGTCAGTCGGGGACATGAAATAGATGTTGAAAGCCTGAGCCACCACTTGTGAAAGTAACAAGCACTGAAGTCACAAACTTCACCTCTGTCTTTTTCAGGCCAGAGAAGAACACGCGAGAAAACGCGCGCAGCAAGCAAGCAAGCCAGCAAGCAAAGAAAAGGAGGAAATCGTGGAGAAAACACAAGGACAGGTAATCAAGTCCCCTTTCACTCTGGAAACGGCTCGGACTGACCGGGATTTCAGAAGGAGGAGTTGTGAGGAGGAGGGGGTGGGGGTGGGGGTAGGGAGGGAGGAGAGACGGCATGGAAAAGAGAATGTTGGAGTGTGGATATTAAATCCTCTCTGGGAGTCGTTGAGCTACTGTATTATGAACTGAACAACTTGTTTACACCCAACTGCAGTCGAGTATGGCATCTCCTGGGTGATACTTCTTCAGCGGACTCAGCAGGTTGTGATTGTGGCAGTGCCACCATGGCAGCTAACATAGAACACCACCAGTAATTCCGTGGTATTCGTAACGCCCCGAGGAGGTAAGGTAAGGTAATGTTGCTTATAGCCCAGCCGACCGCAAAGGACCATATGGGGCTGTCACCGCGTTGAAGTCAGCTCCCAATTCATTCATTCACACAACTTTAAAATATGTCTAAAAACCCACCCGAAATTTTGTTTAAAATCTTTCCACTATAGAATCTCAGATCCGATGAAAAATGTTAATCTCTTTCAAGACTTCAAAGATCGCTTTCAGGTGGAACATCTCTGAACAAGGTTTTCATGGAGTCTGATGTAAAATGTTTGGTCTCACATCATGCAAGTCCCAACACTCTAAAAGAATATGTTTCATTGTGAGTGGTACATGACATGGAATGCACAACGGAGCTTCTTCACTCTGTAAAAGGTAGAATGAGTAGAATACGAATGGCCGGTGTGCAGCCGGCATAGAACCGTTTCTTCTTTACGACCACCAGAGGTAGATGAGACGAACACAGTCCAGTACTTGATAGAGGAAGCTATCTTCTGCGACGGTCGGACGCAGTTATCAGGAGTATTGGTGTTCTTTTAAATGAGAGAGGTTATTATACTGGGTGTGAATTTGTAGTCACATTGAATGGTAGAGGTAAGTATTTTTAAGTATGATTGGAGGTAAGCTTAGATTACAGTTGGAGAAATCTATGTGTGTGTGTGTGTGTGTGTGTGTGTGTGTGTGTGTGTGTGGTTATCTTGACTCACTCTGCTTGATTTTTATTGAGACGATGACACACATTTCACCACTGTTGATTTTCACATTTCAGAACGAGTAAAGAATTCTTCGTTCCTAATATGTGATAATTTTTTTTAAGACACGCGTGAAAAGCAGCAACATGTACGAAAGTTCTGACAGCATATGAAGATGTGCATCACAGAACAAAAGAAAAAAAAAAAACGTTTTATTTCTCCACTACGTTATATTATCTTCTGTGTAATTTTGGGTGTGGTGGTGTTTGAATGGCCGCACCGAGTGGGGCGGGAGTAAAGCTACCCAGGCAGCACATGATAAAGGACCTGTGCAGCTTTATAAGGAGCCGGGATAGCTCAGTTGGTAGAGCGCTGGACTCGTGATCCTGGGGTTGCGGGTTCGAATCTCCGCCGGGCCAGTTTCGGTATAGGGGGATTTTTCCTCGGAGTTAACTTGGTTCTGGCTCCATTTTCCCATACAGTCCTTCGAATGAGACTATAAATTGAGGTTCCGTGTGTGAACACACGCATAACATCTTGGACACACGTAAAACCCCGTCACCAACTTTCGGAAGAGTAGGCCAGTTTGGCCGTTGGTACGGGTGACACGTTACACATAGCATGAACCCTGCGTCAGAAATGGAAAGAATGGAAGGAAGTAAGGAAATTGAGTGAACAATATTGAACGATATTGACTGGATGACACGGGAAACGACTGAAAGAAGCGCCAGCTGGCAGCTCTTCAGTCGGCACTACCCAGGTAGGCAGCCCGTTGTGTAAACGAGTGTGGATTGTAAAGCGCTTAGAGCTTGGTCTTCACCGAGATTAGGCGCTATATAAGTATTCATTAGTAGTAGTAGTAGTAGTAGTAGTAGTAGTAGTAAACCCTATAGAATTGAAGCCATTGATCCCTCAGCCCCCACCCCACCCCCACCCCCCTTTTTGTCCCATGGTTTCAGGGGAAGATACCCTGGCGGCGGATTCTGACGTCGTGGCCTGTGTACGCTGTGGCGGCTTCCCAGCTGGGGACAGACTGGATCCAGTACTTCTTCATCACCCTCTTCCCCCTCTACCTGCAGCAGGTCCGCCATCTGAGTGCCCACACGGTCAGTGCCTCCCCCCCCCCCCCTTCTGCCTCTACTTCATCACCCTCTTCCCACTCTGCCTGCAGAGAGTGTGCCATTTGAGTGCCCATACGGTCAGTGACCATCCCCCCCCCTCCACAACCCCCCCCCCTTCTCCTTCTACTTCACCTCTCTCTTTCCCCTCTGCCTGCAGCGACTCCGCCATCTGAGTGCCCACACGGTCAGTGACCCCCCCACCCTTCTGCCTCTACTTCATCACCCTCTTCCCCCTCTGCCTGCAGAGAGTGTGCCATCCGAGTGCCCACACGGTCAGTGACACCACCCCCACCCACCACCCTTCTGCCTCTACTTCATCACCCTCTTCCCCCTTACCTGCAGAGAGTGTGCCATTTGAGTGCCCATATGGTCAGTGACCATCCTCCCCCCCCCAACCCTCCCCCCCCTTCTGCCTCTACCTCTTACCTCTCCAACATTGGCGAGTCTGTCACTTGAGTGCTCATACGGTCAGTGCCCCCCCCCCTCCCCCTTATGCCTCTATTTCACCCCCTCTTTCCCCTCCCTCTGCTTGCAGGGACTCCGTTATGTGAGTGCCCATACTGTCAGTGACACCCCCGCCCTCAACTTCATCACTTTCCCCTCCCTCTGCTTGCAGCGAGTCCGTCATTTGAGTGCCCATACGGTCAGTGACCCCTCCCCTTTGCTTCCCCCCCCCCCCCACACTCCTTTGCTAGCAGCGAGTACCGCCCTTGCGTGTCCATACAGTCATCTCCCTTACCCCTTTCCTTTTCTTCTTTTCCTCTCCTTTCTCCTCTACTTGACGTGCGTCTACCACATAAATGCTCTTACGGTCCATGTCCTCTCCCCCCCCCCCCCCCCCCCACTGCCTCTTCTCCATCAAGTCCTATCCCTCTATTTGAATGGAGTCCGCCAGATGAGTGTCCAAATGGTCAGTGCCCCTTCCCGTGTCTCCCTTTCTTCTTCTCTTGCCCTCTTCCTTCCACCTATAGCGAGTCTGCCACATGGGTGACCACGTGATCACTGCCACCCCCCCCCCCCCCCCGCACCCGCCATTCCGATCTCTTCCTCATCCTTCTCTTTCCCCTCTTCCTGCAGCGAGTCTGGCGCATGCCATATGGTCTGTGCACCCCTCCCTCTCTCCCTCTGTTATCTCTCTCTCTCTCTCTCTCTTCTGCCTGCAAGTAAGGATGCAATAATTATGTATGCCCATGTAGTTATTGCCCTCTCCTCTCCCTCTATCACTCTCTCCCTCCTCCACCCGCTGTGAGTATGCCATACGTATGCCCATATAGTTATTGCCCCCTCCTCTCCCTCCATCATTCTCTCCCTCCTCCACCCACTGTGAGTATGCCTTATGTATGCCCATATGGCCAGTTCCCACTCCTCTTCCTATCTTCTCTCTCTCTTCCTCTTCTGCCCGCAGTGAGCATGCCATATGTAGGCCCATATGGTCAGTATCCCCCTCCTCTCCCTCTGTTGTCCCTCTCTCCCTCTTCTAGCTGCAGTGAGCATGCCATATGTAGGCCCATATAGTCGGTGCCTCCACCTCTCCCTCTGTTGTCCCTCTCTCCCTCTTCTAGCTGCAGTGAGCATGCCATATGTAGGCCCATATAGTCAGTGCCTCCACCTCTCCCTCTGTTGTCCCTCTCTCCCTCTTCTAGCTGCAGTGAGCATGCCATATGATTGCCCATATGGTCACCCCTCCTCCCCCTCAGTTATCACTCTATCCCTCTTCTACCTACCGTGAGTATGCCATATGTACCCCCATATGTCCAGTGCCCCTCTCCTCTCCCTCTTCTAGCTGCAGTGAGTATGCCATTATGTATGTCCATATAGTGACCCCTATCTTTGCGCCAGCTGGAAGTCCTCCAAATAGTCCCATTCCTTTGATTTTAATCTGTCTGCTTGGAACCACCCAACTTAACCTTGATGGCCATTATATGAAAGAAAATGAACTTTCAGACGCAAAAAAAAAAAAAAATTCTCAAAACAATCTAATTGCGCCAGTCATATAAAATACTCGACTCCTTACAGCAAGGCCTTGGCGCATTCATTTTTGGTGCGGAGCCTGAAGCGAGGTCGCCACATGAGAGTGCCCATACGGTCAGTACCCGACCCCTTCCCTTCCATCTCACCATCCCCATTCCACTCTTCCTACAGCCAATCCGCCACAGAAATGCCCGTTCAGTCATTGTCTGCCAGTATCTCTCTCTCTCACTCTCTCTCTTCGTTGTGGTCGCTTTGTTTAGTTGGTTGGGTTGGTTTTGTTTTGGTTTTATCATGTGCTGTCGTCCCCGGTGGTAGTAGTATTTTGGGAACGTGCAAGCTTTAGGCTTTCATATGATGAGCTGAAATGGCCGGGTGTGGCTTTGTTTTGTCGTTATGGTCAATTACGTTTTTGTCAGCATCGACGTCGGCATCGCTGTCGTTCTTGTTCTCCTCCTCATTGCTGTTCTTGTGACCATCGTCATCTCGGTGATAATCATCGTCGTCGTTGCTGTCATTATTAGTCATCGTCATAGTCATCTTACAATAAATAATCCACAGCATCGTCATCGTCGTCGTAATCGTCGTCGTCGAGATCGAAATCATCTTCATCATTATCACCAGTGTCGGTTTCAAAGTTGTCATCACCATCATCAAGCTCATCAATATCGTCAGAACTGTTTATATTTTCCATCGTCGCCCACTTTACTGTCGCATGAGCTGCTTTTTTGCCTGCAGAAGACCAGCTGGGTCGAAATGCATCGCATCTGTCCTGTCTCCCCCCCCCCCCCCCCCCTTGTCTGGCGTACTAGTAACCTCCCTTTTCCCCTAGCTCTGGTGACAGGCTGGCCACAAAGTTTGTGGGGCACAGGGTTGTGCTTCAGCACCATCGTCCTGAGCGCTCTGCGCTCTTCCTGCCAGACATGGGCCACTCACCGACGACACTTTCCAACGGCTGGAAGGGTTCCATGCATGTCTGGGCAAAATGTGTCCCACCAGCTGACAAGATCGGGATTGACAAGCCTGCTAGCTCTGAGGCGGAGTGAGGAGGGCGCGGTAATTAAGAGCATGGGTTATCTTTCAAAACAAATTTTACAGTCGACACGTGTTTCTTTTTTCGCTTTACGTTTTGGTGCCTTACCCTTTCGATCAAAGGCTAGAACCAGAATCCGGCCTCGCAAATGAAGAATCCGTTCGACCTTGCGCTTTTAGTTCGGAATTGAATCAGTCTTTCCTTTTAACTCTTATGCCGTACTGTTCCATTTGTAATGCACCGTTCTTCCCGTGTTATGTGTCAGTACTCTGCATGGTTTTGGACCGGTTCAAGCGGGTATGCTAACAGCCGATATGGGAATACCCATTCTGTGTTTGGTTGTGTCACCGTAGGGCGGGAGGCTCTTCAGTGCAAATGGCGCCCCCGGCTTTCTAGATCTGTGCTCGTAGCTTTTCTTATTTTCTGCCATTGTCTTTGGCCCAGCCCCTCCCCCTTTTTTGTCTGTCTTTACTGTCAACCTCTTCCTTCTGCTTTTTCCATTTTATGATTTTAGACTTCACCCACGCCACAGCTATCATGATCCTCATCATTAGTATTATTATAGTTATTATTACGCGATTATGGTACAAAGTCAATACATCTTCCCCTTTATTTTTTTTCTCCATTTTTTGTTTTAATCCGTATTCTCTCCCCCTCCAGTCTCTCCCCTCTTCTTTTTTTCCATGCCGTATTTTTAGTCTTTCATCCACGCCATAGTTTGCACCAAGATTGAAGAGCTAAGTAATCGTTCGTCCTTTTTGTTTCTGTTGAATGCTTGTCATGCCTGAAGAAGACCCAAATGGTCGAAACGCGTAGTAAGTTTGTGTTATAATTTGTTTGTTCCTTTGTTTGGCGGCTTAGTAATTCTAGTTTTGCTTTCATGTTGTCTACGGTGTTTCTGCCTGTGTGGCCCATTCTCGTGTCTTTGTACTGAAAGGTCTTTTCTTTCTGGTCGAGGCTTTCGCCAGCTTGATGGTACCTGGTGACTAGACGGCGAGGGGACTGCGAGCGAAGTTCGCGACGAGTGGCCGCATTTTCATCGCTCTGGTTTTCCACGGGCTTGATTCTTTTTCTGACTCAGTTTTTTTCCCCCTTTTTTTTCTGCTGTTGGTATTTGTTCTAAACATGTTCATCCGTCCGCTGTGTTGGCCGGCCCAGTTTTCTGCACCATGATTGCTTCTTCTTTCCTATCGTTTTCTCGTCTTTTTTGTTTGGGAGTGAGCTGTTAAGAACAGAAAGTGTTTGTTTGGGGTTTTTTTCATCCTGACGGACCTTGCTGGGAGACAAAGGCAAGTAGTATCCTTTGATGTGTTGACTTTCATTTGGTGCTGTGAGATACTGTAGTGATTGACATTAGATCGGGATTTGTTCTCCTACCACTTGTTAACAAAACAAAACAAAAACAAAATGGCGGATACAAACACCAGAATCTTGGCCGTTTTTATTCTGAACAATCAGCTACCCGGTTTTGACCAAAGGCCTTTCACTACGGCGGAAATCTGTTCTTCTGTGGAAAAAACCGCTGGCTTTGAATCGGTGGAAGGAGCACAGAGAATAGGGGGTCTTTGGAGGATTTATCCTTGCACGTCGGAAGCGAGACACAAGATCTTGATACAGGGCTTTGTTATTAGAGGGGTACAGGTGGAAGTAAAGAAAAAAATCCTTTTGTTGTCACTTCTCCTGATGGGGAAGAGCGAGAAATCCCAGCGACGAAACTTACCGTGAGTAATGTTCCTCTGTCTTTCTCTGATGACGATATCTTGAATGCCATTAAAAACCTGAAAACCAATGTACGTTCAAGACTTATCGCCGAGAGAGACAGGGATGCTAATGGAAAGTTAACTAGGTGGAAAACAGGCAGAAGGTTTGTATACATTGATATCCCACCCGTTCCCCTCCCATCATTCATAGAGATAGGGCCATTTAGAGCCTCTCTCTATCATAAAGAGCAGAAGTCGGCCAGGAGAGAAAAGGACTCTCAGTGCAACAGATGCTTAGGTAAAGGGCACCGAGCATCAGTGTGTGACAAACCTGTAAAGTGTCGCCAGTGCTACAAAGATGGTCACAAGGCGGGTGACCCTGTGTGTGACATGACCCCTGTGGTCCAGGGGGAGAACAGTGATTGCCGAGGGAAGACTTCCGTTCGTGACAGGGCCAGTTGTAGTGCTGGCAGTGATCGAGCCGGATCAATTTCCGATCGTGACAGGGCCAGTGTTAGTCCTACGGGTTACAGGGTCAAAAGAAGCCCCTCCCCCGACTCAGCCGGTAGGACTACTAGCTGTACTCGATCAAAAAAATCATCAAATAGCTCGACTTCTCCAAGCGCTACAACCCAGTTGAGGAGATCCAGCAGGGGCAGAACTGTAAAATGGCAGGGAGCTCTCTCAAAGAAAGGGGATAGATCGCAGACAGTGCTGAAATTCCGGGCAGAGTCCTCACGCTCAGCCTCGACAAAACGCCCTCTTCCCGCGGACTCTACACCACCGCAGCACATTGACAAACAACGTCGACAGCAGACTAGGGACAATTCCGAATCTGACGGCGATGATGTTTACAGTGATGTGATGGTTGGCTAAATTCTTTGCGGTTTATTCTTTTCATTGGTTTACATCGGTTACGGACCAGGCAGACGTTTAATGGACAATGATTATGGCTATATTCACGTGTGTGTGTGTGTGTGTGTGTGTGTGTGTGCGTGTGCGTGCGTGCGTGCGTGCGTGCGTGCGTGTGTGTGTGTGTGTGTGTTCCGCATTTTTTTAAGGGGAAAATGAACAGATTACTATATCCTTTCTAGGAAAATGAATCGATTACGCGTTCTTTCTTTAAACACACGAGGACTGAAAAACAGATTGAAAAGAACTGCAATGTTTTCATTGTTCAAACAACAGAAGATTGACATAGTTTGTCTTCAGGAAACACATATAACTGAAAGCGAAGCAAACTACTGGGAGAAACAATGGGGAGGGAAATTATTCTATCATAGTGGGACAGCTCATAGCAAAGGACAAGTAATATATCTAAACATTTCCAAGGAAATGTTGAACTTCAAAACTGCAGCGATAGAATAGTTGCTATCTCAATTAAGACGGAGAATAGGGAAGTCACACTGGTTAACGTGTATGCTCCTAATGAAACGCAGGAAAAAATTAGACTTTTCAAAAATTTACAAGACATATTATTAAATTGCAAATCGAAAAACTTACTGTGCATGGGAGACTTCAACACTGTTATGTGTAATAGTTTGGACATAATATCCGGTGAACCACACTGTGAAAAAGAAGTTACAAAATTAAACAAAATGGTTACAAACACTGGTTTGACAGATCTTTGGAGAGTGTTTCATGAGGAAGAAAAGGAGTACACTTGGTGCAGGCAAAATCCGTTTATTGCACGGAGGCTTGATTTTTGCTTTGCCAGCCAAGAACTGGCTGATAAGTGTGTTTCATGTGACATTATGTCTGTCGCCAATACGGATCATAGAGCAATAATTACTGAAATAAATGAAAATGAATTCGTCAGAGGGCCTGGCTACTGGCGTTTTAATAACAGTTATCTGAAAGATGCCGTTTTCGTTGGCAGAATGAATGTTGTTTAAAAAAAATGGATAGGTGAAAGTAAAGAAATGTTTGAGAAAACAGGGGATCAATGGGACTGGTGTAAATCAAAGATAAAACATTTTTGTTTAGAGTATGGCAAATTTAGAGCACAAAACAAACGGAATGAACTTTTAGATTTGAAAAGTAAACTCCAGAAGATGGATCAACTATGTGCAAATGATCCTGATAATGAACAAAACCAAAAAGAAGTTATGGAAATAAAGAAAAAACTTGAAATATTATCACTTGAAAAAGCTAGGGGAGCCCAAACAAGGGCAAGAACAAAGTGGGTAGAAGAAGGAGAAAAAAATACAAAATATTTCTTAGGCTTGGAAAAGGTTCGTGGTAACCAAAATGCAATGACACAAGTGCAAAAGGATAATGGTGAAATAATTACAAATCAATCGGAAGTCTTGAAAGAAATTAAAGATTTCTACTCAGCGTTATATTCTAAATCGCCAGAGGAAGAGGGGAATATGAAAGGAAAATTGAAAGATTTTATTCAAAATGAACCATTTACAAAATTAGAAGAGTCTTTCACATGTGAAGGTCTAATGAGTGTACAAGAGACAAGTCTAGCTTTAAAGCATATACAAAACGGATTAGCACCAGGTAGTGATGGTCTTACAACTGAATTTATGAAGTTTTTCTGGATAACTATAAGCGATGTTGTAACTGAATCATTCAACGAATCTTTCAGAGAGGGTGAAATGTCATACAGTCAGAAACAAGGCATTATTATACTTCTTCACAAGAGCCTTGACCTTCCAAGAGACAAAGTAAATAATTGGAGACCAATTACACTAACTAATACAGATTATAAAATACTAGCAAAGGCATTGGCGTTGAGACTGAATAAAGTTATTGATAAATTAGTTAGCCATGATCAAGTAGGTTATCTGAAGGGACGAAATATTTCGACAGTAATACGAACTATAGATGATGTCATCAACTATCTAAAGGTAACAAAAAAGTGCGGATATCTATTAGCACTAGATTATCAAAAAGCGTTTGACTCTGTTTATAAAGAATTCATGTTGCAAACTTTCGATATATTTGGGTTTGGGAACCAGTTCAAAAGATGGGTAAGTGTGATTACAACGAACACCGTCAGCAGCATAAATCATGGTGGCTGGATCTCGGAATCTTTCCTTGTGAAGTGTGGCATCAGGCAGGGCTGTCCTTTTTCACCTCTGGCTTTCATTTTAGGTGTTGAATTACTCGCAATAAAGATTCGGAACAGTAATATATCAGGAATTGATCTTCCCACTTTCAATAATGAATTGGTAAAGCTTAAAATAAAACAGCTAGCAGACGACACAACTTTGTTTCTAAATAACAGAGATGACATGATAAAAGCACATGACATAATAAATTTGTTTTTTCTGGTCTCAAATGTGCAGAAAACAAAAGCAATGAGATTAGGGATGCAGAGGTATGAATACAATATGCCATTTATGTTAACTGAACAAATTAAAATACTAGGGATTTACTTTAAAAATAACCAAGCAGCAATAAACATAGAAGAAAATTGGTTAAAACGAATTGTAACAATGAATAAATTGATTAGAACATGGAGTAAGAGAGATTTAGGAATTTATGGGAAAATAGTTATAATAAAGTGTTTTTTGTTGAGTCAGTTTGTGTTTGTAATGCAGTCAATAGGTCTGCCAAAGCACGTTTTGACCACAATTAACAGAACCCTATATAAATTCTTATGGCAGAAGAAGAATTCAAACAAAAAAGCGTTCGAAAAGATAAAAAGAAAAATAATGGAAGCAGGTATTAGTCAAGGAGGAGTCAAGATGGTAAACCTTTTTAAGATGCAAGATAGTTTCTACCTACAGTGGGTAGGAAGATTATTTACAGCCACAAACGATAACTGGAGCTATATCCCCAAATGGCATTTGGATAAACTAACAAGTAACATGGGTGCCTTTGATATAAACTGTACATCGAGAATGCTGTCTCCCCATTGTCAGATCAATAACCCATTTTGGCAAGAAGTTCTACACACACATTTAGATAACAAAACAATAACCAAACAAACTGATGTATCACGACAAAACTTTCACAAACAGCTGCTGTGGAACAATTCGCTTATAAAATATAAATGTCGCACTCTATTCTTTCCTTCCTGGAAAAGAATAGGAATTGAAAGAGTAAAGGATATTATTAAAGAAAATGAAAATAGAATGCTGAGTTCCGAAGAAATTCTGGAAAAAGTAGTACAAAACAGAGGAAATGTTCTTTTTGAATATAGTGCTTTAATGAACTCAATACCTGCATCCTGGAAAAACTGGATACGTGAAAATCCTTGCCAAGAAGGGATGCAGAATTACTTTGATTACAGGGTTTACTGTGTAAAGCCAAAACATATCAGGAAAACATTAACCGATAAAGGAAATACAACTGAAGACTTAAAGACGTGTGCTCATGGGTTTTGGCTTAGAAATCTGAACTTTGAAATAGACAAGGATTCATGGCTAATGGCACATGCTGCTACGAAAGAAACCAGATTAAGAGAGTTGCAGTGGAAAATTGTTCATAATATATACCCAACAAATATTTTGTTACATAAAATGAAATTGGCAGAGGATAGTAACAGTTCCGTTTGCAGAACTGAAGTAGATTACATAGAGCACTTCTTTTACAAATGTCCCCCTGTGAAAGCATTTTGGAAGAAAATGGAAAGTTATGTTCATGGTCAGACAGGTATCCGCATAAATTTAGATCTTTTTGACATTCTGTTTGGAGTCAAGATAACTACCTGTGGAAACGATATCAATAATCAAAATATAATAAACCACATGATCTTAATCGGGAAAATGTGTGTTAGTATACACTGGGAAAGACCAGAACCAAGGGCTCTGTGGGCTGGCTCCCCACTTTGCCTTAAACATGTGGCTACTAAAAATAAAAGGAAAAGATGCTCCCAGGATTCACCGAAAGGGGGAGAGAATGATGAATCCATCGGTGCTCAACCAATCATGACTGCAAATCCCAAACGGACTATGAACATGGACCAAATGGAATATCCATGTGTCTGTGGAAAGCGTTTCGCTACCACCCGTGGCATGAAGATCCACAGAACAAAGATGGGATGTGTGAAGACTCATCTGAATGAGCAGCAGCGCACTGCATCAGCAGATAAGACGTCGGAAGACCAAGGCCAGGATTTAAACCACAGTGCCAAGGACATCCACGCTGTTGGTTCGGATGAGGAATTTGCACAGGCCCTCGATGCCAGGCGCCTGAAACTCAACCTGCCACGAGCAAACGAAACTGAAGATTGGGAGAAACTGGATGCAAAAATCGTCCAAAGACTCGATGCACTGATAGGGAAAAGCACCCTGGAACACAAACTAGCCACATATGGGGACATTGTGTATGCCACATGTAGAGACGCCTATGGAGCAAAACTACCCAAAGAGAAAACACCTCCAAAGAAATCCAGACGCCAAGAAAAGATGGACAAGATCAGGGTCCAAAGAAAAAACCTCAAGATGCAAATGAAGACCGCACTGCCAGCTGAAAAACAAGGCTTGGAAAAACTGTGGAAAGACCTGAAAGAAAAACACAGTGCCCTCAGCAAAGCGGAATCTGCGAGGAAGAGGAAGAGCAAAAAGAAGAAGACACAAGAGCGCTTCTTCAGAGACCCCTTCCAGTTTGCCAGAACACTGTTTGAGCAGCCAAAATCTGGGACCCTAAGTGTGGACAAAGGAGTTCTTGAGCAGCATCTGAGGAAAACATACTCTGACCCACAGAGCAAAGCACCACTCGACATTCAAGGTCTGGTGTGGCCAACCAACCCTGAGGAACAGTTCAATGGCAAGCCTCCAACGTTGGCGGAAATCAAGAAGGTGGTCGACAAAGCCAGAACCAAATCGTCACCAGGGCCAAACGGAATACCTTACCAGCTTTACAAGAAATGTCCCAAGGTGCTGGAGTGGCTCCACAGGCTGCTGCGATCGGCTTGGAGAAACCAGAAGATCAGCGGCCAGTGGATGACGGCAGATGGTGTGTACATCCCCAAAGAGCAAAACTCAAGTGACATTAGCCAGTTCAGGCCAATATCACTACTGAACGTCGAAGGGAAAATCTTCTTCTCTGTCATGGCAGCAAGGCTGACCAAGTACCTGATGGAAAACAAGTACTTGGATGTGTCAGTCCAGAAAGGTGGCATCCCAGGCGTGGCGGGCTGTGTAGAACACGCCACAATGATCTGGGACGCAATCCAAAAAGCAAAAACAGAAAAGAGAGACCTGGACGTAGTGTGGCTTGATCTGGCAAACGCATATGGATCTGTGCCCCATGAGATGATACAGTTGGCTCTTGAGATGTACCATGTGCCAAAGAACATCCGCGACATGCTCAAGAAGTACTTCAATGGCTTCTCAATGCGGTTCTCTACCAAGGAGTACACAACAGACTGGATCAACTTGGAAGTGGGTATTGCAATGGGCTGTGCAATTTCCCCAATACTGTTCGTGCTGGCAATGGAACTCATCTTGAAAGCAGCAACAAACAACGCGAGACAAACAGACCTTGGCGATGGATACAAGATGCCTCCTCTCAAGGCCTTCATGGATGACACTACAGTGATTTCATCCAGAGAAGACGAGACACGTCATGTGCTGGAGAGGCTGGACGACATAGTTGCCTCATCCAGAATGAAGTTCAAGCCAAAGAAATCACGGAGTCTCTCACTGAGGAAAGGAAAAGTGGCCGGATCTGTGGTCTTCAGTGTTGCCAACCAGGCCATTCCAACAGTCACAGAAGAACCAGTCAAGAGCCTTGGAAGATGGTATGATGATACGCTGAAAGACACACAAAGAGCCAAAGAAACCAAGCAGATGGCGGAGGAAGGCTTGGAGACCATTGACCAGTGTGGGCTCCCTGGCAAATACAAGGTCTGGTGTCTGCAGTTCATGCTGATACCAAAGCTGCTATGGCCTCTGAAGATATACGACATCTGCACCAGCATAGTGGAGGCAATGGAAGCCAAAATCAACAAGTTCACAAGGAAATGGCTTGGTGTCCCACCCTGTCTGACTGACATAGCGCTGTACTGTCGCCAAGCAAAGCTGAAACTACCCCTGAAATCCATCCTGGAGGAATACAAAGCAGGGAAGATCAGACTTCAAAGCATGCTGGAGGACTCAGGAGACAAGGTGGTAGAAGCAATTAAGCCCCAGCTGAAGACAGGCAGAAAATGGAAAGTTCAAGAGGCGATGGATTCTGCAAAAGAAAGTCTCAAGATCAGAGAAATAACAGGACACACACAGACCAACAGACAGGGACTGGGGGTGACCAAAACTGAATGGTGGTCAAAGGCCAAAGGAAAAGCCAAAAGAGACATGATGATTCAGGAGATGAGAAAAGAAGAAGACCAAAAAAGACTCCAAAAAGCAGTCCAGCAGAGCCAGCAAGGGCAATGGACAACGTGGGAGAATGCACTCCAAAGAAGTCTCACTTGGAATGACATTTGGCACATGGCCCCTCTCAGGATCAGCTTCATTCTCAGATCTGCATATGACCTTCTGCCCTCAAATGCAAACCTGGTGAAGTGGGGGAAAACAGACGATCCTGCATGCCCCCTCTGCCATGAAAAACAAACAGTGGAGCATGTCCTAAGCTCATGTAAAGTAGCCCTGGCTCAAGGAAGGTACACATGGAGGCACAACCAAGTGCTCAAAGAAATTGTACAAGTAGTCTGGGCTAGTACCAACACCACAAAAGGGAAAATCAGGACTCCAAAAGCACCCGCAACATTCTTCACGGCAGGAGGCAGCAAATCATGGCCAAGAACAACAGTGCCACTCGAAACATGCAGGCAGAGTCTGCTGGACGGGGCAGATGACTGGGAGTGCACTGCAGACCTCCCAGAATGGAAGAGTCACCCAGAGATCATCAGCAAGAGTGGCATGAGACCAGACATAGTAGTCCACTCTAAGTCAACCAAGCAGCTGATCATGATCGAGCTCACGGTGCCATATGAGAACAGAATGGAGGCAGCTCAAATCTACAAGACTGAAAAGTATGCTGATCTGGCAAACAGCCTGAGGAGAGAAGGCTATCAGGTCAAAGTCCTCACTGCAGAAATTGGAGCTAGGGGGTTTGTAGGAACGTCTGCATACAGCCTCATGAAACAGCTCTCAGTTGCAGGGAAGGAAAAAACCAGAGCCCTGAAAGCAATGGCAGAAGCGGCAGAGAGGTGTTCAAGCTGGATCTGGTCAAGGAGGAACAAAAGTGAACTTCATAAGGCTTAATTTCCCTACAAATATCAGGTGTCCCTGTGGCTCAGTGGTTAAAGCGCGAGTCATTAAGTGGAAAATGAGCATGTCCAGAGGGTCATGGGTTCGAATCCCAGCCATGGCTCGTTCCAAGATGGGGAAAAAAAAAAAGGGGCAGCGGAGGGACATCCGGAGTCATGAACCGGGTGTGGCCCAACCCCCCTAGAGTGTCAGGAGATAAGGGCCGAAACACTTGCTTGAAGGGGGCTTCTCTTCTGAGGACTCTCTGCTGCCACGCTCTCCACGAGTTTCTTTCTACTACAAAAGAAAACAAACGCAAATACACCATTACATATACTATATGAACAACACGTGCAGTTTAGAGTATTGAAAACCAGATGACATCTTCGACATAACTAGAAGTCGGTACAAAAATATTATATTAGACGGATATTAAATATTTAAAAACTGTAGACACAAAAAAAAAACTTTATGAAATTAAAATGAAATTGGACAGAAGCACAGGCGCGCGCACGCAGGCGCGTGCGCGCACATACACACAGACACACACGCACGCACGCGCGCACGCACCCACCCACCCACACACACACACACACACACACTCTGACCCAATCAAGGGACATAATTATAGGCATGAGCGTATTTTACGCGACACTGGGAAAAACAGACAAACAAAAGCCTTAATATTTGAATGCCAAATGAAATATCGCACCTCATGATCCCAATGACTTGCCCAAAGTAGCACCATGTTCTCTGTCTGTCTGTCTGTCTGTCCCTCTCTCTGCCTGCTTGTATGTATGTATGTATCTTTCTCTCTCTCAGTTGCTCAGTCGCAAACCGTAAATGCCGAACACACGTGTAGGCGCATATACACTTACAATATTTGATACCATTGGTGTGCTATTTATTCCTTGTGATAGCTGCCTGTTTTTGCTTAAAGAATTAATTGTAACAAAACGATCATTCCAAACGCCAGTCCTTGTATAACCCAAGATTATTATCCCAAGTACTAAAGCTCGTCAAAGAAGGGAAGGGAGGGGAGTGGGGGAGAGATGTGGGATTGGGGAGGGGGAGACCGGAGATTGAGGGAAGGGAAGGAGGGTGGGATTGACAGTGGGGAAGAGGGGGAAGTGGAAAACAAACAAACAAACAAACAAAAAGCAAACAAACACCCAACCTCCCACGCCTATTGTCACGCTTCTTGGCTTTCCTCATGCCTTCCTTGTTGACCCTTTCGTTTCGCTGCAAGGCTGGCCTCTTCGGGGAATAGCCAACTGGTGGGACGATTTGAAACAAACTCTACATACAACTCTATGATGCCGCCTCTGTCTGTCTCTCTCTCTCTCTCTCTTTGGGAAAATCTGAGGAAAAAAAAAAAAGAAAGAAAATAATTAAGTATTAAGTCCTTTGTTTCATTCATGTTGTTCTCTTTGTATAAGCAGCGCATGATCAGTGTGAGAGTGCCAGTACACCACACATTAGAACATTAATAAACCCAGACATTTTGTATCAAACACCAAAACACTAAAAATCAGCAAGACTATGTCCATTTGTAAGAGCACATACAGACTACGCATGGTGTGAAAGGGACTGCTTGGAGAAAAAAAAAAAAAAAGGAAAAGAAAAAAAAAAAGAAAAAGAAAGAAAGAAAACTAGTAGTGGAAATTACTTCTTTTTTTTTTTGCTTTTTGGTTTTTTTGGCAAATGAAGAGGACAGTGTGAAGCACCAAAAAATGAAGAGGTGGATTTCGGCCTTAGGGGGAAAAAAAAAAAAGAGAAAAGAAAAAAAAAAATCACCGCCTTAGGTGCTCCATTGATCCGATAACTGATGCCACAGAAAAAAAAAAGAAAAAAAAAAAAAAGGAAAAAAAAAAAAAAAAGACTAGACGGCGAGAATTATCCACACTGTCCAGAGTGGACACTGGCCTCCCTCTCTGCAGACATGTGTCTGCCCGTATGGCCTTTTTGTACTCCCAGTTCTTATAGAACAGGGAGTACTTTAGAATGGGAACGAAGAAATGCTGTCTGTCTGTCTGTGTGTCTGTCTGTGTGTCCGTGGTCGAAATGTGTTACACTCGCTCCAGACAAAACTACTGGGCCGATCTTTCTGAAACTTTGTAGCTATGTTCATTATGGTCCACGGATGATGCCCGATGTTTTAGTTTACCGCTATAGCCGTTACTAACGGCTGTAATGGCCTGTAACGGTTTTTCTTCTTTACAGAATATCTCAAACTACTCGGCCGATCTTTGTAAAAATGAGCAGGTACGTTCATTATGGGTCACGGATGATACCCGATGTTTTAGTTTACCGCTATAGCCATTACTAACGGCTGTAACGGCCTGTAACGGTTTTTTCTTCTTTACAGAATATCTCAGAAAGTACTTGGCCGATCTTTGTAAAAATGAGCAGGTACGTTCATTATGGGTCACGGATGATGCCCGATGTTTAGTTTACCTCGTTATAGCCGTTACTAACGGCCGTAACGGGTTTTCTTCTTTATGGAATATCTCAGAAAGTACTTGGCCGATCTTTCTGAAAATTTGTAGGTATGTTCATTATGGGTCACGAATAATGCCCGATATATAAAGTTTGCCCCGTTATAGCCGTTACTAACGGTTGTAACGGCCTGTAACGGTTTTTCTTCTTTATGGAATATCTCAGAAAGTACTTGGCCAATTTATAAGCGGTTTGGATGATCTTGTGACAAATCGGAGTCTCTGTCCATATGTTAGTGATGTAATGCTGAAAATGGATTAAACAACCGTTAAAAACCGTTCTTTCTTATATATAGGTGGATTTTTAATGAAATTTGGTATATAGAAAGGTTATCACACACAAATGGCGCTTCTATATCGTGTTTAAAAATTTGACCGTTAAAAACCGTTATTCTTGACATATTGTCCGATTTGGATGAAATTTGATATGTACACAGGCTTTAGCCCAGTGAGGACTAAAATACCGGTTTCAAAAGTGTATATCGGTTATACCGATAAACCGTTATTTTTTATATATTGGTGGGTTTTAATGAAATTTTGTATATAGAAAGATTATCACACACAAATGGCAATTCCATGTAGTGTTTCAAAATCTGACCGTTAAAAACCGTTATTCTTGACATATTGTCCGATTTGGATGAAATTTGGTATGTACACAGGCTTTAGCCCAGCGAGGACTAAAATACCAGTTTCAAAAGCGTACATCGGTTAAATAACCGTTAAAACCGTTATTTTGCCTTTATTTCTTATCTCACAAAGCACTTGGCCGATTTATAAGCGGTTTGGAAAACTGGGAGTACGTTTATATGCTTCGCATCTTAGTTTTTTTGTTGTTTTTTTTACATTCCTTGTTCATTACATTTTCTAAAACTTCACTGCCCTTTCTGCAGACAAAGATCTGCCCGTTTGGCTAATTCATAGATTCTTTGTTCATTACTTTAAAAAAAAACAACACTTTTTCTTTAATCTGAGAGTAATAAACCAAGCCAAATAGCCGGCGCTCTTTGCACGGCCTACTGTTGTCCGCCTCGAGAAGATCAGTAGGTCAGCTGCTGTGTCATTTATTCTGCATTTAAACCGTCTTCATTATTTGTTCCCTTTTATGATGTACCAGGTTTCCGTGATGTGATTTTTTTTTATGTTGAAACTGCATTCATTATTTGTTCGTTTATAGGAGGCACTTTTTTTCCACCTATTTCAGGATGTGATTTTTTTGTTGTTGTTGAAACTGCGTTCAGCATTTGTTCATTTATAGGATATACCTTTTTTTTCTCCTTTTTCTGGGTGTGATTTTTTTTTTCCTGCGAGTAGATGTACCTGTTGTTGGTGTTTTTTTTGTTGTTGTTTTTTTAAAAATCTTTTCCATGTCTTTCTTGTGATAGATGTCCCTTGTTTTCCATCTTTCCTGGTGTGATATCTTTTCCCCGCGCGATATGCCCTTTCTTTTCCTTTTCAAAGGATGTGATTTTTTTTTTTTTTTTTTTTTTTTTTTAAATTTTTGCCCCTGCATGTGGACAGCCCTGAAAAGGCCCCGCGCGGCTGGCTGGATAAGGACAGTAAAATGTTTAACCTGTGTGTGCACAGGCGGACATGGTGGCGGGCATACCCTGGGTGGCCTTCCCCCTGTGCAGCTACGTCATCTCCAAGCTGGTGGACCGACTGCGCGAGAGACGGCCCGCCGCCACCACCGTCATCCGCAAGATCGTCGACGGCGTCGGTGAGTGCCGTCACTGGTCCATGGAGACATCTCTGTGTCGTGAAAGAGTAGCAGTAATGGGGACATATAAAGGGCGATAACTTCACACACGGTGCAAGCTTTCCGCGTTGTTCAGTGTCAAAGCACGTAAAACATCAGTGAAAGAACACATCAAAAGGGAACAATATTAATCAGTCATTTAGTTATTGAATGGAAGAGAGAGAAACCCAACCTTGACTACTTATACTAAACAATCTCAAGCCGTATTTCGATTAATTATTTAGTTACTGATTAGCAAAAAAAAAAAAAAAAAAAAAAAAGGAATCGTGATTACTTATATTTACAATCACACACCCCAATCCCGCATGCGCATCAGAACAACGAACACGCGCATATCAACACACACACACACACACACACACACACGGGTACGCATACATGCACGACTCGACAGGAGAGAGTAACGGTACAGGCTAGGGGTAATTGGTCTTTGAAAAAGACGAGGTTGTAAAGATTTCTGTTTCTAGCAGAGGATGAGTGGGTATCGCGAATAGTGATAAGCATGTTATTCCACATGTGGCCCAGCGAAAGACAATACTCTCGGTCCCAAAGGCTTTTAAATGTGCGGCTCAAATAGATGCCTGATGTCAAGTGATGAACCGAGTTGTCCACTGAGACGTCTAATGTCAAGAGATGAACTGAGTTGTCCACCGAGACCTCTGCTGTTGACGGGACTATAATTTTAATCTTAAGTTGTCCACTGAGACGTCTGATGTCAAGAGATGAACCAGGTCGTCCACTGAGACGTCTGATGTCAAGAGATGAACCAAGTTGTCCACTGAGACGTCTGATGTCAAGAGATGAACCAAGTTGTCCACTGAGACGTCTGATGTCAAGAGATGAACCAAGTTGTCCACTGGAACTGGAGATGTGAAGCAGATCAGAGGAGTTGTTTGTTTTAAATCCTCAAAGCATCTTTGACGGATTGTGTGAGTGCTGGCATGTTACATAATGTAATACTATTATTACTACTGCTGCTGCTACTACTACTACTACTACTACTACTAGTAGTAGTTGTAGTAGTACCAAACGTACTCAAATGGCGCCTATCCTTGATTGGAGACCCGGCTGTAAGCTCTTTACACAACTCGCTGCCTGTCTGAGTAGAGCCGATTGAAGAGCTGCTTATATTGCATTGTATTTTACTGCAGTGTACTACATTGCATTGCACTATATCGCATTGTACTGCATTGCACTATATCGCATTGTACTGCATTGCACTATATTGCATTGTACTGCATTGCACTATATTGCATTGTACTGCATTGCACTGTATTGCATTGCACTATATCGCATTGTAGTGCATTGCACTATATTGCATTGTACTGCATTGCAGTATATTGCATTGCGTTGTACTCTATTTCAATCGCATTGTACTGCATTGCACTATATTGCATTGCATTGCATTGCATTGCATTGCACTGCACTATCTTGTACTGAGTGGTACTGTGTCGCGTCGCGTCGTGTGTATTGCATTGCACTACGTGTCCAGTGTGTAGTATTATGCTGTACGACTTCGTCGCCACGACGGTATTGCATTCCTCTGTGAAATTCCGGGTGACGTTGCAATCGGAGACACGCCACGTATATGTTCCCCACACCACCCCACCCCACCCCCAACCCTGTTTTTGCCATGTCAAGTTTATATCTCCAAGTAGATATTCCTGCAGAATTTTGTTAGAGGCAACTTCCTCGGTGCCGAGGGTTATTATTGTACGTGCGTGTGTGGCGTTCTGCTCCCGTGAGCTCGGTATGTAACGTCTCCTTCGAAAGACTAGCTCTCATACCACCACTAAAGGTCTAGAGGAGGAAGGGGGTGGGGTGTGAAGAGAGATGCTTTGTACGGGCCTCGTGCCACGAACCCACAATTAATTCTCGCTTCAGTGAGTTGTGCACGCATTCCACCGCTTTGCTGCTGACGATAATGATAATAGCGATGATAAAGATGATAGCAATAACGATGATGGTGATGATGACGACGACGATGATAATAGTAACCATGACAGAGACGAAGAGATAATTACAATGCTGATGGTGACGATGGAAACGTTGATTTTGGTAATGATAATGATGACAAAGACGACGGTAATGATTATGATGATGATGACAACGCGGCTGTTGCTGCTGTAAACGATGAGGATAATGGCAATAAAGTTGATGATTATGATCATGGTGATAATGCCGAAGACAACGACCACAATGACGGTGATATTGATCATGGTGACAGTAACGATTATGACAACGAGGACGAGGACGATGGCGATACTCAACCAGATGTCAAAGAACGTTTATCGACGATGCACAGTGGTGATCCCTCACCCCAACCCGTCTCTCCCCTTTCCTCCTCAGGCAAGCTGATACCCGTGAGTCTTCTGGTGGTCATCACCTACCTCCCCTCCCGCGCCGCCCCGGCTCCGGGGGACCAGGCTCCAACGGGAGACAACCCGGTCGGGCGCGAGAAGTTGCCGGCCCTGGAGGCGGTGGTGGTGGCGCTGTACGTGGTGAGCGTGCTGCTGCTGAGCAGCGAGGGGAGCAGCTGGCTGGCCAACGTGGTGGACCTGTCCCCGCAGTGGGCCGGCGTGGTGTCCAGCGTGTGCAGGTGCCCAGTCTGCTGGGCAGCTTCGTCCTGCCCCTGGTCGTGCAGGGGCTGACGCCCAACGTGAGTGGGTCGCAGTGTTCTTGCTCTCCACTCGCTCTGTCTCAACCCGACTGCTAAATGCAGGGAGTATTTTCCTTTTTCTCTCCCCTGCTCCCTTTCTCTTGTCTTCCCCCATCTCTCTTCCCAACCCGCGCCTTCTCTAGTAAACGAGGATCATGACAGCAGTGATCGTTTTTAAAACGGGTCATCTTCAGAAACGAACGCGCTGTGTCAGTTCTGATGGGCCGAACGAGATTAGTTGTGTGGAAAACAAAATTATGAATTCTCCAGAAAAATAAAATTTTTGCAGTCAACATAATTATTTCCAAGAAGCGTATTCTTTTTTTATGAGCCCAGGAGGCTGCATTTTGTCAGACCATGATCAGAACGGTGAAGTACGTTGTACGTCATTTGTTAAAAAACGCTTTGTATGGCGAAATTAGTACGTTTACTGCCTGTGTGAACGCATTATTTGAAAATGAAATAAAACAGAACAGAACAAAAATTCTTTGAACGGCACTCGGGCGAGCATTGATTTTCGACCAGGTCAGCTAGTCCTTTGACAGCGACAACAGCAACAATAATTAAAAGAAACTGCATGTTCACCTCAACAGGATTCCAGTTGCAATTAGATGGTTAAGAGCGCGGTTCCATTTATTCGTTCACGGTTAGAGTTCCATCCTCCGTTACAGTGTTCGGCACCACTGGGCAATGGATCAGCAGTGAATACTGTACAGAATTGCGAGCGTGTTAACACGAGAGAGATGTTCATTGCTCTCTTCTCTTTCCTTTACGCCATGGCACGACTTAACACCGTTCCTATGTTGGCAGATGGGCCGCGTGATATATTCCATATGAACGGGACTGTCATTGCACCAGCGCTACGAGCTCTTGTCCAATAAAGCCACGTTTTCTCAGACCAGTGTTCTAGAGCTGCTCATTTTCAGCTGTAACGAGGTTACTCGCCTTGGGCATGGTTCTTCAACTAGTTCCAACGTGACTTTCCAGTGTAAAAAAACAACAAAAAAAACCCCGTAAAATCCCATCACCAAATTTCGGAAGAGAAGGCCAGTTTGGCCGTTGGTATGGATGACACGTTACACATAGCGTGCACCCTGCGTGAGGAATAGAAAAAATAAATGAAGGAAGTAAGGAAACTGAGTGAACAATATTGACCGGATGACACGGGAAACGACTGAATGAAGCGCCAGCTGGCAGCTCTTCAGTCGGCTCTACCCAGGTAGGCAGCCCGTTGAGTAAACGAGTGTGGATTGTAAAGCGCTTAGAGCCGTGGTCTCAAGCCGAGGATTGGCGCTATATAAGTATTCATAATAACAGTAACATATTACAATGATTGACTAGTCCATCTGTTTACCAGCCTGATAAGCATCCGTCGCTACATGCTTCGGTCAAGGTAAACGTATCCCGTAACCGTGATTCATTGCCGTATCTGTGAACGGACAAATGGAATCGTGCCTTTTTGTTAATCTACCTTTGCCATTCTTCTGTTGTTGCCGTAACCGTATCTGTGAACGAACAAATGACATTATGTCTTCTTCGTATGTACTTGCGTGAGTTATTCCCGTCGCCTTATTAAGCATGAATGTCGAAAGGAATCGCGCCTTCAGCTGGTTCACATGTGACGTCAACATGTGTGCGTCTTCCTCAAGGGTCAGCAGTCATATTGGAGATTGCATGGACTTTTCCCGAGTGGACATTTGCCAGGTAGCTTTTTTGTTGGGTGGACTTTAGCCGTCGCCGAACTGGGGTAGCTTTTTTTTTAAACACGGGGGGAAATCGGTTGTCACCAACTCTCTCTCTCTCTTGTAAAATAATTGTAAGATGGTTTGCCCAAAATGCCTTGACGTAAGAGAAGATGAAGCCCGCTGTGTGCTTGTTTGTCCACGTTGGAAAGATACACAAAAATGTATCCAAAGAGTGTTGTCTGTTCTAGCTTCTTTTGCTTATGTCTTCAAGAAATGGAGATACTGTAAAGCAGCTAGTAAAGTACCTGCACACGACGTTTTAACCAATATGAGTACGCGTATGTCGAATTCATGTATCTCCCCTTTGTAAGGGGCTATGGCCTTTACGCATAAAGCATATTAATCTCTCCCTCTCTCCTTCTCACTCTCTCAGAACACGGAGGAGGAGTGGCACACCTGTATGCTGGTGATGTTAGCCACGGTGGCTGCCTGCTACCTCTTCTACGTCATCTTCGGCTCCAGCGAGCTTCAGCACTGGACGACGTCATCAGCCACCCAGGGCTTGGACTCGCTGCGCAAGGACAACGAGGACGTCAACGACGAGAATGCAAGAACGAAAATCAGCGGCGACGATGGTGATGAACGAGATGGGAGACGAACCGGGAACAGATCATGTTAAAGGGGGTGGGGGGTAAATCTTCAGTTGGGATTTAGGCGGTAATGAGAGTTATCTTTTTCGTTTTTTTCGGTTTATTAAGCTGGAGTTTGAATACTGGTACACGCCCCTCCCTTCCCACTTTCTCTCTCTCTCGTCTCCTCTATGTTGTGTGTGTGTGTGTGTGTGTGTGTGTGTGTGTGTGTGTGTGTGTGTTTTCCAAAAATGTGAACTGAGAGAAAGTGGTGTCATCGAAAGGGAGAGAAGGAGAAACAGAGAGAGCGTTGGCGAAGTTTGAGGTAAGAGAGAGGGGGTACAGAGAGAGCGTTGGCGAAGTTTTGAGGGTACAGAGAGAGCGTGGCGAAGTTTTGAGGGTACAGAGAGAGCGTAGCGAAGTTTGAGGGTACAGAGAGAGGGTTGCGAAGTTTTGAGGGTACAGAGAGAGCGTTGGCGAAGTTTTGAGGGTACAGAGAGAGCGTTGGCGAAGTTTTGAGGGTACAGGGAGAGCGTTGGCGAAGTTTTGAGGGTACAGGAGAGCGTTGGCGAAGTTTTGAGGGTACAGGAGAGCGTTGGCGAAGTTTTGAGGGTACAGAGAGAGCGTTGGCGAAGTTTTGAGGGACAGAGAGAGCGTTGCGAAGTTTAGAGAGGTACAGAGAGAGCGTTGGCGAAGTTTTGGGCGAAGTTTTGAGGGTACAGAGAGAGGGTACAGAGAGAGCGTTGGCGAAGTTTTGGGCGAAGTTTTGAGGGTACAGAAGTGAGGGTACAGAGAGAGCGTTGGCGAAGTTTTGAGGGTACAGGAGAGCGTTGGCGAAGTTTTGAGGTACAGAGAGAGCGTTGGCGAAGTTTTGAGGGTACAGAGAGAGCGTTGGCGAAGTTTTGAGGGTACAGAGAGAGCGTTGGCGAAGTTTTGAGGGTACAGAGAGAGCGTTGGCGAAGTTTTGAGGGTACAGAGATAGCGTTGGCGAAGTTGTGAGGTTACAGAGGAGCGTTGGCGAAGTTTGAGTACAGGAGAGAGCGATTGGCGAAGGTTTTGATGACAGAAGAGGCGTTGGCGAAAGTTTTGAGGGTACATGGAGAGCGTTGCGAAGTTTTGAGGGTACAGAGAGAGCGTTGGCGAAGTTTTGAGGGTACAGGGAGAGCGTTGGCGAAGTTTTGAGGGTACAGAGAGAGCGTTGGCGAAGTTTTGAGGGTACAGAGAGAGCGTTGGCGAAGTTTTGAGGGTACAGAGAGAGCGTTGGCGAAGTTTTGGGCGAAGTTTTGAGGGTACAGAGAGAGGGTACAGAGAGAGCGTTGGCGAAGTTTTGGGCGAAGTTTTGAGGGTACAGAGAGAGGGTACAGAGAGAGCGTTGGCGAAGTTTTGAGGGTACAGGGAGAGCGTTGGCGAAGTTTTGAGGGTACAGAGAGAGCGTTGGCGAAGTTTTGAGGGTACAGAGAGAGCGTTGGCGAAGTTTTGAGGGTACAGAGAGAGCGTTGGCGAAGTTTTGAGGGTACAGAGAGAGCGTTGGCGAAGTTTTGAGGGTATAGAGAGAGCGTTGGCGAAGTTTTGAGGGTATAGAGAGAGCGTTGGCGAAGTTTTGAGGGTGAAGGCATTAGTTCCGTCTTCAAACTAAGTAAGTGAGGAAAACAATTAACATATTTCACGCGTGCATTTGCATGCATGCCCATTCGTACACTCTTATATCAAATTGTTTGAAGCATGGACGCCTGCATTGTGCGGAAAGGGTATTTGTTGACAAGAAAAAACAAGTCAGCCTGTGGAAAAAAAAGTGTCTTCGATCCTGTTTCTGAAGATGAAATTGTAACAGAGAATGGTTTAATGTAGAATAAATTGCAGGCAGGAATTAAAGCAGGAGGATGGAAGTAGTATTATCAGACTGCTAAAGAAAGGGAACTAACTCAGGACAATACAGAAGCAACGTGCTTCGACCCTAAAGCCTACCACAGGCACCACAGAAAACAGTGACACAGAGAGAGAGAGGAGGGGGAGGGAGATGCAGAGAAATGGAATGCTGAGGAGAAGGGGAGAAAGAGGAGGAGGAATTGGGGTGCAGGTGAGCTCTAAACGCTGCTGCTTGACCGATTCGTTTGCAATTCTGCCTCGTGATTTCAGGGGGAGTTCATTGAAGCACCGATGCAGCATAAGTTGTCAAGATGCAGCTGTCTCAAAAATGTAGCCGAGTTACAATTTTCATGTGTATTTATACTAAAAACGGTTTTGTTTTTGCTTTTTGGGGGTGTACATTTTTTCTTGAATAATGAACAAAGACGTGTATAAAATTGTAACATTTTTTAAATTGCTGCAACTGCATGTATTAGTGTTTACAGGGTTTTTTTTAATCCGACTTTGGGAGTAGAACAATGTTTCAAACCCAGTAAGTACAACTTGTAGATAGCCTCGGAGAAAAAAAAAAGCATGGTTATCCCCAAAATGTAAAATTAACATTCAGCGTGTCAAAAAGTTTTTGTTAGGCAGTAGGCAGCAAATTGTAAGAGTTAGAAACAGTACATTTTAAGCGCTGTTGAAGTGTTCAGATATAAATGATACGACTGACTCCCCACAGCATAAGATTTCAGTCACGCTGTTGAAGTGTTCAGATGTAAATGATACGACTGACTCCCCACAGCATAAGATTTCAATCTCCGTATTCCACCAAGTTCAACAGATATAATTCGATAAAACCTTAAGAAAGCAGCGGTCTCGACGGAAAATATAACGACTGCCTCATTATTCATTCATTACAGTAAAAAAAAAAAAGAAAAAAAAAAGAAAAACAAACAAACAAAAAGCAACCAGAGAAAACCGCACGAACAATCTAACAGTTGTCACTTTTTCGTCCAGACTGCTGCACGTTACATTGTTTTTCATGCAGATCACGGCATTGTCACATTTTGCATCGTGTCAAACCTCACCGATATCTTCCACCCTCTCTCCATGTCTTTCGGTTCTCTGCGGTCCTGTGAAACCTCGTGAGGCACAGGCCTGACCCCCCCCCCCCCCCCCCCTCCTTGATGTTGTCCACCTCTTCCTCTGTCTGCTTCCGCTTCGTCTCCCTGGCGCTTCTTGGAGAGGGATGGTCTTACAGTCTACCGACTTGGACGAAGGCTGAAGTTGTTCTTTCTTTGGATTCTGATGGTGTTTTTGATATTTTTTATTTCTTTTGTGTGGGATTGTTACAATATCTTCATTGTCGTTGTTGTTTCATCTCGGGAGTGCGACGTGTGTACCCAGTTGCCAGCGTTAGTTGCTGTTATTCCCTTATATGTACGTTTGAATTTTGCGATTTTGTCTTCGACTGTTACGGACAATGTGAATGTAAGCATTATGAACTGAATATTGTGAATACTTCCAGGGTGTGTGCATTTACAGTTGTTGTATAACGTAGAGGAAGTATGTGCCAGTCCAATCAGATTTGTTGACATTGGCCTGTGCACGTATATTTATTCTGGAGAGGGGGAAAGGAGAAACAGGGGGGCGGACAGGATGTGTCAGGGGTGGGGGGGGGGGGGGTGGCGAGGAAGTGAAACGCAAATGGTGAAGCTGTCACTGGGACCGCAGTGAGACTGGAAATGTGCCTGGCCTATCGTAGCGCCCCACCTGCAGTAGTCGACATCAAACCGCCCTGAGACAACCCTCCAGAGACGATACTGCGCTGCTGCCGAGTCACTTAGGTGATGTTCAGTGGTGCCTGGTCCGATTCAGTCGCGGTGCTCCCATTGACGTTAACTGCCTGGTCGCGGAGACGGCGTGAGCGAGCGTCTCCCATCTGAAGGGCGGTAGTGCGGCCATCCAAGACGATCCCCAGGAGGTTATACCTATAGCGAGGATGTGACCTGAACTCGCCACAGTTACGTTCGTGGCGAGAAACTCGAGAGATGGGAGATCTAAAAAAAAAAGTGTTAACGGTCTTGTTTCTGATCAGCTGCTTTCCGTTGAAAACTACACACTTCATCTTGATATTCTTTTTTTTGTTCAAGGCTAACGATGAAAAAGAAAATCTGTTCCGACCTCCGTTAAAAGTCGCCGATTGCCACCCCCACCCGCTGCTCCAAATGTAGTCCTGATTGGTAGAGAGACTGTCGGCCTTTTTTACGCGCTGTCTCCCCCCCCCCCCCCCCCCCCCCAATTTCTCTCTCGGTGCAGTTTTAAAGGCAGGCGTGTCATGGGGCTTCACTCTTCCTCCGCTTGTGACCCACAGCTTAGAAATTCTCTCTCCCCTTTCCATCACACTTGGTGACCCAAAGCACAGCCGTTTCTACTTGCTGTAGATAGGGTAAATTGCTTCTTGTATTTTTCTTTATTTTCTTTCAGTTTAAGCCTGTGTTCCTATACTTGCACATGTATGCATGCATTACGTCCAAAGACAGATAAAGATGGATCAGTATTGCCAGAAAACGCAGTATAGACGCGCAGCATAAATGCACACACGCGTGCGCGCGCGGGCACACACACACACATTCTCTCTAATTCTCTCTGACATACGCATACACAGAGCTGCCAACCATCTAGCTATCGGAATTTATTATCGTCAAACGCACGTCATTCCGCTATACATAAGAAGAAAAAAAAACCCCACAAACTTTGTTTATTAGGGGAGTTTGCACATCTTAGTTTCGGTTTAACTTATTCCGCTGCCATGATGTCGAAACGACCTGCAGGACCGGTTAATTCGAAGGCAGAAAAGAATTTAGAAGTGCAGAATCGGGCTGCTTTCTGCTGTCATGATGGGTGTGCTGCTGATCCCAGTCAACAATTCGGCCTGTGAAAGTGTTCAGCCGTTGTCAGGAAGAACCTTCCAGACTTTCGTCCCTCCTTGAGGCACCGATGATTCTGAAGGACAGAAATGAGCCGAGTCATAAGATGAAGCATGGTGACAGTGTGCTTCAGAAATGCAGAAGAGCAAACAGTGTATCGGCGGAGACGGCGATTCCATGGAAGCACTTGACGAAAGGGAAGAAAAATGAAGCGTCTGGAATGTCACGGTTTTGTTTTCCGCTCAACGTTCAAAAACATTCCTCTCGAGTCTCTTCAGAGGTTGGCAGCTCTGCATACACTAACACACGCCAGGTGCGCACACAGGCACAGACACTCGCGCACATTCTCTCTCTCTCTCTCTCTCTCTCTCACATACACATATTCTCTCTCTCTCTCATGCTCTGTACCCCACATCCACACACAATTTGCTCATCACACTCGCACATATTCGCACACTCACACACTTTTCTCACACGCACACTGTTCACACTCTCTCTCTCTCACTCATACTCGCTACCTCAAACACACACACATATGCACGCGCGCACATACATGCACTCGCGTGGACAAATACACAGACTCGCGCGCGCACACACTCGTCCATTTAAGCTCTCGCATTCACACTCTCTCTGTCTCTTTCACACACTCTCCCTCACTCCCCCTTTCGCTCTCGCTCACACACACACTCGTCACACTCACTCATTCAAGCACTCACATTCACGCCGTCTCTTTCACACACTCTCCCTCACTCCCCCTTTCGCTCTCGCTCACACACACACTCGTCACACTCGCTCATTCAAGCACTCACATTCACGCCGTCTCTTTCACACACTCTCCCTCACTCCCCCTTTCGCTCTCGCTCACACTCGTCACACTCTCATTAAGCACTCGCATTCACACACTCTCCCTCACTCCCCCTTTCGCTCTCGCTCACACACACTCGTCACACTCACTCATTAAAGCACTCACATTCACGCTGTCTCTTTCTCACACTCTCCCTCACTCCCCCTTTCGCTCTGGCTCACACACACACACTCGCGCGTGCACACACACTCACAAATTTAAGCACTCACTCCGTCTCTTTCATACACACTCCCTCACTCACCCTTTCGCTCTCGCTCACACATACCCGAGTACAAACTCGCCACACACCGAAATGCACACACACACTCTTTCTCCCCCTCACTCATACTCTCTACCCCACACATACACATCTCTCTCGCACACATTCGCGCGCGCGAACACGCACGCACACGCTCTCTCTCTCGTGCACACACTCTCACACATACTGTCCCTCTTTTCTATGCTCTCTACCTTCCTTTCTCGCACACGCACACACACGTGCATGCCAGTACAAAACGCACGCACACGCGCGCGCACACATATGCACACACACACACACTCTCTCGTACTCTCTACCTCACACACGCACGCACGCACACACACACGCACGCATGCACACACACAATTTTCTCACTCACTCGCCCTGCGCGCGCATACTCTCGCAACACGTACACACAGGCACACTAACTCGTGCGCACTCGCTCACTCGTTCAGGCACGCACGCGCGCACACTCTCCTCTCTCTCTCTCTCTCGCATACGCACAAACACGCACATACACACACTGTCTGAAGACCAAGCAGAGACATGCACACGCACATACACAAACGCGCGCACACACGCATGCACACGACACACACGCTGGCACGCGCGCGTACACATATACTCGAGCAGTACTTGCATTCTGAAGTCAAACTGCAATGAATCGGGTATTGGTAGACAGGCAGATCACTTCAGATCTACTCTTTTTTTATTCCACCGTCAGTTCGTCTCGGCGTTAGGTCCTAGATAACACTTCGCATCAAGGTGATCCTGCAGGTGGGCTTGTTAACTTAGGGTCAAACAATGACTGCGTGGTCTTTTTGTTGGTTCGAAAAGTAAAACGGACCATTGAAACGATTTCAGAAATATCATTTCCGTAATATTCTTTTAAAGAGGTAGAGGCGTTCAACCGATTCCCAAATATCCGTCATCAATATAATGCTGCAGGCAGAGAGGAGGAAAAAAAAGAAAAAAAACTGTCGGTATGATGAGCATTAACAGTCAAAGGTTTGAAATGTAGTATATTTTTAAGAAAAATGAACAAATGGAATAGTCACAAATGAAGGTAAAAATTCGTTAGGTTAGAAAGATCCCAGGGGAAAATCCCCTAAATTAGAAAGGCCCTAGAAAAAAAAATCCCCTATCTGTCTCGCTTTTCGAACCAGCACGTTGTGTTGTAGCTTAACATTAAAAGGTGTGGCATATTTTACAGAAGACAAAGTGGGCCAACAAAATCGAACAGAACATTTTGAAAGCGAGGTACGCAAGAAGAAAACCCAACAACAAACAACAACGAAAACAAACACACAAATATCGATGCAAAAGAAACTGTGCGTGCTAATGCCTCCATGAACGGACTAACGGGCGACACATGGACACGGCTGAGGTTGCTTTTTCAAATTGAAATTTGTCCAGTCCTGTACTCCGTTTGTCTGTGTCCTTGGCGGTAACGAACCCCCGTCCCTTTCCAAATTTTTTTTTTTTTTTGGTTAAAGACGTGTATTAAGAAAAGAGTACTTGTCGCATGTTGCTTCGTCACAGCGCTGAGGATTAACCACGAAGAAGCGTACCTCACTTTCAAAACAGATTTTTGCCGCCTCAGCAACACGGGCGTCACAAAAATCAAGCTCTTCAAAAGCCAAGCCAAGGAAAGACGTGGCGGCTCGCTTCGTTCAGGACCGGGGGGGGGGGGGGGGGGGGAGATGTGGGGGGTGGGGAGAAGGGGTGGGGGTGTTGGGGGGGGAGATGTTTGGGTTTTCGTTCAAGTTGCCCAGACTGTTGTGATGTTCCATCCAAAGCTGATGACAGAGAGGAAGGAAGGTGGGGGGAGGGGGGCTAGGATGGTATACTGGAAGAGAAGGGGGTCAGAGTGGGGAGAGGGGGCTTCTGTTACGTGTAACAAGTGGGGTGCTTTTAAATATCGGTCAATAGCTCGTGCCGTTTTTTCTCTCTCTCGCCCACGTCCTAGTAAAAAAAGGCAAAGTGGTGACGTTATCAATAAAATGAATCTTGTATTTAAAAAAGGGAAAAGGCAGGAGTAAACAGAAACGGGAGGAGGTGGGGGTGTGAAGAGAAGGAAACGAAGAGGCATGTCGGGAAGTCCCAAGTTCAAAGTGGTGTCGATTCGACCGCTTCCGCTTTGCGCGCGTTGCCGTTGGTCTGCAGCACTTCCGCTTCCGGCGTTTCGTAGCCCGTGGTTTGTAAGACCGTGCCGTCCGCGTTGCTGTCTCCCTGCCCGCCGCTCTCGTCCGGCACGAAGCCTGACACACACACACACACACAGCGACCAGCGTCACACAGAGTGTCAACATTGAGATGATAGAGAGATCCGCCAGTCCAAGTCAGAACTGCCATGACGGACAAAACTGATTAGAAGCGACCATGAAGTGGTCGACTGAACACGGAGAGAAGCTGATTCGGAGACTGATGATGCGTGCGTGCGCCCATACTTTGGTGTGTGTAAAGGGGGGATGGATATGTGTAAAGGATGGATGTGCGTCGGTGATGTGTGTATACGTGCGCAGGACTTCATTTGTAGGATATGCATTGCAATTGGCTCGTACCACGGGTGGAACCTCTGAATCTCCAATTTGGAGATAGCGCATTCCACCCCCACAAATTTTTTTTTCGGGCTGCTCATATACCAGTACAGTATGCATTCATATTTTTCTCATACTCCACACATGCCACTTTCAAACCAACAATAATCCACACAGTTATAATATTCACTTCATTTATATTATATTCCATCAATATAAAATTTCTTTAACTTTCATTCTAGCGCGGACAAATGAGCTCAGGCATGCATGTGTTTATCTGTCCGTCCGTGTTAGCTGTATGCATGCACGTGTATAGCCTGTATATGTGTGCGAGGCTACGTGCGCGCGCGTTTTTGTGTACGAGTATATGTTTGCGCAAGCATGTGTGTAGGTGGTTTGTGTGAACACGTCTGTGTGTACTGGAATGCATGAGTGTACGCGCGCGTACGTCTTTTATATCTGTGTGCGTGTGCGAGTTTGTGCGTACTTGTCTGTGGCTATCTGTGCGTGTGTATGCGCGCGCGCACATAATCATATGTGCGATTCTGTGGGGTTTTGCGCGCGTGCTGGTTTGTGTGAATGCGTCTGCTAGGGTGTGGCCTACTGTGTTTGGGCGTCTCTGTACGTATGTGTGACCGACTATTTGTGTGTACGCGCGCGTGTATTTGTGTGCGTGCGAATGCGCGCGGGCATTTGTGTCTGTGCTCGAATGTCTCTGTGCGTCTGTGTGTGCCCCCTCCCTCCTGTGTGCTTTTGCGTGTTAATGGATATGCGTGTTCTTTATGAGCATGTGTGTATGCATGTCGCGGTGAAACCAAACGCGTCCGATGCGTTCCTGTGTGTGCACGAGTACGTGTTTATGTACGCGTAGGAGTACGTGCGCGCGCGCGTTTGTGCAGGCGAACGCACATATGTGTGTGAGAATGCGCATGTGTGTGTATATATAATTATATATAGGTGTGCGCGCGTGTGTGTGTGCAACCCACCAAAAACAAAATAGCCTTTATACTCAACTACATGTGTTCTTCATGCTCAGATGTGGTAATCCTGGTAGCGCATGAGTACGTGTTTGTGTGTAGGAGTATGTGTGCGCGCGGGCGCACGTGTGTGTGCGCGCGTTCGTGTGTGTTGGGTACTTGACTCTGCGAGTATATGTGCGAGAGTAAACATGTGAGCGAGTGTGTGTGCGCACGAGTTCGTGCCTTTCTCATATGTGTGTGTGTATGGGCCCGTGTGTGTAGGGGCACGCGTGTGCCTGTGTTTGCCAGACTGAAAGTACGAATGAAACGTCAAAACGGCGGCGAACAGCTGAAAAGCGAATATGAAATCATCATCATGACAATCGTCATAATCATCGGAAGCGTGGTGTTTCTACGTGTATAAATTGAGCTGGAAAAAAGACAAACAACGGGAATTCAACAAATAAAAATAGGTGCGTCAAAACCAAAACATCAATGTGGCGACGTACTGTGGCGATCAACCTTTACCAGCAGACCGGTCAAAAGCACACACGTCCCTTGAAAAGGGGAAATAAATTATGGCGTTAGAAATCTCGGGGACGGGGGAAAAAAGACAAAAAACAACGCGAAGAAAACGCACACACACACACGCACACACAAAGGACGCAAATTTAGCATACGTAGTCCACCATCTATCCTCCCGGGCAGAATTTTTCCAGTGGTTTACGTTTACAGCCGAGACTGCCGAAAAGGCCACATGAAAACTATGTTAAACATTCTTTACATGAAATTCCCAATAACGCTAACACCTGAAGAAAATCGGACAGCTGTTTCAAAACTGACTGACAGACCGACCGACGGACGGACAAACAGACTGACTGAGGGGACGGAAACGCTCTGCGCGTTTGTCGTGTCATCACAGACTAACCGACGGCACACGGCCATTTCTGTCGTCCTATAAAGGGGGGTAATTCCTCTTGTAGATCAACAGGTCCATGTAAAAACCATGGAAATCACGAACAATACTCTGACCTCCTGAACGCGGATGACAGTAGACTCCAGCACAAGGCGATAGTCGTTCCAATCAGCATTGGTTAAAAATAGTCATCCCAATTAGCAATGGTTAAAAATAGTCATTCCAGTTAGCATTGGATAAAAATGGTCATTTCAATTAGCTTTAGTGAAAAAAAAATCGTCTCGACGAGTTGGCCAAATTGGAACATGAAATTCAGTTATCGTATGAACTGGAACAAGTAGGGAGAGGAAAAAAAACAACAGTGCAACGACTTTCTGGAACAAAGACAGGCCAGAGCGTAAAGGGAGATAAACAGGGCTGAAGCTAAGAGTAATAGACAAAGGGGAAGAGAAAACTAGTGGCCCAACTCGGGGATGATTTTGTTGTTGGTCTCCGCCTCTGCGCACCACTAGTAGCATCGCCCACACCGAGTTCGTTCCTGACATCCCACACAGCCCGACACCCACGCCCGTCTCACTGCAGCCTTCATATCGGCGGTCCACAGACAGCGATCATTAATGTTATCGGGTCGTTAGGATGCACCCATCGGACGAGACACTGCCGACTCGCTTCGGCTGTGTTCAGAGGTGGCCTGTTCTGCACCAGTTATGTACATAAAGGACGGGGTTACGGAAAGACCCCTCTCTCTCCCCACACCCTCCACCGTCATCCCCATGGGGAGGAGATTAACAGACACGAGGAGAGAGTCAGGATCTTGCGCGACAACTTGCTTGCTCCGCAGTTCTTCCTCCGTATCCTGCGCTATGCATCGGCGACAGAATTAGATTACGCATTAGCTTATGCCAGAGATAGACCACGACTGCACACAGTAAAAAGTTTTGGTTTGTTTTTATTTATTTTCTTTTTTTTAACCGGTGAAAATGCCCCACAACTATTGACCGTAGGAGCAGTGACCTGTCGGAGGTTCACCGTGTTCCCGGACACGGCATGATGGTAGGCGGAGCCCATCTCTCTTATTCCGCCATCTTTAACCATCTCTGAACTGAAGCAGGTACTCGTTTAGTGCTGGGTGGACAGAGAGCGTGTTCAAGCCGGAAAAAAAGAAATCCGACCACACGTATGGTTCGAACTCTCGACCGCTAGCTCTTACAGGCACACACTCTGGCCATCTAACCCACGGGCCACCCTCGGCTCAGTCCAAGGAGGTAACACAAAATGATAACGACAATGACTAAATATCAAGGACAGACCGTGACAGAGGACGGAAGAAAAACGGGCTATAATTTTGAATGGGGGAAAAAAAAGATGATAACGTCTTCCCAACGATCAGCAATTTCATCACTGCCCCTGCAGTTAGAGCAGTGACCTGCAAAGGCTTCACGAGACGGCGCAAATCTCAAACAGATCCCGGATTCGTCCTTTGATCCGGATCGGCACCAATCTCGAGCAGATTCATCCTTGCGCCGCGGTTCATCTTTCAGCCGAGTGTCGTGAAAATTGAATGCCGACTTGCCGAAGGGGTTAGTTTCCGCCAGGGACATAGACAGACAAGGTACAGGACAAGACACTATGGATTTCGACCTCTTGGGTCTTCTTCAGGCAAAACCATGTAACAGTTAATCTCAGTTATGATTCCAGTAACAACAATGATTACCATCCGTAGCACTGTTGTTATCAAATGACCATCGCCCATCAAAGTTTCCCCCCCTTTTTTTTTCTTTCCTTCTTTTTCTTTCATTTTTTTTCCTGCTTAGTAACAACAATGATTATCATCCTGTAGCACTGTTGTTACCAAATGGCCATCACCTAGTAAGCTTTTTTATCATTATTTATTTATTCAAACCCCCTTGTGTGTGTGTGTGTGTGTGTGTGTGTGTGTGTGTGTGTGTGTGTGCATGCATGTGGATGTGGATGTGTGTTTGTATGTATATCTGTGTGTGTGTGTGTGTGTGTGTGTGTGTGTGTATACTTATATGTGTATGTATGGTAGTGTTGATCTCACCTACGTCAACGGTCATTCTTCATCAGTCCTTGATCATTTCCAATTTTCTGCTCAATTGGCATTATCATACCAATGCTATCATGTTATTTCACTCATGACAATGTTCAACATCATTTTTAAAATATGTGTATAGCGTGTGTGTGTGAGAGAATGGGTGTGTATCTGTGTGAAAGCTCCCCACAATTAGTCTCATTATGACCATAATTCACCCATTAACACTCTCCCCTCTCTTCCCTCCTGCCCCCTTTTTCCCCCAACAACACTATTTGCACCAATTTCTCACCCCACCCCCGCATATGTATGAGTGGGAGAAGAGATATGAACTCTCCCTCTCTCTCCCTCCCCTTCCCCCATTACCCTCTTCCACCCCCCTCCCCTCCATATTCCGCCCCCACCCCACCCCCTTTTTCCCTCTCCTAACGATATCTTATCACCCATTGATCATTTCCATTCTCTTCTAATTATTATTATCATTACCCACACCCCCACATACAACTACCCACACATAACTACTATCAGCACCATCACCGCCCATTAAAATCGTTCATATATTTATTTTATTTATTTATATCTTTATATTCTTTATTTATTTACTTTTTTCATTTATTTATTTATTCATTTGATTTTTATTTCATTTTTTTTTTCTAATTCAAATTTTTTATACCCCCCCCCCCTCCCTTGAGTACTATTATCAATCCACTATAACCACTACAATCACTAAGATATCAAACTATTCTACAAAACAAGCTACAAACCCCATTGTTTCACACCCCCTCCCCTTCTCACCCACCCCCTCCCGTCTTTCACCCCTACCCCTACCCCTCTCACCACTTCCTCTCCAATGATTTCCTCGTTTCCGTCCGGCGGCCATTTTACCGGTTTGCTCCAACATGACCAGATAAGTGGTTTCTCGTTCTCTGTTTTGTTACGTGGTTTTGCCTGAAGAAGACCCAAGAGGTCGAAATGCATTGTGTCTTGTCTATTTCCTTGGCGGTAACTAACCCCTTCTCTTTCTAAATTTTGCTTCGTTTTCCTCCCTCAAGTCACTCCGTTTTGGAAGTTATCTTTATATATACATAATTATATCGTTCAAAGACTTGTTCTCTTGCCGAGCCGATTCGTGGACCCGCCCTGTGATCCGTTTCCACGACAGGGATCTGCACCATAGCGCAATGGTTTCGCCCTTGGGCTTCGAGAACAATCTGGCATGTCTCGTTCAGATCTATTTTTTGTTTGCTGTGTTTTGTTTTGTTTGCCAAATTTAGCTGAGAGAGAGAGAGACAGACCCACAGACGCGGATGAAAACGTATCCCCCTACCCCTTCTCCCTTGATGGCGGTAACCAAGATCAGAGACGGATCCCGATTCTAACGGAGCGATAATGACAACAACTAATGTGAGGGAGAGACCATGGCGAACAACTGAAGGAAAAAGAGAATTGTAACTGGGGGGAAAGAAGCTGACTAATGATGACGACAACAACGAAAACAACAGCAGCAGCAGTAGCAAAAACAACAAGGTCTCCCAGAACATTGGCTCGACCAGTTCCTCTCTTGCAGTCAGAGTTAGCAACTAATGCAGGGAGTGCCACACACACACTGCTACAGCTGTTGCTACAAATATCACTTGTGATACAAGAACAAAAAAACAATACTTCTACTAGTGCTACTACTGCCACTACAACCGCTATTAGACTACAACTACTACTGCCACTGCCACCCCACACCACCAATAACAACAAATATAATGGTAACGATAGGATATTATCATGATAAATTGGTTTCAACTTTTTTTTGCACATTATAACCCAACTGACTAAACACAGCCTTTCAACAGCTGTACACTCATACAGACCAAAAACAAACAAAACCAAAGAGAAAAGAAATAAACAAATAAAAAGCACGCTTTCTCATATTAATGAAATATTCTAACGATAGAAACAGCCATCATCAAAGCAGGCGAGAAAAGATAAAGAAATGTTAAAAAATGCCAGAAACAGGCGACCTGGGTTAGTTGTTACAGTTGTACAATGTGTGCAGTGGAAGATCAACAAAGCAACTGGTCTGTAATGTGTCAGCCACAAGGACGCTCACAATGACGGATGCTCGCAAACCACAGAGAAGCAAGCTCTGAAACTGGGAGAGCCAGGTTAGTCTCCACGACCCACTGGGGATGAAGATTCAGAAAAAAACAAACAAAATCCAAGGGTTGAAGGGAGATGGCAGTCGAAATGGATTAGAAGTAGGAATACAAAAAAAAAAAAAAATAGGAAGCGAGTACGTCACTGAGCTTGTGAATATGAAGAAATGAAGCGATGGAGTCAAACATATAATAATAATAATATTATATTGATAATGATGATTATGTATTTATTTCGATATATTCATTTTCATATATACAATAAAAAAATTATTAAATATATGAAAATAAATATTATCAAGAAAGAAAGAAAAATAAATATATAAAAAAAATCAATAAATATACGAATAAAATAAACAAGAATAGGCGTGGTGAACAAAAAGAAAAATCTCAAGAGTGATCATTTTCTGATCCACGTTTACACAATCTCACGTACCAACGATCGAAGCACCCCACTTTCATGGTCAGCCTTCAAACTACCGACTAGTGTTGTTGTTAATAAGCAAAGCAGAAGGGGGAAAAAATCAGCAGTTCTTTTTTTAAAAGTGAAGGACACCAAAGTTAGTTTAAAGAGTGAACCAGTGAGGAAGAAAACCAGAGAAACAGGACAACATTTCCAAATGATGTTTACCTTTGTTGTTCTGCCCATTGAAGTGACCTTGACAGAACGAACGAACGAAAACATTGTACAGAACATCGGCCATAATTTACAAAAGGGGAGGGGGGGGGGGGGGGGTCGAAGCATCAGGAAACACAATTGATTGAAAAAAAAGGACACAAATCAACACTTGTTACATAAACTCCTGTGCTTACATTACTGAACAGAACACTGTCACAATGAACAAAACATGTATGGAGCCAGGGGAAAATCACTTTACAGTTTAGACGTTTCTAACCCTAACTGAAGTATTTCTTACTTTAAACGACACACGCTATACAGACTGTCCTTTTAAACTGAAGCAATTGCAGGTATGAAAATGCACCCCCCAAAAAAAAACAACAACAACAACAACAAAAAACAAAAAAAAACAATAACAAAAAATCACCCTATCCTGAAATACATAATCCAACACACCAGCGAAATATAATTAGGAAATAAAATAAGATGAAATGAACTAAAACAAAATAACATCAAAATGGGGGGAACGGAGTATCCAGAAACCCAGGTTACACCCACCCCTCTCTCTCTCTTCCCCAACACCCGCTGTCCTGGGTCCAGCCTTGGACAGCCTGTGCATCACATGGACATTGACCTCACCTTGCATGAAGTACTCCAGCTGACCCGATTCCAGCACGCGCAGCACGCGCTCGATGTGCCCGTGGCCGTACGATTCCAGAGGGTAGGCCGGCTCCCCGTGCTTCGGGATGTCCAGACCTGGTCAACAGGGAATCAACACAGAGGTGAAAAGGGGGGGAGGGGGGGTGGGAGGGGCGGGCATCTCAACTGAGACCAAGAACGCGTGAAAGTGTCCTCCTCACTGTACAAAGTATACATTCCGAGTACCATTTAAGTTAACAACCTCATGCTGGGCTGAACAAGATGATTTTTTGAACAAGAGCGAAAAGAAAAAGACCCAAAATAACTGGGCCACTAGATTTTAAAAATTAAACACAACGCGTTTCGACCTGCTGGACCTTCTTCAAGCAGGACGAATAACGTTCAAGAGAATGACAATCGATGAAGAACAGTCACTCACTCCACCTGTTCGATCTTGGCCACATTCGCACCCAGATCGAAGAGACAAGTGACCGTCTGTCTGATCCATTTGTGTTTCGCCTGAAGAAGACTCAACAGGTCGAAACGCGTCGCGTGGTTTGTGTTTTGATTTGTATGTTCCTTCCGCTTGGTGGCCGAGTCGTTCTGCGACTGTTCAAAGTGTTTATACAGTAACACTGTGACATTCCAAAACTGAACATAATTATGCGACTGAAAACCCGCCGAAGTGGGCTAACGATTTGAAGCTGATGAAGACAAACGAATATGATCCATGGGAACGGGGATGATTATGACGCTAGGAACACGGGCCGTTATGACTGGCCATGACTCATGAATACGCACTGACAAACCTGCCTATCCATACGCTTTTGGTATATTTTGTACGCCATTTTACACAGAATGCAACACACCTTACGCCAGGCAAAAATTCTAGGAAAGTTTTCGTTTTGTACACGACATCGAACATTGCTTGAATTCTGAATGTGTGCACTCTTAGCACCGGATATTGTTTTATAGGAAGTGCTCATGTCTCCGTTCTACCGTTTGCACACAGCGCCATTTTCAGCCAGCACGGCTCTACCGCAGTGGTTTGTGAACATGAAAAACTAACTGACAACATTTTTAGTATTTATTGAAACTGCTTCAAAACGAAAGTGAAATACTTTTTTTTTCACGAAATACACCTGTGTATGGAAGAAAGTACACCACAGACAATTTTTGGGTAGGCAGGTCTGTGCACATTAACACCATTGGTACATCACACAAATTGTAGACTTATAAAAGATGAATTCACCAACGCACAATATGACGGAAGCTCTGAGTAAGTACAGTGATCAGGTGTGTGTTTTTGTTTTGTTTTTGTTTTTTAACTGCAAGCCATTCTGCTGACGGTGATTTAGGCAGTACCGTTTTCTGCATTTTCATGTCTGTCATTTGTCACGTGTGAAGAAGACGTATTTGTCCAGAAGTCACCTGTCTTGTTTCGTACTGGGTCTGAGATTAAACGTCGCTCTGAACGTTTGTGTTTTTATTTGTATTTCGGCTTGGTTTCATTGTTCTCGGTTTGTCAAGGTCGTTATATGATGTACCAACAGCGTAAAAAACAAACAAACGAAAAAAAGGTGACATTAATTTTCACTTGAAACTGCTGTTTTCACGTCACAAACATCGCTCTCACTAATTAGTGTTTATATACGACAGGGATATATAAAAGGCGTAGACTTCACTTCATACGTGCACGTTGCCTGCAGTACTTGTTGATAGCTTTTGTTCCAATTTGATTCAGACTTCACTACTTAAGGCGCTTTAACATTTGAAAAAAAAAAACACACAAAAAAAACATCTACTATCTGGAATAGGGTTAGGAAGACAGAAAGGGAGATGACAAACACTACACTTCATCCGCTCTTCTCTCCTTCACCCTACCACCTCCCTTGTCCCCCCCCCCCCCTCCCCTCCGAATCTGCGCGTCAAATCCAGTTCCCTCCCCTACCTTTTCTCTCCATCTCCTCCGACACCCGTAAAATTCCCAGCAGTCTTAGCGAGCCGAACATGATAAGGGACAGCACTCCCGTCCACAACGCGATGGCGGCGAAACCGCACAGCTGCCATGCCAGTTTCTGAAAGGGAGAACACACACACACACACACACACACACACACACACACACACACACAACCTTTTCGTTTCCGTTTATTCACGCTGTTCATTGTGTAATATTGTGAAGAATGACTCGGAAATCCGGTACAAAATAAGACGTACAATCCTACACAGACACAATCTCCTTCTCCTTGTGTGTGTGTGTGTGTGTGTTTGTGTGTGTGTGTGTGTGTGTGTGTGTGTGTGTGCATGTGGGTATAAAGCACGTAAACAAAACTACAAGAAGACTGGGGGGAGGGGGTGACGCAGAGAGAGAGAGAGAGAGAGAGAGATGCTGACAGACGGAGGCGAACACACAGGGAGAGAATGAGACAGAGAGGCGGTCAGACAGAGAGAGACACACACAGAGACAAATAACTACTAAAGACACACATACCGAGAGCGAGAGAAGACTTAGCGTGTGAGCAAACAAAAAAGAAATATTGAAACAAATCAAAAATACTGAAAACAAAAATTAACACAAATACACTTTCGTGCCCAGATCAAACAGAAACAAACGCACATTAACGTCATGAAACTTCTTTCAGTCCTCACCACGAGATGTACGGCTTGCTCCGAGTCGAAAAGGCCACCTCGCCCGCGATTAAATCATCAGAACTTCAAACAAGCTCAAGAACAACAACACCACCACACACACGCGCGCGCGCGTGTGTGTATATATGCGCGCATGCTGTTGTGTGCGTTGTTGCGAGACAGTGTGTGTACGATCGTAGTGTGTGTGCGTGAGTGGTGTCAATATGCACTCTTGTTTGTAAGTGCATTGTACTTTCTGCAATATGTATAGATCTTCTTATTGGTTTCATTTATGTTTTCTTTATTCTTTTCTGTGTTTGTAAGCGCTTAGGGCTTATGTAAGAATAAGCGCCACCAATAATCATTATCATCATTATTATTATTGTTGTTGTTGTTGTTCAACGTGTAAAACTCAAGAAATGCTGCCATTTTCAAAAGCCTTGACGATGATTTGGCCACGAGGCTATACCTACATGTAGGCCCTACACACATACACACAAGAGGCGGAAAGCGAGGCAACACATTACACAGGCGTACACACACATACATACATACATATACACACAAACCTAAAAAATAATAATTAAAAAAAAAGCCTCCTTTTACCAGCGCGGAATGCCGATGTCCATGCATCAAGATGCCGGCCTCTTTGTCCAGAAAGGCCACGGCCACCACGCCCCACGTGCCGCCGCCGAAATGAACTGACCAACACACAGAGAGAATGCCCAGTCCAGGCCAGTGTCAAGTAAAGGTGCAGAGCCTCGCCCACCACGAAGGCCAATTCAGGGTGGCAAGTAACTTTTCAGCAAGAGAGAGAGAGAGTGCCAGAGAGAGAGAGAGAGAGAGAGAGAGAGAGAGAGAGAGAGAGAGAGAGAGAGAGAGAGAACTTAGAACTCAGAAAACTTTTATTTATTTGATCAAGGATTGAGATTTTAGGCAGAGCCTATTCTTCCAATATTGTCCTTGCTGAGCTAAATTTATGCAATAAGATTTAAAGACAATCAAATGAAAAGAAATTAAAAAGAAAAAAAATACAGGCACACAGGAGAACATGATTCACACACACAGACACACAAACACACTCAGAGAGAGAGAAACAGAATGGGTAGTAGTCTAGCAACGATCATAGTCTTTCTTTTCTTACTTTTTTTTGTTTTGATTTACGTGTATTCATGCTTACCCCTGCAAGAGAAGACAACCTGTTGACAGAAAGAAGCTTTCTTCGTCATTCGTTGAGCTTTATTCCCCTGTCAAGAGATTTTATCTTTCCTTACAGGGGGTAAACGTAGTTATTGCCCTTTCCTTCAACCGACCGAAACTAAAAGAACTGCGCTTGTGAAAATGCTGGGCTTGCTTAGCGACGATAAAACAACTACAGGAAATTGTGGCAGGGTATAGTTAGGTCTATGACCATTTGCGCCAACAGTAAAGTACAGAGACGCGGTGGAGATGACGA